>CM042009.1:79108525-79708525 GCA_023525715.1 Cichorium intybus
TTTTAAGATATTACTGAGTTTGCCAAACGGTTTAGCTTTGGAGCATTTTTCCAATCTTTTGGTGACTGTGTCCCACCTTATGGATTCCCAGTTTGAAACATCGAACAATCGGTCCAGACGATCTGGATCATTTCTTGATGCACCTTGATACTGGACTCAATCCTGAAGCAGCTGAATCAATGGAACTATGCTTCTCCATGAACGACTCATACAGAGTCGACATTGAATGCATTTCCACGATTGTGTTATCCGGTTACCCTTTCTGTTCATCTGGATGAACAGATCAGCGAGTCGAGCTAATGCTTAACTCCCGATCACAAAGGGAAACCAGTTTTATACTGTTCGCCTATATATCCCTCAATCTCGAGAACACGCAAACTGGTGCTACTTCCTTCTAGCTTGCAACTTCAAACTCTTTGAAGATCCTAGTTCGTTTCCTTCATTCAACCAGTTCTCGGAACCTTTCCTTAACCAGTTGTGCTAACTTATCTGACCCCAGGAATTCTAAATCCCTGTGGAACTCAGGGTCAATGATCAATAACATAAGGTAATGAACTTCCTTGGACTTAATAGTCAATGAGTCATGCTCATCACAAGCTGCTGTGTAATGCCATGTTTGGGAGCTGACACTCAGTCGGATATGGTTCACCAGCAAAACTAATAACTATTCTCTAATTGCAAAACCATATCACACAGTCAAGGCCAGTCAGCCTTACCATATTTAACAGGTGCTTTCTGAAGCTATCAGAAATGGGTGAAGGAGGAGAATGGCATTTTCTTCAGACATATATAAATTTTGAATTTATTAGTTTAATTAATCATTCTAAATAATTACCCAATTTATTATTTAACAAGGCTAGGATCCAAAATACCCCAACTATGGTGTGAATAGGGATGTCGTAATCACAACATATTGGTCATTAAGGTAGATAAACACTTATCAATTTCATCTAATGAAATTCCTAGATCTGTTGAGACTCATTGAACTTTTCAATGGCATGTTTAATCTCGGATGTGCTCCACTGTTTGTGACTGGGATGCCTCGAGGATCACAAACTGGATGTGAATAACCATGCAAATTAGCTTGGTACTCTCGTGTTAATCATCATCTCTAATTGATGTGCCGGTAAACCACACACGCTCCATCAACAATGATAACACCCGGGAAACCCATTGCAACTCTTTATGAACCCCTATTGGTGTGCCGGTAAACTACACACGCTCCACCAATGTTTTATAAAGTGCAATGTGCAATTTCATGGATTAGCACCAACTCACATTTTTCCTAAAGCAACTAGATCTGGGTTTTTATTAAGCTGTTCCAATACTTTGAATAATATCATTATACTTTTAATGATATTAAATTGGTCCTATCAAACCCGTTCGGCTAACGACCCTCTACTGATCAGGCGAGCGGTGGGTGAGAGTGGACACCCATTAGACTGCCATTTTATAGGCAGTCTCCTTATATCCACTTTATAGATCAGCTTCGTGAATGAGGCCTACTATTGATTTGACTAACCATTTAAATCTTATACATATAATATTAACATTTAATTATAATATATATAAGATGAATTTTAAACCCTTTAAAATGTTTTGGTTTATCTTTTAATTTATGTTAATTTAAACTATTAAATTTAAAATTAAATTAAACCTTTTAAAAATCGATTTAATTATCCTTTAATTAACCAATTAATTAAATTAATTAAATTTTGATATTTTAAACCTTTTAAAATGTTTTGGGATTTATCTTTTAATTTTTTCGAAATGTAAGGCTATTAAATTTAAATTAAATTAAATCCTTAATTATCTTTTAATTAGACAATTAATTAAATTAATTAAATTAAGATAAGTATCACAAATTAATCAAATTAATTTAAACCTATCTTAAACCCCCTAATTATTGAAATTAACAAATAATAGGTTTAAGGTTATCCATTTAAATAATTAAAGTTACCAAAAATCGCTAAACAAGGAGGGGAGGGGCTAGGGTTTTCAAAACCATAACCCTAAATTGATTTCAGCCCCATTATGGTTTAGAAACTATAAACCCTAATTTTTAGGAAAACAATTACAGCAGTTCAACAAGAAAACAACCAAAAAGCTCTGATACCACTGAAAGGTTTTCTGCAAATCTATGAACTAAAACCCTAAGTTCACATGCAACCTAGATTGGATCTATGTTGTCTAACTTTGAACATATAATAATTCCTAAAGGCTAAACAAAAATTACTAAAAGAAATAATAAAGAAAAACTAACCTTTTAGTTGTTTCTTGCAAGCTAAGCAACGCAAATGCCCTGCCTCAAATGGAGTCACACCCAGAAGCTAGGGAACTCGAAAAAACCAGAGAGAGGGAGAAAAACCCTTAAAATTTCGTGGTCCTTATGGGGTAATGGGGCTCCCTATTTATAGCCTCAATGGTTTAACAGATAAGCCTTACAGATAAGCCTTATTCGAATTCAAACCGGATAAACCTTTTATCTTTAAATTCAAACCCTTATATATATATATATATATATATATATATATATATATATATATATATATATATATATATATATATATATATATATATATATATATATATATATATATATATATATATATATATATATATATATATATATATATATATATATATATATATATATATATATATATATATATATATATATATATATATATATATATATATATATATATATATATATATAATTCAAAAAATTATGGATATAAATATCCTAATTTTCATTCTCCATATATGTACTATAATTTTCTATTGCTCAACTATTGAACAATTACAAATCAGCCCCTGCACCTTTAATTAATTCAATTAATCACCAAATTAATTCCAATTAATTCCAGATTAATTTCTAATTAATTAATATAGTTTCTAATTAATATATTATCACCATAATATATTAATAAACTATTTATTTTATTCTATTGATTTATTAATCACATAATAAATCAACCTTTCTCTCTCCCGGTTTTTCTGTTCAACCTCTAGCTATGAGGGCAACCCAAATGGACTTTGCTATTATCAATTAGGTAAATACTAATTATTAGTCATGACTTAGACACCTAATCCAACATATGTATGGACACATATGATCCTGATTCCTGATTGTGGTTTTTACACAATCATCCTTCACAGTTGCTAATATTTTTTAAGGAATTCTCTGGTATTATAATTTATAACCATTACCACTTTAAGGAATTTTATAGCTCATAAGGTTCTCTTTATGAAAAATATTTCATCTTCTACAACTTTAAATAATTTAAATCCAATTATAATGCAGGTTTCTTCTTCCAGCATCACTAATTGTCATTAATGATATTGCTGCTTACATTTTTGGTTTCTCTTTTGGAAAAACTTCATTAATTAAATTATCTCCAAAAAAAGACTTGGGAAGGTTTCATTGGAGCTTCTGTTACCACCATCATATCTGCCTTTTTGGTGAGCAGTCTTTTTTATCTAATTTTCCTGACAAATTAATTTTATAATACCACAGATTTTAAAAAATAGTTTGGTTATAAATTTGTTTCGTCTTATTTGTCTGTAGCTTGCTAATGTTTTTGGACGCTTCCAATGGTTGACTTGTCCTAGAAGGGTTTTTCATCTTTATTTTAAGAAACATATTTATTTATTATACAATCAGGAATTGGAGGACTAAAAGCAGCAAATCCCAAAAGAAATCAATAAATAGAAAGCACTACCCAAAGACCCACCCCCCGTTTCCACCCCGATGTGGTTGAAGTAAAAGGGTAAACAAGCATTCTGTTAAGTTTATTATTATACCCTTGGTGAATTATGGACCCATCAAGGAGTTGACCTTAAAATCTGAAGAGAATCCACCTGTATACAAAGATTTCTTGGTAAGCGAATACATGAAAAATTTATTTACAAGACCCATTGACAAATCCGGTCTTGACTACTTCAAATTATAAATATCATGGTTTGCAGTTTTAGTCCTTTCATTATTTTTGTTTCACTTGCTTTTTACCTTACATTTATTCGTGTGTTTACGAAATTGCCGTATTTTGTCCTTCCATTTAGTTCTCTTGTTTTACCCTTAGTTTTTTGGGTGATTTGTCAGTTTTAGTCATTTGATCTATAAACCGATTTTCACGAATAAATTTTTTTTTTTTTAAAACGTCCTAAGCCGCACAAGGTGCGACTAGTTCCCGATATTTATTAACTTACCAAACGCGTCACACCAATCCGTACACGTGGCAAACGCACGCCGTCTGTTGCTGGTTAGTTTTAGCTCACTTGATAGAGCAGGGAAGAATGACCAGTAATCACAAACCCTAAAAACATGGCGACCTTTTATTCTCCTTCTTGCTTCCCGCCATTATCTTGCAGAGATAATAACAAGTCGTCAGGGTTTCCGATTTCGTATCCCCTTCGTCAAATTCAACGTCGTCATCATACTCATAACACCAAGACATCAATTCCACTATCCCCAATTACCCCATTAGGTTTAATAAAATTCAGATGCTTCTCCTCTCAAGGGCAGCCGCAGCAGCAGCCTTCCAATCAAAAACCAAAACTCGGAGAAGACGACGGTGAAGAATTTGAATTCGAGAGGCTCTTCTCTAACCTTAATCGAGCTACTCTGAAAAGGGAACCTGGTATTTAATGTAATTTCATGTACATTGTCAATAAATCACCGGTCCACAAGTTCTGATACAATTAAATGACATGGCCAACCTCTTTTCATACCAACTTACAGATTGTTATCCATTGCTCTCCAGGAAGTGTCACTAGTTCAGTTCTTCTGGTTGCTGGCACCACTGTAATCCCTCTCTTACTACTTAAATTTGCACTAGTTTAACACATGTATAGATTTTGTTCGATGATAATTGTAGACAAGATGATCACCGAAAAATGTAATTGTGCACGTTATTAAACTCAATGGGTGCATACTCTTTTGGGAAGTTCAGATTCAGTGGAAGGAGATGCTCCTATTTACTAAGAATTAGGAAAATATTGTTCTACAATAAACAAGGATTTCCTTTTCTCTATTGGATATGATTAGAACCTAAACAAGTTATTCAAACACTGTCCTAAACTTTTATGTTTTGATTCAGATGTCTAATAACACATTTGCAGTTTCTTTAGTACTTAAGTATATTGTCTGAATAGGTAGGTGCAGGGATCCTTGCTATTCCTGCAGTGACTCAAGAAGCTGGATTTTTGGCAGCAGCAATCACTTGCATTCTTTGTTGGATTTATATGGTACTTCTATCTTATTATTGTTTCATAGATGTATTTATTTACTCCATACTCTTGTTGCTTTTTCTTGTCAAAGTACATATTAGTAGCATTTTGTACATGCAATAGGTCAAACAGTCAAATACACATTTATCCAACCCAACTTATGAAACAAAATGGTTTTATACGAAATACGCAACAACGTTTCATTTTAGGACCAAAAGATGCAATACTTTATTGGTAAATCTAGTCGAGACATTGTTGCATAAGTTGGTAAAAAAAAGTGAAACATTGTTGCATAGATTGGAAAAAAATTAACATTGTTGCATAAAATAAGTATATAACCGTTGCATATTTCATCTAAAAACCACTTTGTTGCATAAATAGGAAAAAAGGTGAAACATTGTTGCATAAATGTGTATTTACCCTAGGTAAAAGAACACAATTTTGTCCTGTCCTGTGTAAAAAGCAGGCCTTGATGTCTTTTTTTTTTTTTTTTATACTTTTATGTATGTGTTGATACTAGTCAATATATGTGTAATTTTTCTTATTATACACAATTACAGAATTACCCTTGTGCAGGTTGTGACTGGGCTGCTAATAGCTGAAGTAAATGTAAAGACAATGTGTGAATTGGGCTCTGGTGGTGTATCATTGGTAATTTCAACAATTCTATATAAAAAGTTAATTCTAATATATTCCTTGATTTTATGAACCATAACTTCTATCCGATGTCGTATCTGTAATGGTAGAATGAACATAACTTCAATAAACCTATTATCTACTATTACCGGAGTCTCATTTAAGTTATCTTGGAACTCATTAGGCAACATATTGATGTATTTCCTTAGGAACATGAGTGAATGTGAGTGAATCTGCTAATTCATCATCAGGTATATCGTATATCATACGGTCAGATGTCTTAAATACCAGTAACAAGAGAAAGAAGTGTTTAATTACATATTTTCCCACTTTAATCTAAAGATAAATATCCACATACAAGCAGTGTTCAAGTACAAACTACAATTATCCTCTACGAGTTTTCGTCTTCTGGTAGCGATGAACTGCTGCTTCATTTGTAACCTTTTCAAGTTCTTTTTCAATGACACAAATTAGAGAAGCATTCAAAAAATCATCACCGATCTGATTCTCAAATCTGATTTTACAAGTCTCATTGTTGAAAAACATCTCTAAACTGTCATGGTTGCAACAGACACAACCAATGTCAACTTCAATAGTCGACACACCAAATAATAAGAAATATACTTTCTTGTTTCCTTATTAGTTGGTGCATCTGCTATTGAAATTACCATTGCTTTTTCCCCTTGCAATCGCGGCAGTTAATGAAACTTGTAAAATAAGAATCAAGAAATCATATCGGTGATAATATTTTGAATGCTTCTCTAATTTGTTTCGTTGAAAAAGAACTTGCAAATATACAAATGAAACTGTGGTTATCCGCTTCCAGAAAACGAAACTTATAAAGGAGAACTGTAGCATGTATTTGAACATTTTTCATGTTGTTTCCATGTGGTTAATTGTCTTCACATTGAAGTGGGAAAATATGTAATTGACCAATTTTATTTTGTTGTCATTGGCATTTAAGGCCATTTTGACCTAACTGACAACATTGTTGATGGCATTATAGTCCTAGAATACAACTAACTAATCTTATAACTTAATAAATAAATAAAAATATATGGAGGCTGGGGATATGATAAATTCGTGAAGACTAGAAAAGAAGTTACAATTAGATGAATTTTAATCTTATGAAATCTTACTAATAAGTTATTAATATTGTTAATTAAACTCATCGGGTTTGCTGTCAAATATACACTTGCTTGTACTTGATGTATTTATACAAATCTTTTTAAAAAATTGTTCCATTTAATGAGCCAAGACAGGGAATAAATACATTGACTAGTTTGGCCAAACACACCGAACTTCCACTTATTAGGATTGAATCTCCTACCTCAAGGTTACTTTGGTAATTATGGTGCCATTGGGCCGTAGGTCACTTGAAGACACAAGATTTTATTACTTATTTATTTCATAACTACTTGTATGCTTATTTTTCAGGTATCAATGGCTACAAGAACTCTTGGAACTATAGGAGTTCAAATTGCTTGGTAAGATGATCCACATAGTTCCAAAAACTGATTTTCTTTATTGCTTTTGTTCTCGAGTGTTTTAGTAATATATGTAAAGGTTAAATGAAAGAAATAACAACACACTTTCACTTAAACTAACTATATCTCTTAAACCATATCTCATTAATTTGCATCTCATACTTGTATCCTATAGTTTTTTCATGTTTCTCTTAACAAGTAGGCCATTTTATCTAATAACAACCCTTTTCTTTTTTTTTTCTTTTTCTTTTTATTGCAGCTGGTCATATATTTTTATACATTATGCCCTCCTTGTTGCGTATGTGGCTCGTTCATCAGACATCTTGACTAATATCCTTGGCATTCCAGTGTATGATTTAATCTCTCTTACACAATTATTTTTTCATCTATGTTCATGCTTTTGGATATTGAGATCCTTTATTATATATATATATATATATATATATATATATATATATATATATATATTGTATGAGGTCGATCCTAGTCAACTGCCTGTCTCCAATTTCAACCCAGCATAATGGAGAACGACACTTACGAGTTACGACCATACAATGCCTCATACGGAGCGCATTGGATACTTGTGTGATAACTGTTATTGTAGGAGAACTCAATTAAAGGCAAATGAGTATCCCAATTTCCTTTAAATTCAATAGCACAATCCCGAAGCATGTCTTCCAATGTTTGAATTGTTCTTTCCGTTTGACCATCTGTCTGAGGATGGTACGCTGTACTTAGGTTTAGTTGAGTACCTAGAGCCTTTTGCAAAATTTGCCAAAATCGCGATGTGAATCAACTATCTCTATCAGAAATGATAGACAAAGGTACTCCATGAAACGCCACAATTCTGTCTATGTAAATCTGAGCCGGTCTTTCCGTCTTGTAGTCTTCACAGACAGGGAGAAAGTGTGCTGACTTCGTCAATCTATCCACTATAACCCAAATCGTGTCGTGGCCTTTAGAAGTTTTAGGGAGTTTGGTCACGAAGTCCATACATACTTGCTCCCATTTTCATTCTGGAATTTCAGGTTGTTGTAGTAATCCAGACGGCTTCTGATGTTCAGCCTTAACTTTCGAACACGTTAAGCACTTTCCAACATATAATGCGATATCCTTTTTCATTCCAGGCCACCAATAGTATTCCGTTAGATCCTTGTACATCTTATCCGCTCCAGGGTGAATTGAGTATCTCGAACGATGAGACTCATCTAGTATTAACTCTCTCAATTCATCCACCTTTGTAATCCAAATCCTGTTCTTAAAACAGCGTACTCCATCAGGTTTGATTTCGAACCTTGCTTATAGACCGTGCAAAGTTTCACCTTGCAGATTTTCTTTGGTCAAAGCCTTTTCTTGAGCACTAAGGATTTGAGACTTCAAGCTTGTCTGTACCACCATTCCCAAAGCTCGTACTCGTAAAGGTTTTACACTTTTACCCTTTCCTTTCGGCTAAGTGCATCAGCTACTACATTAGCTTTGCCTGGGTGGTACCGAATTTTACAATCATAGTCGCTGAACAATTCAACCCATCTCCTTTCGGCTAAGTGCATCAGCTACTACATTAGCTTTGCCTGGGTGGTACCGAATTTTACAATCATAGTCGCTGAACAATTCAACCCATCTTCTTTGGCGCATATTTAACATCTTCTGATCTAGAATATGCTGAAGACTCGTGATATGTGTAAATAGTGCATTTGGTACCGTACAGGTAATGTCTCCAGATTTTGAGCGCAAACACTATTGCTCCTAACTCCAGATCATGGGTCGTATAATTCTTCTCATGCGGTTTGAGCTGTCGGGACGCATATGCAATGACCTTATCCTTTTGCATTAACACGCAGCCTAAGCCCCGGTGAGATGCGTCACAGAACACTACGAAAATTTCTGATCCTTTTGGTAAGGCCAGAATTGGTGCGTTGCATAGTTTGTTCTTTAGAATCTGGAAAGCTTCTTCTTGCTTCTCTTCCCAAAGAAACTTTCTATCTTTTTGAGTCAAAGCTGTTAACGGTTGAGTTATCTTCGAGAAGTTTTCTATGAAACGTCGGTAGTATCCTGCCAATCCTAGAAATTGGCGTATTTCTGTTGGAGTCCTCGGAGCTTCCCATTTCTTGGTTGCTTCAATCTTGGCTGGATCTACATGAATTCCTTCCTTACCCACTACATGGCCAAGGAAATGTACTTCTCAATCCAAAATTCACACTTAATGAACTTGGCGTACAATTTCTGCTCTTTTAATAGATCCAACATCAGCCTCAAGTGTTGTTCGTGATCTTCTTTGCTGCGTGAATAGACAAGTATATCATCTATAAACACAATCACGAACTTGTCCAGGTATGGTTTGCAAACTCTATTCATCAAATCCATAAAGACAGCTATCAAATCCATAAAGACAGCTGGCGCATTCGTCAGTCCAAATGGCATGACCAAGAACTCGTAGTGCCCATACCGAGTCCTAAACGCCGTCTTATGGATGTCTTCTTCATGAACTCTCAATTGATGGTATCCTGACCGAAGATCTATCTTTGAAAAGTATGACGCCCCTTGCAATTGGTCGAACAAATCGTCAATTCGAGGAAGGGGATAACGATTCTTGATTGTTAGCTTGTTTAGCTCCCTATAATCGATGCACATCCGAAATGATCCATCTTTCTTTTTGACAAACAACACCGGAGCTTCCCAAGGTGAAGAACTCGGGCGAATGAACCCTTTGTCTAAAAGTTCTTGCAGTTGTCCAGATAGCTCTTGCATTTCTGACGGTGCCAAACGATATGGAGTTTTCGCCACTGGAGCCGCTCCTGGAATAAGTCAATTCGGAATTCGACTTGTCTATGTGGGGGTAAACCAGGCAATTCTTTCGGAAATACTTCAGGGTAATCCCGTACCATCGGGATATCTTGGACTTGCTTCACTTCAGGTTCTCTCTCCACTGCTTGGGCCATGAAGGCAATGCAGTCTTCCTTCAAGTACTTTCGAATCTTCATACTTGACACGATGTTCAAACTCCTTCCTGGCTTTTCACCTTTTATGATAAGGGTTTCACCATTCGGGAGGGGTATTCTAACAACCTTCTCGTAGCATCCAATATCTGCCCTATTTCTTGCTAACCAGTCCATATCGACTATAATGATGGGAATAAGGTCGATGCTAAAGAGCTTATCAGCGAAATTCAAGGTACAACCCGGAATTATGTCTTTAACCCTAATTTCACGTCCATCAGCCAGTTCAATAGCAACAACACTCTTCATCTTTCTCGAGGGCAAATTAATGAGTGGCCTAAAGTCTAAGGAAACGAAACTCCTATCTGCTCCCGCATCAAATATTACTGAAGCAAAATGATTGTTTAGGAGAAACATACCTGTGATCACTTTAGGGTGTTGTGGAGCTTCTTCTGCACGAATCACAAAAGCTACACCTCTAGCTTGTCCACCTGCATTCCTCTAATTATTATGTTTGGCCAGGTTCTGCCCACCGGTACCGGGCCCCCTAGTCAGTTTGGGACAAGCAGCGCGGAGGTGATCGGTACTCCCACTCATAGCACGCCTTGGCTCCTTCCTTGTTCTGGTTACAATACTTCGCTAAATGACCTAGTTGGCCACACATCGAACACAGCCAGCAAGCTCCTACATGATGGTAGTTGCACCTATCACACTTGGGATGGGGTCCCGTGTACTGTTTCCGCTCCTGCGTCTTCGTCGCTTCCGGCTCTTGAGTCCTTACCACGAAGTTCTTTGAGGTCTTTCGCTTTCGCCTCGAGTTTCCTCCTGATCTCTTTTCCTCTTGTTGATCCGGCTTCCTCTTGTTATTGGAGCCCTCAATTGCCGTTGCTCTAGTTCGAATAAGATTATTGGTCAATCGATTAGCTAGGACCACCGCACTTTGAATCGTGGTTGGGTTTGCTGAGGTAACCATCCCCCTGATTTCGGGTGCCAAACCCCAAATGAAACGGTCAATCCGTTTTTCTTCGGGTGTCACCATATGAGGTACCAGTCTTGCCAGCTCATGGTCACCTGTGTGACGATGTTTGGAATTGCCACCATAAGTTGTTGTGCGACTAACTGAGCCACATTGGGGGTTTCATCCTGAGGGTTTCCTCGTGTAGCCCGTCTAGGAGGCATAGTTCTAAGACACAAGGAAAAATAAACATAAATTTTTGTTTTTTAAAAAAATTATAATAAAATAAAATATTTGATTCACAAACATTTTCAATCAAGATTCTTTACTAATCAAATTTTCTTGCATTACTATTATGCATATAAGTTTTGCAATTTCATCACAATCACTTTACTTCACAATCGAAGATCAAAACAATACAATAAATAATACCACATGAACAAAATGATTTTTGATGTTGGGCTAAGGTTTGCAACAACACAATTGATCCATGATAATTCCAAAATAGTTTTTAATATCCCAATAATACATTGTTACCAAAATGAAGTTTTTCAAAGGACAACCCAACAAGTTTTGACACAAAAGATAACTAAACATACAATCAAAACCAAACACGTGAAACTAGTCCAACAAGGAACACCACGAAGAGGATCAGGAATAGTCTCCTAATAGCCTGGCAAACAGTTACCAAGCCATCTGCTACGTCTTCTGCGGTCCTAGCAAGATCAACGGCCTCCTGAGTATACTGGCGCAAGATCTCTACCCTAGTGATCACGTCATCAAGGGCCTGCTGATGTCCCATCAGCATCCTACGACTATAGTAAATGTCGGCAGCCATCTGTTGAACCATACGTGACTCCTTGTCAGTCATCCCTGCTGGGAAAAGCGATCCCAACTACCGGCTGTGGTTCTGGCGTGTGGGGTCTAGGTATGCTGGGACCTGGCTTGCTCGGCCCGGTCCCTCCTAATGTTACCCTTGTAGGAATGGGAACCCTCTTTCTTGCGGTACGACGTATGCGTAGTCTGCCGCGCGACGGCTGTGGCAGCACAAACGTGGGTGAGACCTCGTGATGCTGGCTAGTGGCGGTGTCCTCGCTGGTCTCTCGTGAGTCAGCCGTGTGTTCCGACGGGTCTTCCTCCATCGATGTGGACGGTGCACGGCGTGGAATAAGAGTGACGTACCCCGATTCGTTAGCCGATGGGGTGGAGTGGGATGATGATGACGACGACCTTGACATAGTGTACTGGAGCAATATTCATAAATAGATAAATGAATACATGATAATAAAAGTCTATTAGTATGCAATGCGACCCACACCAAAATGACCCGTTTTTCAGTTTTTAAAAGGGAACGCTTTGTTGTTAAAATTTTCCAAGTCAAACATACTCCTATTACAATTAGTTCAAGTCTCGTATAACTTTTCCTTAATTAAACGTAGGTGATCAGGCTATGTTTAATTAGAGTCCAGTAATACAATTCCCGACCTAATTATATCAGTCATATGTTTGCCATATCAAAATATTTGTTTTGGTTATAGATTGGGTTTTTAAAATCCGATGTTCTCTATAACGTACGAGTCCTTTCCAAGGCGATACCTTTAGAAGCACTTTGTCCCCAACTTGGAACTCTAAAGGTTTCCTACGATTGTCTGCGTAGCTTTTCTGACGATCTGGTAATTTTGAGCTTGTCTCTAATAATTGTGATCTTACCGGTGGTTTCTTGTATGAGGTCGACCCTAGTCAACTGCCTGTCTCCTATTTCAACCCAGCATAATGGAGAACGACACTTACGACCATACAATGCCTCATACGGAGCGCATTGGATACTTGTGTGATAACTGTTATTGTAGAAGAACTCAATTAAAGGCAAATGAGTATCCCAATTTCCTTTAAATTCAATAAAGAGTCTTCACCATACAATACCTCAAGAATTGAGTGTCGTTCACGATACGTTCCATGTCTCTAATCTCAAGAAGTGGTATCAGAGCCAAAGTTATAGAGAACATCGGATTTTAAAAACCCGATCTATAACCAAAACAAATATTTTGACATATCAAACATAAGACTGATATAATTAGGTCGGGAATTGTATTACTGGACTTTAACTAAACATAGCCTGATCACCTATGTTTAATTAAGGAAAAGTTATACGAGACTTGAACTAATTGTAATAGGAGTATGTTTGACTTGGAAAATTTTAACAACAAAGCGTTCCCTTTTAAAAACTGAAAAACGGGTCATTTTGGTGTGGGTCGCATTGCATACTAATAGACTTTTATTATCATGTATTCACTTATCTATTTATAAATATTGCTCCAGTACACTATGTCAAGGTCGTCGTCATCATCATCACACTCCACCCCATTGGCTGACGAATCGGGGTACGTCACTCTTATTCCATGCCGTGGACCGTCCACATCGACGGAGGAAGACCCGTCGGAACACACGGCTGACTCACGAGAGACAAGCGAGGACACCGCCACTAGCCAGCATCGCGATGTCTCACCTACGTCTGTGCTGCCACAGCCGTCGCGCTGCGGACTACGCATACGTCGCACCGCAAGAAAGAGGGTTCCCATTCCTACTAGGGTAACATTAGGAGGGGCCGGGCCGAGCGAGCCAGGTCCCAACATACCTAGACCCCACACGCCAGAACCACAACCGGCAGTTGGGATCGCTTTTCCCCCAGCTGGGATGACTGCCGAGGAGTCACGTATGGTTCAACAGATGGCTGTCGACATTTACTATAGCAGTAGGATGCTGATGGGACATAGCAGGCCCTTGATGACGTGATTACTAGGGTAGAGATCTTGCTCCAGTATACTCAGGAGGCCGTTGATCTTGCTAGGACCGCAGAAGATGTAGCAGATGGCTTGGTAATTGTTTGCTAGGCTATTGGGAGACTACTCCTGATCCTCTTCATGGTGTTCCTTGTTGGACTATTTTCACAAGTTTGGTTCTGATTGTATGTTTAGCTATCTTTTGTGTCAAAACTTGTTGGGTTGTCCTTTGAAAAACTTCATTTTGGTAACAATGTATTATTGGGATATTAAAAACTATTTTAGAATAATCATGGATCAATTGTGTTGTTGCAAACCTTAGTCCAACATCAAAAAATC
The DNA here is from genome assembly GCA_023525715.1 of Cichorium intybus. Taxonomy (NCBI): domain Eukaryota; kingdom Viridiplantae; phylum Streptophyta; class Magnoliopsida; order Asterales; family Asteraceae; genus Cichorium; species Cichorium intybus. The sequence goes on from CM042009.1 coordinate 79,122,891, forward strand.
ATTTTTGTTCATGTGGTATTATTTATTGCATTGTTTTAATATTCGATTGTGAAGTAAAGTGATTGTGATGAAATTGCAAAACTTATATGCATAATAGTAGTGCAAGAAAATTTTATTAGTAAAGAATCTTGATTGAAAATGTTTGTGAATCAAATATTTTATTTTATTATAAATTTTTTTTAAAAAAAACAAAATTTTATGTGTATTTTTCCTTGTGTCTTAGAACTATGCTTCCTAGACGGGCTACACGAGGAAACCCTCAGGAGTCAGGATGAAACGCCCGATGTGGCTCAGTTAGTTGCACAACAACTTATGGCGGCAATTCCAAACATCGTCATGCAGGTGACCGCGGGTCTTAATGCAGCTCAAGGAAACCAAGGAGGCAATCGAAACAATGCTGAACGGGAGTGCACCTACAAGTCCTTCATGGCTTGTAAGCCCAAAGAATTTCATGGGAAAGAAGGTGCAGTCGGGTTACTAAAATGGATCGACAGCATGGAATCAGTCCTCCATATCAGCAAATGCACAGAAGGCAATAAGGTGGAATTTGCAACGTGCATGCTCCAAGATCGGGCTTTGACTTGGTGGAAAAATCAGGTTCAGACCCGAGGTAGGGCAGCCGCATATCAACTCTCCTGGGAAGATCTGAAGAAGCTACTCATTGAAGAGAACTGTCCTAAAGATGAGCTGCAGAAGCTGGAGTCCGAACTGTGGAACCATGCAATGGAAGGAACGCAGATCGAAAGGTACATTGTTCGCTTCCATGAGCTGGCAAAGACCGGTACCTCACATGGTGACACCCGAAGAAAAACGAATTGACCGTTTCATTTGGGGTTTGGCACCCGAAATCAGGGGGATGGTTACCTCAGCAAACCCTTGCTCCCATTTCCATTCTGGAATTTCAGGTTGTTGTAGTAATCCAGACGGTTTCTGATGTTCTGCCTTAACATTCGAACACGTTAAGCACTTTCCAACATATAATGCAATATCATTTTTCATTCCAGGCCACCAATAGTATTCCGTTAGATCCTTGTACATCTTATCCGCTCCAGGGTGAATTGAGTATCTCGAACGATGAGACTCATCTAGTATTAACTCTCTCAATTCATCCACCTTTGGAATCCAATTCCTGTTCTTAAAATAGCGTACTCCATCAGGTTTAAGTGCATCAGCTACTACATTAGCTTTGCCTGGGTGGTATCAAGATGTTACTACTACATTCCTTTCGGCTAAGTACATTTATTGTTAGTATGTAGCTTTGCAATCTATATATTTATGCTCTAATTCAAGAACCATTAGGGAAAATAATTTTTGCATCTTACGATGCTAAAAAATTGATATTTTTATTATACATCTTTATGATGCTATTGCAGATGGGAATGTGCATCCTTATTTTCAATTCTACTAGGCAGCATTTGCTACTTTGGAAGGTAATAATTGCCTTATCTTTATTACTTATTTTGCCATATGTATAGAATTTGTCTAACAACTCATCTTTGATTGTTTTCTCTATTTAATTTATTAGCTTTTACATTTAGATTTTAAAAGATACGGCTCAATGCAAGAAATATTAATGTATTTTCATTTATTTGTGTATTAAAGCATCGCGCTTCCATTTCTTTCTATCATAGCATTGTACTTTCATTTTTTTTCCTATTAGGACTTTATACTTTGAAAATTTTATCCAAAATTGTTACATATTTGGATAACATTGCTATAGCTGTGTAGATTTTCAAAGTACATTGCTCTAATGAGAAAAAAAAGTGAAAAAGTAGCATGTTATAATAAACAAATCAATGAAAGTACATTGCTATTTCTTGTATTTACCCCTACAGATACCACAAAATCCTCATGCACATGGTTATTGCTTTAAAACATTTGCCAGCTAATAATTAAGATAAAGGAAAAACATTAAAGAAACATATTTGAAATGGATTTACAAAAGCCTCTTCATGTGACACTGATATTTATTACAATTTTCACAAATAATAAAAGTGACTGAAAAGTTTATATTTTGATGTAGCCAGCGACTTATTGGGGCAGTCAATGGAGTTTTAGTATCTGGCATCATAATTTCGTTTGCAGCTCTTGTGGTAATTCTCATTATTCATGAACTAATAAATTATTGCTAAAAAATTCATATTTTATTGACATGCTCTATTTTTAGGCAGTTGCAGGTGGAGATTTACACTGGGATGCTCTTTTAAAATCTAACTTACAAGCTATTCCAACAAGTATACCAATAATAGCACTCTCTTTTGTTTATCAGGTAATAATTTCTAACTTAAATACATCATGATAAACAATAATATATATATTTCCATCATGTATTTAATTATTAACTGTGTTCTTTTCAGAATGTAGTGCCTGTTCTTTGTACTAATCTAGAAGGAGACCTGTCAAAAATAAGGTGAAAAGATATGTCTGTTTAATCCTAATACATGAAGATGATATCTATTGAGCTATTAGATTATTTATTATTATTATTTAAATTAAATGAAAAATTACATGCAGGACTTCAATTGTACTAGGAACCGCGATTCCCCTTGGTCTGTTTCTTGTTTGGAATGCTGTAATTCTTGGAACCATCACTAATTCTGAAACAGGCATAAATAAAATTGTTGACCCGTTGCAACAATTGCTAGCTACTAATGGAGTTGTTGGGGTTAGTATTTGATAATTACTATTCACCTAAATGCAAGAAATAGCAACGTACTTTCATATCTTTCTGTTACAGCATTGTTTTGCTGTAGTAGAGAAAACTGAAAGTAAAATGCTGTAATAAAAAACAAATCAAGGAAAGTACATTGCTATTTTCTGTATTTAACCTTTAACATTTTATTATCCAAATAATATTTTGCAGCCAATCGTTGGGGCATTCTCGCTTCTTGCCATTGCAACTTCTTATATCGGATTCGTTTTGGGCCTCTCTGACTTCCTCTCTGACTGTGAGTTTGTTTATAAATTATAACTATAAACATTTAGTATTTTAACTTTATTATTCTTGTGGGTACCACTTTTTGTATTTCTTGCATTTAAACCGAGTAATCACTTTTTGTTTAACGAAGTTCATAAGTCTTCATTTGTTATTCGGGACATGATTGGACAATCTTATTTTATGATGACGTCTTTTGCACAGACAATAGACTTTTTTGGGTGAGACAAAAAGTTACAATTTTTGTTATTTCATGGATTTTCAGTACTTAAACTACCATCGGATAGAAGCAAACCACTGCCATACTTCCTAACATTGTTTCCACCATTGATACTCTCGTTACTGGACCCCGACATCTTTTTCAAAGCACTGGATTTTGCTGGAACTTATGGAGGTACGTACGTCTGTAAATGAAAACCCTGTTTTTTTTTTTTATCAAGTCAAAAAGAAAACACGTGACATGATGTTTGTGTAGTTTTGGTGCTATTTGGTGTGCTTCCTGCTGCCATGTCATGGTCAGATAGATACTCGGATACTTCTTCAGTGTCCTCAAATCTACCAGAATTGGTACCCGGAGGGAAGGTCACGCTTTCTCTTGTAATTGGAGGTGCAGGATATGTCATTATTTCAGAATTAATTGATAACTTTATGCCTACATGATCAAAATCATGGAATCAGGATTTTCAAGCATCAAATGCTTGTTTCATTTATTCCCCAAAAAAGATGTATTTCTGGTTCCAATGTTCTATTGGGATGTGTTTGTTACAATGGAATTTGTACATATGAGAGAGTCTGTCTGGTCGGATTTTTTTCAATAAACTATACTTTACATTAAGGATTGTAAGTTGATTGAAATTTATTAAAGGAACTGTATATTTATTAACCTTATTACTTTTTGTAAAATATTAAGTGCCATAAATATTGATTTTGAAATACGGTCTTTGCCTGTATTTGGTTTGATATACGTCAAAAGAGGATGATTAAATAAAGAGAAAACTGCAAAAATGGTCCCTGTGGTTTGCTGTTTATTGTGGTTTTGGCCCAAACCTTTGCGTTTTTGTATAGATAGTCCTTTTTGCAAGGTTTCTTTGTGGAAAAGGCCCTTCTGCCTAACGGACGTTATGTTAATGTTGTTAACCACATCATGTGCTTTGCACACGAGGGCATAAATGTCATTTTGCTTTGGGGACCATTTTTGCAAAACATTTCTTAGCGCCAATATGAAGTACGATATTCACATACTTTCGTATTTGTAATCCCCAAATTTCAGTTAGTCGCTTAATCGCTTCATCTTCTTCATTCGTCGCTCCTAGGTGAACGACGAGAAAACCCTAATTAGTTTACGATTGTACGTTAGTTGGTCCAAAGAAATGGTACTCGTAATGTGGTCGATTAGACCAAAAGACCATATAGATGTCGACACCTCAAGAATATATGGTAAGTTCCTCTGGTTATTCAAAAAAATTTAAAAAATTTCTTGATGATCAGAGTAACTAGGGTTGCAATGCAAACTTCTAAGACATCTTTTTGTGTTTGCAGATGATGTGCCGACAATGTTTACCATTAAGCTACATCATGGTGGGAAGTTCACGAAGCCTCCAAACACGAGGTATGTTGATGGGGAAGTTCGTTATATTGACGCAGTGGATATTGATGAGTTCTCAATCCATGAACTAGATGCAATGATGCTAGAATTGGGTTACTCTGTCCCTCCTGTTATATATTACCACTTTAGGATTCCACATGAAGGTTTAGATTTCGGTATTCGAGCTTTGGGTAACGATGATGATGTATTGAATTTGGCTCAATATATTGGAGATAACAAGCTAATACATGTATATACGAAGCATGGGAAAACAAATTTGTTAACCTATTTCATGTCTCCTAAAGGGAAGCAAAGGGTTATTATTGAAGAAATTGATGAGGAGGATCTTCCAAATGTAGGAACTATACATGCATTACCACCACCATCTAGCTCTATCAGAAATGGGGGTGATGATCAAGAACAATTGGGAGAATATATGTCATTAATACTCTACGGAAGTATACCTCAAACAATATCACCAGAGTTTAAAAGAGACAGAAGGGGAAAATCAAGTAAAGGTCAAAGTTCTTGTAGCAAGAAGCTGGTTTTGGTTGATGAACATTCTGCTAAGAATGCAAGTGGGGAAGAGGTTGTTGTTGAACAAACAAATATAGATGAGGGAAATGCAGAAACTCTGGTTGAAGATAAAGACAAAGAAGCAGGTGTGGATGAAGTGATGGTTGAAGATAAAGACAAAGAAGCAGGTGTGGATGAAGTGATGGTTGAAGATAAAGACAAAGAAGCAGGTGTGGATGAAGTGATGGCTAAAGATAAAGAAAGTCTGGATGAAGGTGTAAATGAAGAACACCATCAGAATGAAGAACATCAGAATGAAGAAGAAGTTGTGTATGATGAGAACACACTCGATGATTTTGAGTTTTTTGATCCATTATTTGGAGATCAATACGAAGAACAACATCAGAATGAACAAAATGAAGAGGTTGAGAAAGGCCATCAAGTAGAAGAAGAAAATGTAGAACTGGTTGATGAGGAGAATAATGTACCAGAAATGGAAGTTGACATGACAGATTTTCAAGACATTCTTCAAACAATTGATGATGGAATTGGAACAGAATGGAATACGGATTTTATGGTTGTAGAAGGTGAGGTAGAGGTAATAGACAACGATACGTGGGACTCTTTAGATGATCAATCCGATGAAGACAGAAGAAGACGATGTGTACTTAAGAACTTGGCTAAGGAAAAAACATGCAGTCTTGGTAGTGTTCATAAGGCTAGCTTTTATGTTGGTCAAAAATTTAAAACAAAGGCCGAGTTGAAAACCAAACTCGACATGCATTCAGTACAAACTAGAAGGAATCTGTACGTTAAAAAGAATGAAAAGCTTAGATTTCGTGCAAAGTGTAAAGGTAATGTCCCTGTTATCAATGCCAGTGGGGTAGGTGAATCAAGTAAAGGCAAGGGTAAACAGGTAAAATCAAAGAAAGATGCATGCAAGTGGGCCCTTCTTGCTTCTAGGCCAGACTTGGAATCCGACTGGATTGTCAAGACTTTAAATCCCAACCACATTTGTTTGCAAGGTAGAGAAATTAGGGCTTGTACCGCTACATTTTTATCTAAACAAATTATGGAACAAGTTGAATCGAATCCGGAGGTTCCCCTTCGAGCTTTGCAAGATCAAATTCAAAAGAAGTTTGATGTGGGGGTTTCGATTGACAAGATCTTCAGGGCAAAGGCTGCTGCAACTAAAATGATTGTCGGGGATTACACCAAGCAATATGAGATGTTGAGAGACTATGGGCTTGAACTACAATCAACAAATCCTGACACAACGGTCAAGATTGAAGTATACAGTGAACCCAACCCCTCAAATCCAACAAGAATGTTTAAACGGATATACATATGCTTGGGTCCTCTGAAAAAGGGTTTTAAGGCTGGGCTTAGAGATCTGTTGGGTTTCGATGGTGCCTTTATGAAAGGACCATTCCCTGGACAGGTTCTTACAGCTGTAAGTCAGGACTCGAACAACGGGATTTACCCCTTAGCATATGCTATTGTTGAAACAGAAAACGCCAATAGCTGGAAATGGTTTCTAAGATGCCTAGGAGATGACTTGGACCTTGAAAGAAATTCAAACTTCACCTTTATCTCAGATCGACAAAAGGTAACATTTACTTGCAACATATTAAACTTGACTTTCATATAATATAATAAAATGTAATTATTCCTATAGGGTTTGATACCAGCATTATCAGAGGTATTCCCAAGTGCTGAACATAGGTACTGTCTTAGACACATTCACGAAAACATGAGGAAGACTTGGAAACTGAGTGAGTACAAGGAACATCTGTGGAAATGTGCTACTGCGACAACAATACCTGAGTTTGAACATTACATGAGTGAGTTTAGTTTTTATGATAATAAGGCATGCGAATGGCTAAGGAAGATTCCAGCTAAACATTGGGCAAGAAGCCACTTCACAGGTACTTACTTTATGATACTTATGCATTTAAAAGTAACAATTGCAGTTTTACTAATACTATTATGTATTTATTTTGAACAGGAAGAGCAGTATCTGATATATTATTGAACAATTTGTGTGAGGCTTTTAACAGCAAATTAACTGAGGGGAGAGACAAGCCTATTCTAGGATGTTTGGAATATATAAGGCAATATTTGATGAAAAGAATTTGTAATGTTATGAAGGTTATGGAGAAGGCAACTGGGCCTCTAACACCCACAGCAACTAGGATATTAGAGGGAAACAAAAGTCAAGCTTCACAATACATTGCTAGGTGGAATGGAGGAGAAAAATACCAAGTAACTGGGCCATGGCAAGATCAACATGTAGTGGATGTTAAGAATCAAACTTGTACGTGCAGAAAGTGGGAATTAGTTGGCATCCCTTGCAAACATGCCATTGCAACCCTTAATGAAATGACTGCAAATTCAGAGGATGTTGGAGACATTTACAGGTGGGTGCATAAGGTTTATTGGCTAGACACATGGAAGAAAGTTTATTCATGCAAGGTGGAGCCCATAAAAGGAAGGATAATGTGGCCTAAAAGTTTATGTCCAACTAAGCTAATTCCACCCCCACATCACAACCAGCCAGGTAGACCTAAGAAAAAGAGAAGGCCAAGTGAGGATGAAAGGTTAAGTCAAAGTCAAAGAGAAAGTCAAAAGAAACGAGGAAGAGAAAGTTAGAAGAGTAGTCAAGATGTTAGTCAGGAAGCAGGTGCAACTGTTGGTCCGGATGGTGTTACTAAACTGACAAGGAAATTTCTGACCGTCACATGTGCCAAATGCAAAAACAAGGGCCATAACTCTAGGACCTGCAAAGGGCAAGGTGGTAAATGAGAGTTCCAATATGATAGTTGTGAACTTTGTATCTGACTTTTGTGAACTTTTGTTGTGTTTGGTTGTCATGATACTATTTTGAACTATGTTAGTGTCTTGTTAGTATTATCTGAACTTGGTATGTAAGCTGCACTGCGTTTGTTGAATGTTGTTGGATTAAATGTTGTTTAACTTAGATTATGTTTGTTGGATTAAATGTTGTTGTTTAATATCTTATTTAGTTCAAAAGTGACATTGTAGTTTACCTTGTATTTTAATAATGGTTGTATTAGTATGTCTTAACTTTATATTTGTTCCAATTTGACAATGTTGTTTACCATTATATTTCTACCAAAATGACATTGTCGTATGTCTTAATTTTTGACTTAATGAATGAGTTGGATCCAATATGACAGTCTTCTTTTAACATATGCTTTAATACATGTATTCTTTCCACAATAAGTCAAACTACCCAAACAACAACTTTTTAATAACATCACGATTTCAATTTGGAGTTACAAATAACCAATACTTGCCAAAATGACTCCAAACTACCCAAAAACCACTCTAATAGACCAAAGATGGCTTCATAGCATCTTCCACCAACTACTACACCTAATACCTAAACAGAGCACATAAAAACCACAAAAAATAGAACCCAACTACATAACAACAACGTCTTCAACTTGACAACCTGATTTTCTAATCCCCGGCATGATTCTTGTAGCTTGTTGATGCTTCTTAGTAGTCCAGGTATTATCACTTTCGCACGTGCACACATTGGAGGATCCAGCCATCCAATAAACCCACAAACCGAATCCTTTAAAAGGGAAAGAAATTAGGTAGTTAGATCATGATGGTATCGGTATCGACACTCATGCTAATGAACGAGTTTACCTTTTGAGGGCAAGCATAGAATCGTCTTCCTGGGTTAGTCGCTGTCCAAGAAGTTTTGACAACTGCAAATTTTCCACAATTACAGAGCACCATCGTGAATGAATTTTGCCCAAGCAGTCGTATCTCAATTTCGTCTGGAACGATTACTTGCAAAGAGACGTTGAGATGATTCGCAAAAGGGCTTCTAATTTATAGCATAAGGTTTTGCAAAAATGGTCCCCAAAGCAAAATGACATTTATGCCCTCGTGTGCAAAGCACATGATGTGGTTAACAACATTAACATAACGTCCGTTAGGCAGAAGGGCCTTTTCCACAAATAAACCTTGCAAAAAGGACTATCTATACAAAAACGCAAAGGTTTGGGCCAAAACCACAATAAACAGCAAACCACAAGGACCATTTTTACAGTTTTCTCTTAAATAAATAAAAGGATATTATTACGCGTACAAACGTAAAATATTGAGAGTGACTTGGTGACGTGGATCGAAAGCAAGTACTACTTTCATATTAGACATCAACTAAATACTTAATTTTATATAAGTTCCAGTCGGTTTTTTATCAACTACAACAAGCATGTTTGTAATTAATCTTGATACAGTTCGCTAAAATCAAGCTTTTAGCTCATAAACCAAAAAAATTAATTGCATAATATTGAAAAACACACGGTCCCAAACAGCAAACACATTAAAATTCATTTTGATTCTCTTTTTTCAAAATCATTCTGTGATGCAACACCAACCTAGTTTCAATCTTACCAAAGTTCAATGAAAACCAGTTATCAAAAATCTAAATACCCCTTCTAGTTTCAAATAAAACCATTTTAAAAATAATAATAATAATAATAATAATAATAATAAACTCACATAATTTCTCCCAAAAACAACTCTCAAAACCATAATCCTACAAAAAACAAGTTCCATCCATACAAAACAAATCAGAAACGTTTTCGATCAAAACCCAAAATTACCATCATACCCTTGCCTCAAGTTTTGTATCCTAACAAACAATCTAAATTTAACGTCTTCGCATCCCTCTGCCACGTCCGCCACGCATGCCGCCACCGCGTCCTCTGCCCATTCCGGCAGCCGCCTCCCCTTGTGCACTCTCCGACTGCAATTACAAATACAACAAGGGCATAAACGTCTTTTTGCATGGGACGAAAAAAAATCAAATATTACCTTTGGATTTTTTACAGTCTCATCAACACTTAAGATAAGACAGGCTGCCTCAGTTGCAGCATTAATAGCATTAATCTTTACCACTGCAGGCTCCCACACAAAGTTGGCAAAAGAATCAGAAATTCCACCTGTGTTTATATCCACTCCATAAAGAGCACCTTCACCTGTTTATAAAATATACTTTTCAGAAAAAAATTTTAAAGAAATAAATAAATATAGTCCAAAAAACAAACCAGCAGCAAGTGCATGTTTTTGTCTCAGTTTGTTGAGTACATCAGTTGCATCAAATCCAGCATTATCACAAAGTTGGCGTGGAATAACCTTTTTATTAAATCATAACAAAAAAAAAAACAATAAATATAATTGGATAGATTTTTTTTCAAAGTAAAATGCTATAATAGAAAGACGAAAAAAAAAAAAAAAAAAAAAAAAAAAAAAAAAAAAAAAAACCTCAAGTGCTTTAGCGTAGGCATTAATAAATAGTTGAGACTTTCCGGCTATATTACGTGCATGTTGCCACAGGTACCGACTTATTTCCATCTGTAATTAAAAAATTAATAATTCAAATTATGACATCATTAATATTTATAACACCAATAAATTTGTAAACATACATCGATTGCACCACCACCAGCAACCACGGTGGAATTCTTCATGGCCCGCCTGACTATCATGATTGCATCATGTAAACTCCTTTCTGCTTCCTCAATAAACTATAATTTATAAAATCAATATTTAATAAATAAAAAGTACGTTACTAATATTGTCATGGAAAATATATAAAAATTTAAAAAATTGGAACCTGATCGGCTCCACCACGGAGTACAATGGTGGCGGTTTGGCCTGAAGGGCAACCACTAAATATGTTGAATCTTTCACTTCCAACTTGTTTTTCTTCAAAAACTTCACAGGATCCAAGAACCTTTTTTTTTTCCAAATAACATTTATAATAAGTACAATACAAAATAGTAAAAAAAGTAAAAAAGTAAAAAGAATTAATAATGACCTCATCGATAACATTGTTGACTGAAGTCTGTACTGTAGCTCCAGTTGCAGCTGCAACTCGATGCAGATCATCTTCAGCAACTCTACCAGCACAAAATATGTCTCTGTCTGCAAAATACTGATCACAAAAAAAAAAAATGATTTTTTAATAGTTAAGTAAAATTTTTATAATTACAATACATTGATAAAAAAAAATTTGGAGATATAAAGTTGTAAAAGAAAGAAATGGAAGTGTGATGATATGATACAGAAATATATGAAAAGTATAAAACTTTGGTGGTAAATATTTACTAAAAATTCCCATTTTGAAAATTGCATAAATGAATTAAATTTAATCAACAAACCTGAGTTGCCAGGTCACCAATAGCGAGACGTGAGAGAACAATTTTGGCACCACTTTTGACACATTTATCCAATTTATCATAAATGATATTCCATTCTGCATCAACTATGGATTGGTATTGTAAAGGATCTGAAAGTCTGTTAAATAAAAAGAAATAAAAGGTCACAATGGAAAAATGTAATAAACAAGAGAGAATGAGAATCATTATTTATATTATACCTTATTTCAGCATTTTCTTTTTCTGATTTCAGTTCAAGTTCAATGTTTAATAAAAGTATCTTTGGATTTAGAAACTTTTTAGGTTGTTGTTCGAATCCAGCATATGAAAAAGTCTTTTTAAATGCAACACCATTCACAAGAAATGAATCCCTCATTGTCCCACCGGGTACCTACAAAAGAAATAAAAGTAATGGATTACCAAGATTTTATGGGATTTGGCCGGAATCGGAATTCGATTCCATTCCTGCGTTTGGAACTGAATTCTGTTAGAAATCACTAAGTCCTAACAGTGATGAAGATCAACTTTCTATCCATATACAGTTTTAATAGTAAGCAGGCAAACTTTTAGACATTTAAAGTTGATAATTAAGCATTCATACCTTTTTTATTCCAATCATATTCAACCTATCATCATTTCCAATTGCAATGACAGCATCCACCACCATTTTTGCAAAAAAGTCCTTCTCTCCTCCAATTAACTTTGAAGAGAGTGTTGTTGCAGCACATTTAGCTAATAAGCTTCTTTTTTCATCTAAACTTTTTCCCTCTATGCTTACAGCTAATTCTTTGACCTTCTCAATTGCCTGTGCCATTGAAATTTCAATATAAATCAAGAATATTCAAATATACTCATATGTAAGAAAATATTAAAAAAATCTACCATAAAGGAAGCAGTTCGGTAACTTCTTATCAGATTTTGAGGATGAACACCATCTTCAATAAATGGTTTTGCCTCCTTCAAGAATTCACCAGCAAGAAGAACTACTGTGGTGGTTCCATCACCAACCTGCACTCACATAAGTAAACTTTTTATTTTTGAACATATAAAATGTAATATAATTACCCCCTTTTTGAGTACTACACAATACTTCAAATCCAATAGTAAAGTTGTATCCTTTTTTTAAATTCCAAAATCTGAATTTACTCCCTTTTTTGAGTACTACATAATACTTCAAATCCTTGCATAGTAATATAAGATGGTGCATTATTATGGTATCTAAATACAACACATATAACACTGCTTACTGGTGTCATAACATATGCATTCAACAATCTTGAGTTGGTACATGTACAATAATAGACTAAGGCCCTGTTTTTTTTTTCTTTCCCTTTTAAGCATAAAGTTAGGACTTAAAAGGGTAAAGCCTCATTTTTCTTGACTTTCTCTATAATCTGCATCAAGTCAAAAACACACTCGACATGTGTATAGCTTACAAGATTAAGTAATGTGGTGGTTATTAGTAACTCATATTTTTCAGTTCAATGATGATTGGAAACAGAATACTCTTGTATGTAATTTTGCAGCCTTTCACCCACCTACTTGTATCTGATCTACCATACAAGATGATTCCAAGTGTTAATAATTTTGTCCTTTGGTAAAGCCAGACTAAATGTTCAATCACAAAATCTAAAACAATAACAACTATATCACGGTATAACTGTAGTATAGTAGTTACCTCTGAATCCTGTGACTTAGCGATATCGACAAGGATCTTAGCGGCGGGGTGAACGATGTCAAGAAGCTTCATGATGGTGGCGCCGTCGTTAGAAATAGTGGTGTTACCCTTATCATCATGGATCAACTTATCCATACCTCTTGGACCTAGGGTTGTACGAACGACATCAGCCACCGCCATACACGCATTAATGTTGCTTATCAACTGCGGTTTCCCTTGCGAAGTGTCTGTGCCTTCTTTAAGCAGTATGATCTGAGGTTGCTGTTTTGTACCAAAATGAAAACAAGTTATGCGATATATCAGTCATAAGCATAAACCCTAGTACGAGTGGAAATGAGAATGAAAATGAGATGGTGATTACCATCATAGATGCCATTGCCAGTAGATTTGCGGCGGAGAAGGGCGGAGGTAATACAGGAGCTAATTGTAATGGTGGCGCTAGGTTTGGACTTGTTTCTTCCTTCCCACTGTTGTTTCGGTGTTTAGTTTTGTTTTAGTACGGACTCTGGGAACATTCTTTCTAGTGGTCGAACCCGGGGTGTAAAAATCACAATATAATTTTTTTTTACAGCGTTGTATCTTATTTTTGTTCATAGCATTGTAATTTTAAGTTATTTCTTATTAAGATATTGTATTTTAATAAAATTACTTATCAAATAGTTAGTAACTTGACAATTTGAATTATGATGACATAACACAAATTAGAGGTTGTTTGGTAGTCTATTTATGATTTTATTTATGATTCAGTTATTAAGAGCGTTTGATTCGTCAAGTTGGAATTTCTATATCAATCAAAAGCATATGAATGATTTAGCTAGAAATGTGAGTTTTACCCATTTAGATGTGAGAAATTATGCATACTACCATTCTCTCTCCAAATTACACACTCTCTCAACATCTCTCTACAACCTTAAAAACATTCACTCCACCACAGTCACCACCCTCACCACTTCCACCATTAATCGCCGTCCTCGCCACCACTATCATTGGTCATCGCTCTCGCCACCACCACCACCACTATCGGTCGTCGCCCTCAAGGCAATTATCATCCTCCTTGACGCCACATTCCTTGACACCGTCAACCACAACATCAAAGGCTGTTAAGGGCTATAACGTATGACAACAACAACACCAACGACGGTGCGGCGGTGGTTCAGCAGCCGATGTTGTCGTTTATTGGTTTATCCTTATTTCTCTCATCTTCTTGAAAATCTTTATTTTGTGTTCTAAAATTGTTCATTTGTGTTAAATTTTTTGATATATGTTATTGGTTTTGTTAGAATGTTAAAATGACAATTGATGCGAATTCAGGCTCTGATCGGTTCCTGATGAGGTTCGAGTGGTCGGATATGAATGAGCTTGTGGACACAATCACAAGAAACGAGGTTGTCAGCCGTTCTCCGGGAGGAGGTCCGGGGAGAATGCTCTGATGCCTAAGTTAGATCTCCGGCGAGAGTGTATAGTGTAAGTGTAATGAGAGACAGCGGTCTCTTTACCGTGAGCCCTGTGAGGGCTTTTATAGGTGCGACAGGTATTGCCATGGCTGACAAGGTGCCTGTGAGGACAGGTCGGGACCAGGACGCTGATTGGATGGTCAGGCCCTTGTTCTCTGAAACGTCTCCCATTGGTCCAGGTATGTTACATGGGAGGCGCACGATCTCTGTCAGGTACGGACGTTGTGAAGGGTTTTGAAGCAAACAATGAACAAACAATTCTTATGGTTCACATGCAACCCTAGAAAGATCTACGTTTTCTTCTATGAAGATTATAAATTAAAACTTAAGGCCAACAATAATTTCTAAAGATCAAATAAAGAATAACCAACCTTTTGATCTTGTTCTTGAAGCTAGCAGCAAAATAATCCTGCCTCAAATGCAAGTCACACCCAAGCAGGAGGAGAGAAGACAACAGAGTTCCAGTGAGTCTCAAAAGTGGCGCAGGTTTTGGGGTGGCTAGGAGGCTCCTTTTATAGCCTCCAAGGGTTACAGTCAAAACCCTAGAGGAGCCTCCTTAATGGGCAAGCCTGTTGACCATTTGGACCAAGGCTTCTAAAACCCTAATTAGGGTTTCGCCAACTATGGAGGTTCCCTCCATATTGGCGCCAACTTTGGCCCCTGCCACTGGCCAGTCAGTTATTCAACTATTGAATAAATACAAACCAGTCCCTGCACTTTTAATTAATTAAATTAATCACTAAATTAAATCCAATTAATTCTAGATTAATTTCTAATTAATTATAGTTTCTAATTAATATATTAACACTTAAATATATTAATAAACTATTTATTTTATTTCTATTGATTTATTAACCAATTAATAAATCAACATTTCTCACTACTTAACTCTACACCAATCCTCCAACTATGAGGGCAACTCAAATGGACTTTGCTTCAATTAATAAGATAAATACAATTTATAGTCATGGCTTAGACACCTAATCCAACAGTCTCCCACTTGGATAAGTCTATGACTTTAATTGTCCATTTACCTTCTGATTAATACAAGTTTCTTAGAAACTGTTCCTGAACTCTGATCCAGTCAGTTCTGTCCAAAGATAAGTGATCAGATGATCCTCCGTCCAACAATATATTTTCAGACTCAAGACATAGATCAATATCAATCTTGGTCTGATACCATGATCCAGTCAGTTCTTTTGTCAAAGCGACCGCTCCTTCATTATCGCAGAACAGTTCAATCGGCTCCTAAATGCTCGGGACAACTCCAAGGTCACCGATAAATTCTTCAGCCAAGCCGCTTCCTTAGACGCTTCACTCGCTGCAATGTACTCTGATTCGCACGTTGAATCAGCCACCGTTTCCTGCTTGGAACTTTTCCAAGTGACCGCTCCACCGTTCAAAAGAAATACCCAGCTCGACTGGGACCGACCACTGTCCCTATATGTCTGGAAGCTGGCATCTGTGTATCCACTGACTTTCAAGTCATCACTACCACCAAGGACTAATACCATATTCTTTGTCCTTCGCCGATACTTGAGTATGTTCTTAACCGCAATCCAATGTGCCTTTCCAGGATTACCCTGGTACCGACTAACCATGCTTAGTGCAAAGGATATGTCGGGATGAGTACATGTCATAGCATACATGATCGATCCTACTGCCGAAGCATAAGGTACCCGACTCATCTCAGCTATTTCCTCATCGGTACTCGGACTCTGAGTCTTACTCAATTTAGCATTACTTTGGATTGGTAGCTCTCCATTCTTGGAATTTTCCATGTTAAACCTTTTTAACACCTTTTCCAAATATGTACACTGGCTCAGACCTATTAATTTTCTCTTTCTATCTCTAAGTATTCTTATCCCGAGAATATAAGCAGCTTCTCCTAGGTCTTTCATGGCGAAACACTTCCCGAGCCAAGACTTGACATCTTGCAAGGTTGGAATGTCGTTTCCCATGAGTAGTATGTCATCAACATACAGCACCAGAAAAGTGACTATACTCCCACTAGCCTTGACATATACACAGGACTCATCTTCACTCCTAGAGAAGCCAAACTCTTTGACTTTCTCATGGAAGCAGAGATTCCAGCTGCGAGATGCTTGCTTCAACCCGTTGATTGATCTTTCAAGCTTACATACTTTATCAGGATGCTTTGTGTCTACAAAATCCTCTGGCTGATTCATATAAACATCATCAGTCAGTTTCCCGTTAAGGAAGGCGGTTTTAACATCCATCTGCTAAATTTCATAATCATGAAATGCAGCTATGGCAAGCATTATCCTGATTGACTTAATCTTGGCTACTGGTGAAAAGGTTTCGTCATAGTCAACCCCCGGGGTTTGAGTGAATCCCTTCGCAACCAGCCGAACTTTATAAGTATGTACTTTACCATCCATGTCGGTCTTCTTCTTGAAGATCCATTTGCACCTGACTGTCTTTCGACCCGGCACATTGTCAACCAAGTTCCAAACTTGATTGTCATACATGGACTTAATCTCGCTGTCCATTGCCTTTTTCCACTTGGTAGACTTGGGGCCCGCCACTGCTTCGCGGTAGTTAGCTGGCTCATCCAAATTAGTCAATGTACGATCATTGACCAACGTGTCACCGTCCGAAGTAATATGGAAACCATAAAACTCGGATGGCATGCTAACTCTACTCGAACGTCTAAGGGGCAATGAGTTGTCGGTGGGTCCAACAGGAACCTCTTCCTCATGTTGGTTGCTAGTTTCTTCCAAGGCTGTTTCATTGGACGTCTCCTGAATTTCTTCGAGATCGATTGTACTCCTACTGTCCTCTTTGGAAATGAGTTCTCTCGCTCGAAAGAACCCCCGTCTTGCTACAAAGACCACGTCCTTGCTCGGTCTGTAGAACAAGTATCCAAATGACTGTTTCGGGTATCCGATGAAGAAACACCTCTCACTTCTTTCTGCGAGCTTGTCATGAGTCTCTCGTCTTACGAAAGCCTCACAGCCCCAGACTTTGATGTGTGCCAACGAGGGAACTTTCCCCGTCCACATCTCGTGCGGTGTTTTCGCAACCTTCTTGGTTGGGACAAGATTTAGGATATGGGCGGCAGTCTCTAAGGCATACCCCCAGAAATGGATTGGAAGTGAAGCTCGACTCATCATGGAACGAACCATGTCCAACAAGGTTCAGTTTCGCCTTTCAGCAACACCGTTCAACTGAGATGTTCTTGGAGGCAACAACTGTGAAACAATTCCACATTCCTTGAGGTAATTGAGAAACTCGATACTAAGATACTCACCGCCTCTGTCGGATCTAAGCATCTTTATCTTTCTGCCCAATTGATTTTCTGCTTCATTTTTGAACTCTTTGAACTTTTCAAAGGTATCTGACTTATTCTTGATTAAGTAGATATACCCATATCTACTGAAATCGTCAGTAAAGGTCACATAGAATCGCGTGCCATCTTTTGTGGTTGTTCTGATGGGACCACACACATCTATGTGTATGATATCCAACAATCCTTCACCTCTTTCAAAGGAACCTTTGAATGGTGATTTTGTCATCTTGCCAAGCAAGCAAGATTCACATACATCATCCGACCTGAGGTCGAATGATTCCAATACTCCATCCTTTTGGAGTTGGGCGATGCGTTTCTTGTTGATGTGGCCAAGGCGACAGTGCCACGGACACACCTTTTCTATACCGCTTGTAGAATTAATAGCTAAAACATTTTTACCATAATTATCAACACACATAATAGATTCATACACTCCATCACAAGGCATAGCATTAAATATAAAAACATCATTTTTGAAAACAGAAATTGAACCATTCAATTTATTAAATTCATAATAAAAACCCTGTCTGAACAATGCATGAAAAGAAATTATGTTCTTTGCCATATCAGGCGAATAGCAACAATTATGTAAATCTAAAACAACTCCACTACTAAGCACTAAGCTATAGACACCGATCTTGGTAACATGTGAAGTTCGCCTATTGCCCATGACCATGTTCAGTCTACCGTGCTCCAGCTCCCTACTTTCCTTTAGGCCATGCAAATCAAAACATATATGAAAACCACATCCTGTATCAAGGACCCAAGAACAGGAAGAAAATGAGTTATTAGATATAGAATATGTACCTTCTTGTGATGGCTTCACTTTGCCATCCTTGATGTCTTGCAGATACTTGGGGCAGCTTCTCTTCCAGTGACCATTTTCCTTGCAGTAAAAGCAGTCAGCTTCTTTGGGGTTTGTGACGTGCGGAATGCTGGAAGACTTGGCTCTCGGGGCACTGCTAGATGTCCCGACATGAGTCTTTTCCCTCCAGTTTTGCTTCGGAGGGCCCTTCCTTTTCTTTCCCTTGCCAGATCCAATAGCCAGGACAGGTGGGTTGACCTGGAGCACACTTTTCCTTTTCATCCCGTCCTCGGCAGTACGAAGCATGCGGTGGAGCTCAGCCAAAGTTGCCTGACTATTGTTCAAATGATAAGCCAGTGTGAACTGGTCATAAGAACTAGGTAGAGAATTCAGCACTATGTCAACAGCCAAATCCTCATGTACAGGCATCTCCAGCTTTCTAAGCCTTTCCACATAACCCTGCATCCTTTGCACATGAGTGCAGATGGACTCTCCATCCCTAGGCTTGCCGTTAGTGAAAGCTTTGACCACCTCACGCCTTTCGATGCGTTCTTGCTTGCAGAACTTTTCCGTGAGCTCTTTGTGCATCTCGTAAGGCCAATAGTCCTCATAAATACGCTGCAGTTCAGGGTTCATGGTAGTGATCATGATGCAAGCCACTTTGGTTGCATCATCAGAGTGTTTGGTGTACAAGGCGATTTCCTCGGGAGTAGCGGTATCTGGGTCAACCTCGACTAGCTCGGTTTCCAGAACATACTCTTTGTGTTTAAACCTTAGAGCCATTTTGATGCTACGGATCCAGTCATTGTAGTTAGTGCCGTCCAATGTCACTTTTGAGCACAATGACAGAATCGAGGTGACATTACCGGGATTCGAGTGGGGAACGGATTGGTCAGAAGACATCTGAATAAGAAGAAGATAGTTTTAATTAGACATTTATTAAATAATCCCTATATTCACCCAAGAATAAATATAAGGCTAGGATCCTACAATAACAATCTACAATATCGAAGAGGGATGCTGTAATCTTTATTGTAAATTTTATAAGGTAGGCGAATGACGATTCAGCCAATTCCACCGCGGAAAAATAATCTAATTATAATGGAATTCCTAGTTTCTTTTGAGATTTATCGAACTGTTCAATAGCATGTTTTAATCTCGGGAAAGCCCTGCTCGTTTGTGACTGGGATACCGAGGATCACAAACCGGGTGTGAATAACCATGCAAATTGCTCGGTACTCTCGAAGTCAATTGTCATCTCTAATTAACATGCCGGTTAACCACACATGCTCCGTTAATAATGGCAAAATCGAGAAACCCATTGCGACTCTTTGCGGACTCCAGTTGGCGTGCCGGTAAACCACCACGCTCCACCAACGTTCCACAAAGTGCAATGTGCAATTTCATGGATTAGCACCAATTCACATTTTTAAACCTAAAGTAACTAGATTGGGATTTGTTTAAAGTTCTAGTACTTTCAATTATAGCATTATACTTTAAGAGGCTTAGCGGTTCTATCAAACCCATTCGGCTAACGACACTCGACTGACCAGGAGAGCGGTGAGTAAGAGTAGATACCCATTAGACTACCATTTTATAGGCAGTCGCCTTATACCCTCTTTATAGGACAGTTTTGTGAATGAGGCCTACTAACGGTAAGACTAACCAATTTTCTTATATATAAATACTAACTTTTAATCATAAATATATAAGATATATTTTAATCTTATTAAAATATTTTAGAATTAATTTAATCATGATTTTCGCAAATTATTATGTATTTTTTGAAAATTTAAATTAATTCTTTAAGCTGATTTAATTGATCTTTTAATTAACAATTAATTAAACTAATTAAATCTAAGATAGATTTCATAAATTAATCAAATTAATTTTATTCTATCTAGAGCCCCTATGGTTCAAAAATTGCAAGCCAACAAATAAGAGTTCCAGTTATTTTATTAATCCAATAGTTACCAAAATAACAACCCACTTATAAAAGGCAAGCAAATAAGGAGGGGACCATGGGGTTGGCGGCTAGGGTTAGGAAACCCTAGCCTAGAAATCGATGGCCTCTCACAAGGGGTGATTTTCCATCCCCCCTCATGAACACATAAACAGTTTATGCAATTTTATATCAAACACAAGAAAACAAGCCATAGCTCTGATACCATTGAAGGGTTTTGAAGCAAACAATGAACAAACAATTCTTATGGTTCACATGCAACCTTAGAAAGATCTACGTTTTCTTCTATGAAGATTATAAACTAAAACTTAAGGCCAACAATAATTTCTAAAGATCAAATAAAGAATAACCAACCTTTTGATCTTGTTCTTGAAGCTAGCAGCAAAATAATCCTGCCTCAAATGCAAGTCACACCCAAGCAGGAGGAGAGAAGACAGCAGAGTTCCAGTGAGTCTCAAAAGTAGCACAGGTTTTGGGGTGGCCAGGAGGCTCTTTTTATAGCCTCCAAGGGTTACAGTCAAAACCCTAGAGGAGCCTCCTTAATGGGCAAGCCTGTTGACCATTTGGACCAAGGCTTCTAAACCCTAATTAGGGTTTCGCCAACTATGGAGGTTCCCTCCATATTGGCGCCAACTTTGGCCCCTGCCACTGGCCAGTCAGTTATTCAACTATTGAATAAATACAAACCAGTCCCTACACTTTTAATTAATTAAATTAATCACTAAATTAAATCCAATTAATTCTAGATTAATTTCTAATTAATTATTATAGTTTCTAATTAATATATTAACACTTAAATATATTAATAAACTATTTATTTTATTTCTATTGATTTATTAACCAATTAATAAATCAACCTTTCTCACTACTTAACTCTACACCAATCCTCCAACTATGAGGGCAACCTAAATGGACTTTGCTTCAATTAATAAGATAAATACAATTTATAGTCATGGCTTAGACACCTAATCCAACACGTTGTACGTTGTGTGTGGGGGGGGGGGGGGCGCTGCATGAGCCATTTTGGGATGGGTATTCTGGCGCACGTGTTCCTCTTGCAGGCGAGGCATGAATCCCTCTGGCGCGGGGTGTTCCATCCTGGAGGGTGTGACGACCCTTACTCTTCAGGGGATTCCCTAGGGATGCGCTGGCGGTTTCCAGATGGCACGCTATGAAGTCTTCATAGTCTTAGGCATCATTACGTAAGCGGGGCTAGTGATGTTGACTGGGAATATTATCCGGCTCTGTCAGCGCTGACGTGGCCGTTTTTCAGACGACTTTAGTCATCATTTAAGCGGTTTATGATTTTTGAATTTCCCGCCTGCGGCCCTTCCTTATCTATCTCTTCAGTTTCCTCATTCTTAGCTTTTACGGTTTCCTTTGTCGTTCTTCTCCCTTTCCTTGGTTTCAGTTTTCTCCATCTTCTTTCTTCGTTTCTTTGGTTTTCGGTTTCTCTCCTCCTTCTTCTAACTATGAGTTCGTCTGTTGAGGTGTCACCGAAGTTGGAATATTATGATTCTTTGGTGTCTAAATACGGCTTCCAACCGGAAGACGGTCTAGAGATCCCCGTCGATGACGTTGTTCTCTCCCGTCCGCCGACCGGGAAAATCGGAATGTACCTGAAACATTTCGATGCTGGCTACCGGTTGCCTACTTCTGACTTCTTTCACGAGGTCCTTGATCACTACCATATTCATATCCACCAGTTGGTTCCGAATGGTGTAAACAAAATAGTCTGCTTCAAGCTTCTATCACCGGCTAACACTATTGAACCAGACCTATGGGTCTTCCGCCATTTTTTCCGGTTTGCATCAGCTTCCTCTGGCGAAAACTACACCTTCTGTGTATGCAAGGACAGTCACATCATTATTACCGACCAGAAGGGGTCGGCCAAGAACTGGGCTAGTCGGTTCGTCTAGGTGAACCGTGAACGGGTTGGGGCGATGAAGTGGCGCACCGAACCGATCTCTGATCGAGATTTTAATCTTTTTCCGGCCAAGGAGGAGATTGCTAAAGTTCTTAGGTCGTTCCACGTAGTCGGGGAGGAGTTTCCGGAGTACGTTTTAGCCGGAGCCGGTATGAGCACAGTTTGGAGGGTTGGGGGAAAGATGCTAGAATTCTTTGTGGTGATCAACGGTGAGATTTTTCCCATAGTTTCATATCTTTTCCCTCTCTTCTCCCCCCTTTTTTGAACGAACAACTTCCGTTATTTGCAGGTCAGGAGAGGGATGTCCGTTTTACGTATGTCTTGGCGAAGAAATAGGAGTGGAGTCTCCGGTATCGAGAGATTCCCTTGACCGACCGGGTACTTCCATCCCGGCCTTTTCGCCATGAGGCGTTCATATCCCGATCGTTGGTTGTGCAAGAGCAGGAGAAGCGACATGCTTTGGGTTCTGGTCCGACTTTGGCAACTGTTGGTGAGGTTGGGGGTGTGCTTCGTGGAAAACTGTTGTGGAGTCTGGAGATCCTGGTCATGATACTCCTGCGATGCCTGTGATCAAACGTTGGGCGGCCTGGCAAAACGTTGGAGAAAGTGCCGGCAACACAGCCCCGGACTCGCCGACTACGTCCACGACATTGGGCGTCTGGCGAGGGGTCGGCGGTGCTTCCTTCTGCTGTTGCACCTGAGTCTCCAATGATCAAAATTGCCAACGATGTGTCGCAGGGTGGTGAGGCCGAAGTTAACAAGGACGGGGGTTGCATGCATAGGTACCCGTCCGGCCGGTGAGGGTGTTTATGTGGAAGGGTCTGGTGAGAATAACGCTCTAGCAACTGCTAGTGTTTTACCATCACAACTTGAGTTTATGGGTTTTGGTCGTCGTGGCGGTGGTTCAAGTCAATGTTTGCCCCCTCTGGGCGTCGGAGATGCTACTCGTGCTCCTTCTGTGCCGCGTTTCGTACCTTCCTGGCGCCTGGGTGAAAATGCACGGTTGTCATCTTTTAATACTGCTGTGGAATTTATACAACATGTTTTTCCTCCAAGTACTCGGTCGAAGATGGGGAATTATTCCCTGGCCGATCTTATAGGGTTACTGCGGTACGCGGCAGCTCAAGCTTCAATAATTTCCATTCAATTAAAGTCTTCACTTTACATAAGCTTTTAGAATGTGAATTTCATGTACTTCAACTAACACACCCAAAGCATAATATAAGTGAATTTCCAATGTATTCTTTGAGAATGGTGCAATTGTTGTTATTATACCCAAAATTAGATAACATTCTTATTATTTTTACAACAATAACCCTAAAATTCCAACTTTTCTTCGTATATTTGAAACAATAACAATAAAATTATCTAACATTTCCCCTAAAATTAGTAATCCTACAAACGCTGAACCCATTTCACTTGCTTAGCATACACAGGCTGTTGGATAATTCTGCATTTCTTAGAGAATGCGAACGAAATGTGTATTCCATCGTGTAATTGCAGGTTGAATTCGTAGAATCTGTGATATTGATTGTTTCATAATATGTATTTTTGTAATGGTTTAAACTGATTATAATCGTCTCCATGATTGTAGCATTATTTAGTATTAAACCGAATCCATTCCTTAGTTATAGGCAACACGAATTTACTTTCATACCCTTGGACGACAGTTTTCTTTAAAAACATATTTATTCTTTATTTTTATTTACAGAATACCACATTGATCACAGCCACTCATTTTCTCAATCTAACGATCTAAGAATGTGTAACACCCGGCTTTTTAAAACAAAATACACCCAAAAAATTTCATTTTTAAACATAGTTACAAACATACGAACCAACTATTTAGGTGTATAAGTTTATACGAAAAGGGTACAAGTGTATCAAGGAGTACATAACCAAAGTAAACTCCTTCTAAGCCGGGCCGCTACAACGAAAAGTCCTATCCATGAGCTACATCCTTACCCTTAGCAGGGTCACGCTCACCTGCCTGGATAATTCACACATATACTGTGAGCCATAAAGCTCAATGAGTAATCATATAAACAGTTTAACATGTATTTATATATAATTAAGTTATCAAAACTCAATACAATATATATATATATTTCTGTTTGAATCAACATTTGGATATCAATCCAATCTCCTAGCCGTAAAGGCCGTTATTATTTGGATATCACATCCAATCTCCTAGCCATATATGCTGTTTATTTTGGATACGAAATCCAATCTCCTAGCCATATAGGCCGTTTATTTTGGATACGAAATCCAATCTCCTAGCCATATAGACCGTTTATTTTGGATACGAAATCCAATCTCCTAGCCACAAAGGCCGTCACTTCATATCAATTGGGTAACTTGACTAACTTCTAGGTTACCATTTCAAATGCTAAAGCTATTTTAGATTCCAAGAGTTCAACCAATACATATCATATTAGATATAGTACATATTACTCACCTGGTATTGAAGCTCTTTACTGTCTAGTTAGCACCACCGAAGCTACCACAATCCTTTAAGGTTTTCCTGCACCTACACAATCGCATATATACCAAGTAGAGGTGAAAACCTTGTTTTTCAACCATCTAGGTTTGAAACTCAATTTCAATAGCTAAGACTCGAGATTAGAAGTATTTTAACACATCCCAAACATGTGTATAAGTTAAATTTCCAGCCATACACAGGTGGTCCTTCACCACAACTCGAAACCCACCCAAAATGACCAAATCAACCATTCAAAAGAGCTAAAACTATAAACCTTACCTTCAAGAAGTGGAATACCGAAGATTACTTCAATCCTTCGAGTTCTAGCCTTCCAATTTGGTCCAAAAATGATTTGGGAAATGTTTCTAGGGTTTAGAAGAGGTTTTGGTTCGAGAATTGTCCAAGAAATGGCTGAAAATCGCAATAAAAGGGGGTGGGGCCTGCGCGCAGCACGGCCCGTGTCCAAGTTTCACGGCCCGTGTAACTTTCAGTACATATTTCCCAAACCTTCTACACGACCCGTGCTCAGATTACACGACCCGTGTAATATTCGGTCAGTTACTTACACAACCCGTGTTCTACTTACACGACCCGTGTAAGCTTCGGTAAACTTCCTCAACTTATTACACGACCCGTGTAAAACTTACACGACACGTGTAACCCTCGGTATGCCCAACAAGTCCAAAAAGATTTCCCTACACGACCCATGTAATTCCTACACGACCCGTATAACCTGCTTCTAGCATTTTTCAACTTTAAATTCCTTCCAAATGAAAGTCTAACTACCCAAACTTATGCAATAATCTAATAAATCTTAATTGCACTAAGATTAAGATATAAATACTTACCAAAAGTAACACGGTGTTACAAATTCTTCCCCCCTTTAAAAGATTCCGTCCTCGGAATCAAGTAAAGAGTTGAGGGTATTTCTCCCTCATTTCATCTTCAGTTTCCCATGTCATGTCGGAACCTCTATGGTGTCGCCAAAGTACTTTAACCATTTTGATCTTCTTGTTCCACAATTGTCTCACTTTTCGGTCCAACACTTTTTCAGGTTGTTCCGGGTATCTTAGTTTTTCAGCAACCTCAATTTCAGCCAGAGGTATTCGTTGAGATTCATCGAATAATGTTTTCCGCAAGTGTGATACATGGAACACATTATGAATACCTTGAAGTTCTTCTGGTAACTCTAATTGATACGCCACGGCTCCCACCTTTTGAGATATCCGGAACGGTCCAATGAAACGAGGACTCAACTTTCCTTTCTTCCCAAAGCGAATAAAACCTTTCCAAGGGGATACTTTGAGCATTACCATTTCCCCCACTTGGAATTCCAACGGCTTTACTCGCTTGTCAGCATATTGTTTTTGTCGGTTTTGGGCAACTTTCAAATGTTCCCGAATTTGTCTAATCTTTTCTTCAGTTTGAGCTACGATCTCGGGTCCGACCAATGGCTTTTCCCCCACTTCAGTCCAGCAAGTCGGAGTACGACACGGTGTTCCGTACAACGCTTCATACGGGGCCATCCGAATGCTGGAATGAAAACTGTTGTTGTAAGCAAATTCTACCAAAGGTAGATGATCTTCCCAACTCCCGCCAAAGTTTATCACACACGTCTGAAGCATGTCTTCTAAAGTCTGTATGGTTCTTTCACTTTGCCCGTCAGTTTGCGGATGATACGCGATACTTATCAATACCTTCGAACCCAATTGCTCTTGAAGGCTCTGCTAAAATCGGGAAGTGAATCTGCTGTCTCGGTCCGATACAATTGACGACGGTAACCCATGACGACGAATTACCTCGTCAATATAAATTTTCGCCAACCTCTCGATCTTGAAATTTTCAATAATAGGTATAAACTGTGCTGATTTTGTTAACCGATCGACCACCACCCAAACGGTATCATACCCACGCGGTGTTCGAGGAAGTTTCGTTACGAAATCTATTGTAATATTATCCCATTTCTGAAAGGTTTTCCGCAACCATGAACTAAATAACCTAAGTTCACATGCAACCTAGAAAATATCTATGTTTTCTTACTTTGAACATGTAACTAATTCCTAAAGGCCAAACAATAAATTAACTAAAAGAATAAATCAGAAAAACTAACCTTTAGTTTTAATCTTGAAGCTAAGCAGCACAAGTGTACTGCCTCAAATGAGATCACACCCAGGGAGCCAGAGGAAGGTCACGAAAATTCCAGAGAGAATAATAGAATGAGCACACATAATGAGGTCTAGGGTTCCCTATTTATAGGGAAACAAGAAACCCTAGCCGTCAGCCATTTTCCGGATTATACGTACGCGCGTCGCGACCTTTACATTTGCGCGCCGCGCGCCGCAATTCAACTATTGAATTTGTACGACTTTAATCCCTGACTTCCTGATTAATCTAATTAATGCCACAGAAATTAATCTAATTAATTCCTGATTAATTATTAATCAATCAATATAGTTTCTAATTAATATATTATCACTTTAATATATTAACAAACCATATCTTTTATTTCTATTGATTTATTAACCCCATAATAAACCAACCTTTCTCTCTACCGAACTTTCTACCAAACCTCCAGCTATGAGGGCAACCCAAATGGACTTTGCTTCTATTAATTAGGTAAATACAAATTATTAGTCATGGCTTAGACACCTAATCCAACAGTCTCCCACTTGGATAAGTCTATGACTATACTTAACAATTTAACCTCTAATTAATCAACAAACTGTAGCTTCCTAGAAACTGCTGCCGAACTCTGACCTAGTCAGTTCTGTCCATAGATAAGTGATCAGATGATCCTCCGTCCAACAAGATATTTTCAGACATGAGACATGGATTGAGATCAATCTCTGTCTGACACACTGTTTCCCGATTTCCGATTTTGCTTATGACTTTTAGACTTCTAATTGAACGAATCAATTCAGTCCTGGCTGGCCAGCGCTTCAGTCAACTTCAAAATCATCGAGTGGCCAACAGATATCTGTTTCCCGTCTGGGTTAAGGGACGAATAAGCTTCGACTAATATGTTATATCTTTTACCCGACAAATCACTCACAACAGCACGTTTTATAACACCGAGTTACCGATGCGTTTTCGTACTATCAATGAACAACCGCCTTGCAAATTATAACTCATATCTCTCAACTTTAAGACCATAAGATATTATCGTCTCAACATTGCTAGTGATATAATCCATGAAGCAATCCATTGAGCGCGGGTTTATCCAATACTCAAATCTCCATTTCCAAGTACTCATGAACGTTGCAGCAATCTTATTGCTATGTCTAACTCCTTAGACAATCTACAAACCAATTCATGACAGTCTTCCTTCATACTTACTCCCTAAGAGTATGAACGACTGTGGATATTTGAATAATCCAATTATTCAGGAAGTAAACATGCAAAAGTGAAACATAAAATCTGACTGGCAGCTACTCCTGCTTATTACCAAGTCTCCACGAGGTAATCACCAAGTCGGATTTATCATAACTATTATCGGTTTCTTATTCTCTTTTAAGCTTTCAGTTCAAGCCTTTTATATCTATGTCTATGACATTTTCACTCTTTCTATGTATCCAAGTGTCTAACACTTATACACTTTATTGCAGATGATCCTATCGGATACTCTTCCGATGATATCTCAATTTGTCATTTTGTCATTCTCTCTCACAACTCCATTCCGGTGATGTGTACCGTGACTGCCCATGGTTCTCGGGTCTTTAGTCTACATGACTACACCCTAAGACAATTTCGAGGTGTCATGATGTGCCGGTGAACCACACGCGCTCCATCAGAAACCAACGAAATTCTTTAAGCATGAAGTCCTACAGCACCACGTTCTGGTGTAAACAATTACCGATTTGAAAATCCTTTCAAATCAATCACCCTAATCATTTCCCAATGATTTCTCACGTCTGTTCAAAAATCCATTCAGTATTCTCATCCAG
This sequence comes from Cichorium intybus, assembly GCA_023525715.1. Lineage (NCBI taxonomy): Eukaryota > Viridiplantae > Streptophyta > Magnoliopsida > Asterales > Asteraceae > Cichorium > Cichorium intybus. The sequence continues at coordinate 79,151,699 of CM042009.1, forward strand.
GCAATATCCTGAATCCAACTTACAATGCTCTAAGCATTAAGTGATCAGGATATGTTCATAACACTTCTGATTTGTCCAAGAGGCTCGAGGAACCTGATGTAATCTCATTCCAAGCCCTTTCGGAATCCCAAGATTACCAATAATCCTTGTGTCATGATTTCCGGAAACCATTTCCTTTCAAGGACTCTTTCTTATGCATCTTGAATCCCATCAAGATCATATTCTCAACGGCCAAGTCAATACTGTCAGTCTCATCTATCTGATAGATGTCTATGAACTACGTGAGCATGCTGCACCTTCTTTGTTTCTTTTATGCCAATTCATTACACTTTGCAATGACAGGAAACTCCATTCCTGGGGTTATGCATCTTGAATCTCATCAAGATCATATTGGCAGAATTCTGATCTATCTAATAGATGTTCACAACCACCTGAGTATGTTGTATCTCTTAAAGTCTTTCATAGCAAACCGTTTCTTAACACCAAGTCATTACACTTTGTAATGATAAGAGACGTTTCCTAGAACCAGTATGTAACCCACATATAATGATAGCAGATAACAACGATACTCCCACTGGCTTTGACACCGTTATATGACTCTTTCAGACTATTCACAAAATCCAGAACTTATGGCACATTTTGCGAAACCGAAATCCAAACCTTTCCGACATATTAAAGGAAATCTTTCAGGCTATTCACAAAATCCAAACCTTTTGGCCTATTTTGAGAATCCGAATATCCTTTCTTGCGAGATGCCCATGGGATGAATCCAGGGGCCATGTACCTTTTGTAATGGCATGCTGTATGTGAGTCCCTATTAGTGTACCGGTAAACCACACACGCTCCACTAACGACTCACACTATGCCACGCAGAATCCTCTCGGATTACATCTTCTATTGAGAGTGCTTCTCTCAGAATCAGTTGCTTGACTCCAAGTGATGACTCATTCAACCAGATGTTCTGTAAGTACATTTCTATGTTCCCTTCTTTTGATGATTCAATTACTCCCACTGGTTCCTAGACCAGTTGTAAAGATTAATCAAACTGTCACATAGACTGTGTCTCGCGGTAAGGTTCTCTTATTTGGCAGCAACTGGGCTCACCAATGCTTCCAGCAGTCAGATTACTTATCCGTACCATCTTTAGTGTTTTACCACTACCCGATATATCACCCAAATCATAACTCCTTACGATAGTGACAATAACTACTGGTCAAGCGAAGAGAGGATATGTCAGGTTTAACAGGAATCTAATTCCTGGTTAAGTCCCAGTGGTGACTAAAGGTTCTTTCACTTGGCTAATCCCTGAACTCATTCAGAATTATTCTTACTCCCACTGTTTCCTTAGAACTTGAGTTCTTTCTAAAAGTAATCTTCTTTCAAAGGATAACCGGAATGGCCAATGAAACGACATTGCTGATCAGTTTCAGGCTTATCATGAGATTCAGACGAATGCTACATGACCCTGGACTTTCTATGTACTAGTGGGATGATCCCAGCTTTACATTTCAGATAGTGTCGACATAACCTACTTAGTCTAAGATATGGTCGGAATATGGTTTCTGCAGTCTGACTGGTTGAATATTTAATTCATGGAAATACTAATCGGAAATGTATCTTATACATCGAGGATCAAAACTATTTCGATCAATGCTCCATCATCTTCCCTAAGACACATTATAACCATTAGTGTTCTTGGAAGAGGATAAACTGTGAAACATTTTCTCAGTCTATGTTGTTACTCAGGTTCTGTTGATCTTATACTTCCTTTGAAATCCTTGAACACTTCAAGGTTCCAATCAATCGCTTATTCCGATAAACAAAGCCATATTTGTCAAACCATTTGGCAAATATCATGAAGCATAACTAATCGTGTTCTGTTCGAAGATTCGAGCAATACACAGTAACTTATGTGTCTGTTGCTCAAAATCTTAATACCTTTACAGTTCCATGTAAATTTATGACTTTGTTAATATTGTTCAATACATGCAATCATCACCTGACTCCAAGTCAACTGATTCCAAAATCCCATCCATTGGATCTTTGGGCGATTCCTTTCTTGCCACAATTAATTTTATTAAGCACTCAATTCATCATGTGACTCTAAGTCAAATGATTCCAAAGTCCTGTCTAACTGGACCTTTGGTTGAAGTGATTCTCATAAAATTCACTTTAACAATCATAAAGAACACAATTTACAAATCCAATCCCATTGGATGTATCAACATTCAAGTTATTACCATTTACATCATCAACACATTCACACAACATTTCGAGGACAATTAAAACAATCAAAAGAAAATCAACATTTTATTAAAACACAAAAATCCTCGAACAATGTACTATATGAAAACAATGTCGTATGTATCTATAAACTAATAACAAGAACAAATATCTAGCTTAACTCCAAAAATGCACGAGCTCCATATCCAATATGAATATGGTCCTGTGCGACAACATCCCGCATCCTACAGAGTCCGTGCATACAAAGCAAATGTGAGAAACACATCCTGTATCAAGGAAATGAGGATCAAGTATTCTGAGTTTTAAGATATTACTGAGTTTGCCAAACGGGTTGGCTTTAGAGCATTTTTCCAATCTTTCTGTGACTGTGTCCCACCTTATGGATTCCCAGTTTGAAACATCGAACAATCGGTCCAGACGATCTGGATCATTTCTTGATGCACTTTAATACTGGACTTAATCCTGAAACAGCTGAATCAATAGAACTATGCTTCTCCATGAACGACTCATTTAGAGTCGACATTGAATGCATTTCCATGATTGTCTTATCCGGTTACCCTTCCTGTTCATCTGGATGAACGGATCAGCGAGTCGAGCTAATGCTTAACTCCTGATCACAAGGGGAAACCAGTTTTTATACTGTTCGCCTATGTATCCCTCAAACTTGGGAACACGCAAACTGGTGCTACTTCCTTCTAGCTTGCAACTTCAAGCTCTTTGAAGATCCTAGTTCGTTCCCTTTATCAACCAGTTCTCGGAACCTTTCCTCAACTAGCTGTGCTAACTTATCTGACCCCAGGAATTCTAAATCCCTACGGAACTCGGGGTCAATGATCAATAGCATAATGCAACGAACTTCCTTGGACTCAATAGTCAAGGAGTCATGCTCATCACAAGCTGCTGTGTGATGTCATGTATAGGAGCGGACACTCAGTCGGATATGGTTTGCCAGCAAAACTAAGAACTATTCTCTAATTGCAAAACCATATCACATAGTTCAGGCCAGTCAACCTTACCATACGAAATAGGTGCTTTCTGAAGCTCTCAGAAATGGGTGAAGGAGGAGAAGGAGGAGAATGACACTTTCTTCAGACATATATAAAATTTGAATTTATTAGTTTAATTAATCCTTTTAAATAATTACCCAATTTATTATTTAACAAGGCTAGGATCCAAAATACCCCAACTATGCTGTGAAGAGGGATGCCGTAGTCACAACACAGTGGTCATTGAGGTAGATAACTTTTATCAATTTCAGTCTTATGAAATTCCTAGATCTGTGAGATTCATTGAACTGTTCAATGGCATGTTTAATCTCGGATATGCCCCACCGTTTGTGACTGGGATGCCGAGGATCACAAACCGGGTGTGAATAACCATGCAAATTAGCTTGGTACTCTCGGGGTCCATTATCATCTCAAATTGATGTGCCGGTTAACCACACACGCTCCATCAACAATGATAACACCCGAGAAACCCATTGCCACTCTTTATGAACCCCCATTGGTGTGCCAGTAACCCACACACGCTCCACCAACGTTTCATAAAGTGCAATGTGCAATTTCATGGGTTAGCATCAAATTCACATTTTTTCTAAAGTAACTAGATTGAGAATTCTTGTGCGGGTTCTAGTACTTTGATCATTATACTTTTAATGATTAAGCGGTCCTATCAAAACGGTTCGGCTAACGACCCTCCACTGATCAGGCGAGCGGTGGGTGAGAGTGAACACCCATTAGACTGCCATTTTATAGGCATTTTCCTTATACCCACTTTATAGACCAGCTTCGTAAATGAGGCCTACTAATGATTTGACTAACCAATTTATCTTATACATATAGTATTAACCTTTAATAATATATATAAGATGTATTTTAAATCTTTTAAAATATTTCTGGTTTATCTTTTAATTTCCTGAAATTTAACTATTAAATTTCAAATTAAATTAAACCTTTAATTTATCTTTTAATTAAACTATTAATTAAATTAATTAAATCTAGATATTTTAAACCTTTTAAAATATTTTAGGATTTATCCTTTAATTTTCGAAATGTAACCATTAAATCAAAATTAAATTAAATCCCTTGAATTATCTTTTAATTAAACAATTAATTAAATTAATTCAAATGTAGATAGGTTTTTCCAATTTAATCAAATCAATTTAAACCTATCTTAAACCCCTAATAATCGAATTCAAACAAACTGGGTTTAAGGTTATCCATTTAATTAAACAATTAAAGTTACCAAAAATAGAAAGCCTTCCAAAACCCTAATGCCTATTTTCGAAAATTACCAAGGGGTGGGGAAAAGGTTTCTAAAACCAAAACCCTAAATCCATATCAGGCCCAAAAGAGGTTTATAAACAATAAACCCTAATTAGGAAAACTATTACAGCCATTCAATAAGAAAACAACCTGGCTCTGATACCACTGAAAGGTTTTCCGCAACCATGAACTAAATAACCTAAGTTCACATGCAACCAAGAAAAGATCTATGTTTTCTTACTTTGAACATGTAACTAATTCCTAAAGGCCAAACAATAAATTAACTAAAAGAATAAATCAGAAAAACTAACCTTTAGTTTTAATCTTGAAGCTAAGCAGCACAAGTGTCCTGCCTCAAATGAGATCACACCCAGGGAGCCAGAGGAAGGTCACGAAAATTCCAGAGAGAATAATAGAATGAGCACACATAATGAGGTCTAGGGTTCCCTATTTATAGGGAAACAAGAAACCCTAGCCGTCAGCCATTTTCCGGATTATACGTACGCGCGTCGCGACCTTTACATTTGCGCGCCGCGCGCCGCAATTCAACTATTGAATTTGCACGACTTTAATCCCTGACTTCCTGATTAATCTAATTAATGCCACAGAAATTAATCTAATTAATTCCTGATTAATTATTAATCAATCAATATAGTTTCTAATTAATATATTATCACTTTAATATATTAACAAACCATATCTTTTATTTCTATTGATTTATTAACCCCATAATAAACCAACCTTTCTCTCTACCGAACTTTCTACCAAACCTCCAGCTATGAGGGCAACCCAAATGGACTTTGCTTCTATTAATTAGGTAAATACAAATTATTAGTCATGGCTTAGACACCTAATCCAACAATTTCTTCTTTGGAATTGGCAACGGTTGTGTAAAGTCGGATTTGACGTGTGCAGAATAATAATAACGTGAAGATCGAAACAAATATCCAAAGTGCCGAATGATTAATATTCAAATGTAATCAAACATGTGAGAGTGTACAAGGTTATTGCATAAAGCATCTACATCTCACATTGTGAGCTCTAACCTAAAAATGAATACTACATGTGTATTTATAGGTTAGCATAAAATTAGGGCAAGGCCCAATAAACAATGTTTTACTATGGGCTGACCAAGCTTGTCATGCATCACTCCATGAGGGCTTTTGTACCCCAACAATCTCCCCCTCAAAGGGCGGAATGGATGATGTGTAGCACGATGGCAAATGAGCACTAGCGGAACCGAAGATGATGACCACACAGGATGTAGAGGTAAATCCGATCTCCTCATATACGTGAAAACTCCCCCTCAACGTGTCATCAGTCTTCATAAAATGTGATCGTGAAATAACCCGCTAGATATGAGAATGCGCTCAATCGGGAAATTCAATAAAAACTCCCCCTCGACTTGAGCGTATTCATCAAAGCTTAAAAATTCGGAAAGTTGCATTGAAAAGATATGAATTATGGAATCCAAAAAAATTTCTTGTGTTCTTGTTCACCCGTGCTTGATCACCATTCATCCAAAATATTTTTCTTGTTTTTCAATCCGAATCCGAAAAAAATATGTTGCGATCCAAAGTCTATCGGATCCGAATTGAAATCGTCTTTGCAGCCCAAGAGTAAATTTGGCATATCCAGCCCAATTAAAATTTGCAGTCCATGAAATGAATTGTTTGGGTTTTGGGCTGTCAAAATGGATTCCAAATGTAAATGGGCTGGGTTCCGAAGGGTATTGGGCTAGGGTATGGTCCGACTTTGCGTATACTTGAGTTGGATCCGTCAAAACGTTTGACTACGAAGTCAAACCTACCCTTGGCACCATCATCGTCTTCGTTCCGATTCTCATTTTCTTCACGTTCAAAGTAGACCTGCAAATTTTGTCACGATCAACACATCATCTTCACCCAAGCTTTCGTCATCGTTTCTGCAGACCCGCCGAAGGTGCCATACCTTAAGGCATCAGACCACCGAAGGCAGTCACCCCTTCGGCGTCTGGTTTCCATCACAATCGCCATTGTTTTCTTATCATCTTCTCTGGTTCAGTTTCCGTTTTCAATCATCTAAGTTCATTGTTTCATTAGGCATCAATATCGATTAACAGTCAACGAAGGTATCTGACTTCCGAAGGCCTTCGGAATCATCATCAACACATAGCCATTGAAGACCTTCATCATCTTCTGTTCATCTTTTCCGATTCAGTAGTCAAATCTCATCCCGAAGGGTACCTAAAACCGGTGAAGTCATCCCCTCTTCATCTTCTATTTTTTTCTTTACAATCACTATGATTCACAGTAAACTCTTCGTCTTTATCGTCAAAATCCCTTCCCATTGTCACCGTTCCGATTTCTCTCTGTACATCGTATTCCATCACTACCCATCCGAAGACATCAACATCCGATTGTTACTCAGCACTACTGAAAGCAACACCAATTATCTACAATAGATTGTTTACGATTGGGTCAATCAAAACCTATGAAGTCACATTCTCACGTCGTCTTCTGCATCATTTTTACTTCCCATTTTTGCCCCTTTTCACCAAGTAAGTTTTGTATTTGCTAGATCGATTTCATATCCCATTCCATTTTTCTTTGTCATTCCTTTTACAAGCAATCGACATCATATGTACGATGAATCCAAAACATATGTTCCGAAGCTCAAATACAGTTTTACAAAAGGCATATGAAATATTTTGGATCAAATGGCCTTTACGTCAATTTTATCACCGTCAAATTGAAGAACGAGAAAAATGCTCAAGAACATTTATCTGTATTTCAACACATCTCCTAATTTTCCAGAAACAAGTCTAAAATCAGGTGGTAGAATGTGTTCATTCTCGGCAATTCCATTTCATTCCCAATCAGGTGGGTTTTCGTTTTCATTCTCAACAAGCTCGTACAATACTCTTTGACTTTCATGTTTCACCATAGATCCATTTTGTTAGAACAAGGAATAATGAGAATGGAATGAGATGCGTGGGATCATTATCAAATCCATATGTAGATTAGAGTATTTGCTAAGAGCTGGAATCAATTTACAAGTTTGACCACAGATTCGTTCAAACAAAGACGATGAAAAGAATAGATGTGGATGTCAATTTGTGATTTGGATAAGAAAGAAAAACATATTTCGTATTCAATTTCAGATCTGGAGTAAGTAATGTGAAATCAAATACATAATATCCATGGATCGAAAAACCCAGATGTACAAATCCTAATTTTGAACAAGAACGTGAATGAGCACAGTTTTAGTCAACATATCTGGAATATTTGGGATGTTTGAATGAGAAAAATCATATGATGAAGAAACATGAAGAACAGATGAAAATATGAAGGAATCTAACATACATAAATTGAATCGTATAGGATTTTGGGCTCAAACATTGGACATGAACTGTATTTTCCAGATTTATGGATGAACAAAAGAATGAGAAATACCAAAAATAATATGAACAATATTAATGGCATAAAATCGATGAACAATGGATACGAAATAGAATAAAATATCAATGATCTGGATGAACAGTAACACAATTAAAGATATGATTCAAAAAATTCATGAGAGACTCACCAACAATCTTTGGAACTTGAAACAATCTTCAAAAAGTTGTCAAATCTAGATCGTTCCCTTGAAATAATCGCTAGATCTTCAAGGTACGGCTCTGATACCAATTGTTGGGTGTTGAAATCAATTTAGATTTAAATAATGACTATTGTTCTAGCAGTTCTATGAGGGTTTAACAATCACACACGAGTAATATAAAGCAAATAGATGAACAAGGTGAATTGAATAACTTGTGCCGAATGCTTGATTATAACTTTAGGGTTTTACAATGGGGTATTACAATCACTCTCTAACACGGTATGGTATCACTGATATTTATACTAAATCAGTGATACGCATCGTACACTTACTTTTCAGAGAATATTATATCAGATGTACTATCCAATAGAATGACAGGGTCATGCAACACCTAGTCTGCAACCACACGTGCACCTTGGTTTGACAGCTGGGAAGTCTTCGGATGCTCCAGGTGATACCCTTTGGAGTCTACAGACTTCGGGGTCTTCTATTCGTTTATTACTTCGGGGGTTTTTCTTCAAAAGGTCTTCTGATATAACTTCGGATACGTCAGCACTTCATCACAATTATTCTCAACAATTCGCAATGTTCGCTTTGGTAATAATTAAACATGTCCAATTCAGGGCTATGGCAAAATAACAAATGGCCAATTCACAATCAGCATAGTGGCATTTGTTGAAGGGTTAAACACAATCTTGTGAGTATATCTCAATTGGTGGTTGGAACGGGCAATGCTGTTACATTCAACAACCAAGGGAGTGTAATCACAAAGGAAGAAACAAAAGAAGTCTTGCTGAAATCTGAAAGGAAGGGATCGATGTTTCCCTTGAATCTAAAGCCTGTAACCGGTGGGCAATCTTTGTGTCTTCTCTCAAAAGCCAACTCCGATGTCAGCTGGCTATGGCACCGAAGACTTGCTCATCTGAACTTCAAAGATTTAAACAAGTTAGTGGTTATGAATTTGGTTCGAGGAATGCCTGCTCTCAAATTTGATAATGACACTCTTTGTTCTGCTTGTGAACATGGCAAGCAAACAAAACAAAGGCATCCAACAATGATCAATCCCAAAATCACCGAACCCCTTTCACTTCTCTACATGGACTTGTGTGGTCCATCCGCAGTTGAGTCAATTGGAAAGAAGAAATATATTCTTGTGATAGTTGATGACTATTCAAGATTCACTTGGGTTTTATTCCTAAGAAACAAATCAGATGCTGCTGAAGAAATCATTAACTTCATAAAGAAAATGGAATTGATGCTCAACAAGAAAGTCCGAACTGTGCACAGTGACAACGGTTCGGAGTTCAAGAATCAGACTCTGGATACTATGGAATTGATTCCTGAAAACAAAAGGAATTAGTCACAACTTCTCTGCACCCTATACTCCTCAACAAAATGGTATTGTGGAAAGGAGAAATCGTTCCTTGTGTGAAGCAGCTAGAACTATGCTAAATTTTGCAAACTTGCCTATGTACTTCTGGGCCAAAGCGATTTCTACTGCGTGCTTTACTCAAAACAGATCCTACATTCACAAGCAGTTTCATATCACACCTTACGAAGTGCTCAACCGAAGAAAACCAAATGTCAAATTTCTTCACATCTTCGGTTGTAGGTGTTTTATCTTGAACTTGAAGGATCACTTGACCAAGTTCAATGATAGGTCAAAAGAAGGAATCTTCCTTGGATACTCTCAAGACTCAAAAGCTTACAGAGTCATGAACAAAAGAACCCGAAAAATCGAAGAAACCTTCAACCTAAGGTTTGATGATTACTACATCAAGAAGTCTCTGCATCCATTCCCCATGTCATCCATCTTTCCAAAACCTGTTGTGGATGCTCTACCAATCACTACATTTGATACAGACTTCGCACTTTTGTTCGATCCACCTATGAGGGCTGTGGAATCTGAAGCCAGTGCACCTGACAACCATGTATCCGAATTAAGGGTGGCAAATCGGGCAGTCGTTTCGTGTATTCGTCTAACACGACACGACACGAATTTGTTTTTCTTAACCCGAACACGACACGACAAGATGTCGTGTTTTTTTTGCTAACACGAACACGACTAAATTAAAACACAAAAAACCCGAAAACACGACAAAAAACATAAAATAGACATTTTGCATAATATCATCCATAAATTAATAGACGACAAAACGAAAAATACGAAAACACGATGAACACGATAAGCATAACATAAAATGGTACTAGAATGCTTCAAAATAATAACATCAAAAATTTCTCTAAATAATTATCGTGTTATTGTCTTGTGTGATTTTGAACACGAACACGACACGACACGAAGTCGGGTTATTTATTCATGACACGAACACGACACGAACACGAATTCCAATTTTGATTTCATCCCAATTTTGTTTCGTGTCGTGTATTTTTGTCGTCTCGTGTCGTCTTTTGCCACCCCTAATCCGAATTGTCCAAACTCATAGATGTATTGATGATTCTTCCACAAGTAGTGTATATAGACCGTCATCTGTTGAGGGGGAGCCATCTAACCGAAGTGAAGGAAATGCAAGTGTTGAGGGGGAGCCAAACAACAGTCCAAGGGGAGCCAACAGTCCTACCTCACCTCCACAGGAAATCTCTAATATCATGAACCTGTATCCAACAGTCCAGGGGGAGCCAGAGATTACCACTCCGAACTCAGCAACACCAATTTCTTCGGCTAGAGCTACCACTTCCTCAACACCAACACATGTCGAGGGGGAGAACACTCTAAACTCTACTTCTCAAATGCACACACCACACTCTAACACAACTAATTCAAACAATCATTTAATTATGGATGATTTCCCTTCCACTTCGGCGTATCCTTCAGACATCGAAGACATTGATTCAGAAGGACCACCTGACTTTGATCCAACTTGTCATCGGTAATGTTCGAGATAAAGTATTGACTCGTGCACAACTTCACCAAAGACAATTAGATCTTAACAAAACTTCCGAGTTGTGCATGTTCAATGTCTTTATTTCTAAGGTAGAACCTAAGAATGTTAAAGATGCATTTGATCATTCAGACTGGCTTGAAGCTATGCAATTGGAATTAGAAGAATTTGAAAGAAACAAAGTTTGGAGGCTTATTCCAAAACCTGCAAATGCTTCAATTGTTGGTCTGAAATGGGTGTACACAAACAAACTAGACACCGAAGGCAATGTGGTTCGGAACAAAGCAAGATTGGTTGTCAAGGGTTATTGTCAACAGGAGGGGATTGATTACGAAGAAACATTTGCTCCTGTTGCCAGACTCAAATCAGTTTGGATATTTTTAGCCTATGCTGCACATAAAAACTTTGATGTCCATCAAATGGATGTCAAATGTGCCTTTTTGAATGGTGATCTCGAGGAAACCGTCTTTGTTGAACAACCACCTGGCTTTGAAAGTAAAGAACATCCAAACCATTGCTATGTGTTAGACAAAGCCGTCTATGGTTTAAAACAAGCTCTAAGGGCTTGGTATGAGACCTTGACAAAATTTTTAAAATCAAGCTTTAAACAAGGTTCTGTGGATCCAACACTTTTCAGAAAGAAAGTTGGATCTCATTTGATGTTAGTCCAAATTTATGTGGATGACATAATCTTCGGATCCACTGACCCCAGTTTGTCAAAAGATTTTGAAAAACTAATGAAAAGCAAATTTCCAATGAGTATGATGGGAAAGATTAACTTCTTTCTTGGATTACAAATAAAATAATCCAAGGAGGGGATTTTCATCAATCAACAAAAGTACACGAAGAGTTTGCTTGAACTCTTCGGAATGACTAACTGCTCCAAAGCAAAAGTTTCCTTGCCTGCAGGTACAAGGTTGAATCCTTCATTGGACAAACAGAAGACAGACATACAGCAGTACCGAAGTATGATTGGATCATTGCTCTATCTCACAGCCAGTCGCCCTGATATCATGTTCGCAGTATGCAATTGTGCAAGATATCAGGCTGACCCAAGAGAACCTCATCTGGCGGCGGTAAAGACAATCTTTCGATATCTTCACGGCACACCTGCTTATGGCCTGTGGTACCCAGCAAACTCTGGCTTTTACATACAAATTTACTCAGACTCAGATCTTGGTGGTTGCTCTATTGATCGCAAGAGCACTTCGGGGGGTTGTCAATTCTTAGATGGAAAGCTAATTAGCTGGCAATCCAAGAAGCAGACTTGTGTCTCTATATCCACAGCAAAAGCAGAGTATGTAGCAGCCGCAACATGCACCTCACAAATCATTTGTATCCAAAGCCAACTGAAAGATTATGCCATCAACATAAGAAAAATACCTTTGTTCTGTGACTCCCAAAGTGCAATTCGCATATGCCACAATCCGGTTCAACATTCCAAGACGAAGCATATAGCTCTTCGCTATCACTTCATCAAAAGTCATGTTGAGGAGGGGAATATTGAGGTGCACTTTGTTCATACCACAGAACAACTGGCAGATATCTTCACAAAGGCCTTGAATGAAGAGGCATTCACAAGAATAGTTCGTGGACTTGGAATGATAGACGGATCCACTCTTCAATAAATCTCATATTTGCTCACTATCACTCATTTCTTCAGTTTGAAAATTTGTAAAATCACAAAACACCGTAGCGCTCCGAAGAGTTTCATCGCTTCGGAGCTCATCGGAGTAAAACAAGAAAAATCACTTAGAGTTCCACCGCAGCTCTCCGAAGTAAAATTTCACTTCGGAACTCTACGGAACAAAATTTTCTGTCAAATAAAATCATGAAAATGGAAAAATTTCACCTAAACATATTTTGACTTCACTTGTTAAGGACAAAATTAAAAAGTTTTTAAGTCAAAGAAAATTCAAAAACAAGAAAAATAAAGTTTTATGCCTTCGCACTAAGTTTTGAGAAAAGTCTGATGCACAATGACAAAGTTGAATCTTACTTTCATGAATTAACCAAGTAAAGGACAAAACTTTGATTTCAGATTCTGATAATCATGCCTTATTGCACTAAAAGGCATTTGGGAATCGACTTGAAACATCGGTAAGAAAATAGACTTCGAAGTGAGGTCAAGGCTATTTTACAATTTGAAGCCTTGTTTGATTCTAATATCTTTAACAAAGTGTCTATTTCTAACCTCCCTTCTGAACTTGACTCGCTTTAACTTCAAATTAATTATGTAGCCTCAAAACTACACAGGATAACTCAAGTGGTCCGAAGTTTTCTTAAAAAATAATACCAACATTGTCTGATAAGCAAATTTAAAACTCTTTTCATTATTGGTACAAAATTGAACTAAAAGAAGATCTTCACACTTAAGGATTGCATAAAACAAAACCAAAAGGCACCAAGAAAGAAACTAAATGGTGAAGTTTTTGTATCTTCGGATAAGGAAATCCAAAATAGAAATGATAAAAAGGACAAATTGAAAATCATCAAAAAGATAAACAGAAAACAATTCGTCAAAAGACTCAAAGACAACAAGCAAAACAAAAAGATAATTAGGGAGTGCAAAAAGAAAGAGAAATCAGCACTCAAAGGCGTATTCATCTGTTTTAAATAACGATACAGGGAGCTCCTATAACATAGTCGAGTACTTTGTAGAGAATATGAACATTTCAAGTAGTCTATCTTAAATGATGAAGTTGGAGTGGTGTATGAAGCTCAAAGGCTTGTCATCAGAGCTTAGTATCCAAACACTTCAATTGATGAAAGGGAATAGATTTTTCAAAAAGGTTCATAAAAAACAATCCAATTTATATAAACACTTCTGATGTTCAATTCAAGAATGAAAAGTTCTTTAAATTTCAAATGCATAGAATGCTACCATTATTATGTATGAAAAATTTGAAACACAAAAGCACAATTCAAACCATGTTGCAAAATGCGAAATCAAGTTAGTGATGGGGTGATTAGACTTATACATTCATGACTGATATTGAATCAAACAAACTTTGAAATGAAAAATGGACTTCCAACATGATTCGAATGATTCTGAACATTAACTTGTTAAATCTTCTTTTCATAATATTCCTGGAAGTTAAGAATAAACGTCATATTACATCACTCAAAAGTAAAACCAAAACTTCAAAGAAAACCAATGAACTTCGGTATCCTAATAGATACTTCACAAACACATGTTATCCACCGAAGTGAAAATAACACCCTTCAGAGTCAATCATAACATTATGCCTTTTCTCCAAAGAGCACCTATAACGGTCATAATTTTCCTCATAAATCCGAAGTCAATTTATTGTTCAAATGATTTCCACATTTATGATAACTCTCAGAGACAAACATTCCTTAGAAATTAAGTGACCGTTTGTTCGTGTACAACTATCAATGAGAGATTAAAGGAAAATCTTAACCAAAAAGATCTCACAAAAGCGGCGGTTCAAATTTTAAATCATTGCAACTAACAGCCGTACGTTTCTCCTTTTTGCAGGGATAGTGGGACGCGCAGATGCTGAGGTGTCAGGTTATTACAGGACCATTTTAATCGTGAATTAAATGACCTAGGGACCACGAATACTATATAAACCTCTCACCGCTTCAGTTACTCTCTTTACGCGAACACAAGTTTCGAACTCTCTGTAACGACCCAAATTTTATAATATGAATATGTAAAACAAGGTGTGTATAATTTAAAGTTTTATGTATATTTTATGAGAAAGTATGTTTATAAGGGTAAATTAGTCATTTTACCATGAGAAGGGTAATTTGGTCATTTGACCATATACAAGAATTATTATAAAAGTATAATTCTAGTGTGGACCAAAAATGCAAGAATTATGGTTTTGTGTGGCCAAACCCAATGTTGGTGTCAAAAGTCCAAGGAATGAAAGTTCAGGGACTAAAACTGAAAATATGGAAAATATAAAAATGAGAAAATATCTCATTAATCAACATAAAATTCAGAGGAGAGTTCTAGAGTAATCGTGAAGAGAGCCAGAGAGAGTTTCAGTGATCGGGCATTGAGTTTTTGAAGATTTGGAAGAAATTTACTTGGAATTGAAGAATTCCAAGCCATATAAGGTTAGTAAACTTGTCTTTAGGGTTGTTTAACCCATTTCTTATGAATAGGTTACTGTAGCTTCGAGAATCTAGTGGCTAAAGGAGGATTATCCTATGATTCCTAGCCTTAACTTGTGTCTTAATCACTACCTAAACCTAGTTTAACCATTGAAAGTGTTAAAAATCAAGAAATGAGAATTTTAGCTCAAGAACCCTAGAAATGGGTTTGTGAAATTGAAAGTGATTTTTATTGTTTTGTTAGGTTCAAATAATCACTTAAGATGTATAAATACATTCCTAAGTGATTGATTTCAAAAATTTGTATTTTTGGTGAAAATTGTCAAAAACGGGATTTTATGAGAATAAATCAAATTATGAGTTTGAAACTGATTGTAAATGATCTAATAAGCCTAAAGTGTCGTAAAAGACATGAGAAATCAATTCCCTTCTTGAAAATTCATTAAAATGATTTTTTGAGTGAAAATGAGTTTCGGGAATGATTTCAATCAAAAGTGATGAAATTGAAGAAACTATGGTTTAGATGTATAAAGGAGTTGTTATTTTAGTCCTAGAATGATTCTAAACCAATTAAGGCAAGTATTAAGAACATATCTTAAAATCATCAAAGTATGTTGCTATTGTTGAAAAATTGGAATTTTGTTCAAAAGCCTTAGAAATCAATTTTACATGATCAAATTAATTCTAAGGGGTTTTAATGAGTTCCATATGTGGAAATTGTTGAAATAAGTCAGTAGAAGTGATTAATATTGGATAATTTCGGTTTTGGACAAAAAATGCAAAAAACGGGAATGTTTGGAAAATGATTTAAATCTATGATTTCAATGGTTAGAAACTGGAAAAAAATGAATGGTTTTGCTTTTGGAACAATCCCTAATGATTAAGTCGTGCATTAAGGACTTAATATGAGAAAATGGAAATTTGTAGCATAAAAATTGGGAGATTCTGGACTGCTGCTCAGCAGGCGCGGTGCGCCCCTCACCTGGGCGCGGTGCGCCTCTGCGGCAGAGTGAAAATGCAGTTTTTCTTCAAGTCTCCTGCCAAGTGATTTTAGTTTTTGAGATTTTCTTCAATACTTGTCAGTTTGACCTCAAATTTTAAACATAGGTCTAATATGTTATGAAACTTCATGAAAAATTGTCGGAATCGAAATACGACCCCCGAGGGTACTGTAGCAAAATACGTATAAAATACAACTTAACTAAAGTTGGTCATTTAAAAGTTATAGACTTGCTATGACCCAAGATAGTATTATAAGGACTCTAATGAGTTATAGAATCAGTTAGCATGAATGTTAACGTATAACATGTTAATTATAGGTTCATGCCAAGTGATTATTTAATCACAAAAGAGTATGAATACAAGGAACGTGTAGTCAATCTTCTAGCAATACATGAGGTGAGTACATGCAGTATTTTTACCCATTCTGGGGTACATGGCAAGTAAGTATTTTCAAGATTTCTTATAAAATTTCTATATGTGAAATTATATGCAAGAGTATTATCTCTAACTCGTTTGTGAAAGTATAATGTTATATTTGAAGTTATATTTTGGTCTATGAGCCAACTATGTGAAAGTATGTTTTGGTCTATGAACCAAATATGTGGAAGTATATGTTTAATACAAGTTATACATGTTTGAAAGTATGGATAGGCATATAGCCATAAAATGTTTAAGAAGTATGTTTTGGTTACAAACTTTATATGTTTTCAAGTATGAAAGGGCATATAGCCACAATATGTTTGGAAAGTTATGTATTTGGCATCTAGCCTTAAAGACATAGAATGATGTAGTTTGGCATTTAGCCACAAGTTATATGTTTATGAGAAATGTTCAAGCTAGCAGCAAGTTTTTGTATAAATGGTAATTGTAGCAAGCAGCGTTAGTAAGGGAACTATGTTCCAACCTACCCGGGTTAGGTAAGGGGTCTACTGGGGACAAGCCCCATCGCGAAGTAGATCGCCTCAGCACTTCTATGGTGAGGATTGATCCGTTCTCTCTAGCCATAGAGACTTGGGGTATCACTTATAGTGATTAAAGCCCTATGTATAAAAATCCAACAAGCTTATAAAACCAGTCAAAGAAAGTAAGAACGATGTTATTTTCGTAAAGTATGAGATGTAAGTAGTTATATTATGTTGCTATTATAAAGCTTTGAAAGAAGATAATTATGCAAGGTATGATATGTAATGATTTTGAGAAGAATAAAGAATTATGGTATGATAATATTTTAAAACTTTGAAAGATGTTATGTCATAAGTTTTATATAAAGATTGGAAAAGAAGTTAAAGTTTTGAGTCTAAAACTCATGTAACTCACGAGACAATTTTTGTCTTACGTATTCTATGTTTTGCCATGTATTCCAGGTCAATATAAGTTGCTATCAATGGGATGAAGTTTAGCTGGAGTGGAGCTTAAGTTAGCTCCTATATTGGACTCAAGGTTAAATCCTTTCTTGCTTACTATGGTTAGCTTGATATGAATTTGTACACCCACTGTTTTAAGTATTTAAATTATCGGTTTTTGATAAACCGTATTTTTGTATTCATGTATTTATACGAAAAACCATAGTATTTAAAAACAGTAAAAATAGGGTGTCTCAAGTTGGTATCAGAGCCATAGTTTAAGCGAATTAGGATTGGCTTGTTCCACTTCTAGGCTTAAACTCATACTATAGAAATGTTAGTTTATGAAAGTATGCTATATGATATCTTAAATGATTAAGACATTATGCATTATTTAAAATATGCAGATATATAACACTAATAAGTGTTAAGTTAACGTTTAAAGTGAGCAAAGATTTGACCGTTAGGAAAATTATATGATATTTTCCATAACCGTCTAAATTTATTAAAGACTATGTTTATAAAGTAGTAAGATTTTAGTAGTGATTATCGTGTACTTATAATGGTGTTAATATGTTAAAGGAACTAGTGTCCCATGAAACCTTGTGGTAACAGCAGAATCAATATGTATAGGTGATTATGGTAATATGGGCCCGTATTATCATAATCACATGATATGTATTGAGACTGGTGGAATCATAAAGGAATTATGGTAATCTGGTGGGTAAGGTTGGTGAAGAGAGTAGTAAGAATAACATAGGAATTGTATACCTATGTAACAAGAACAAGAAAGATTATAAGTAATAAAAGTTAATGCAGTGGATGTATACCACTTAGTATGGTAAAGTAAAAGAAATAATGTGATACTTAATACTTTGTAGACAGATTGAAAGATATTAAATTATATGCCTGTCGAGATGAGAGGAAGTACGTATAAGAGCAACCTAAAAAGGAAATATGGGTATTGATTACCTATATAAAAGTTGTAAGATTTTTACAGGAAGAATGAAATTATAAGTGGAGTGTATTAATAATACAATGTTATAATGAGTAATAAAAATAAAGTAAGATACCCAAATAGGGGGAAAAGAATGATGCATGAGAAATTGTCAAAGATTATGATATTTAAAGTAAATTGCATTATTGTAATGTGATTAAATGAACATGAAGTGAGAATTAAAGGTTGAATGCCTAAATAAATGTTAGGCAAGAAATAAAAGATGAAACAAATGATGAGGATAATCAGAAGAATATAATGAAAGACTTTAAAGAAAATGATGATAGAATATTGGTTATGAGGAAATAAATTCCACAACCAAACGAATGAAATAAAAGAGGTAATACCGGTAATGAAAGAGTATAATGATGTATGATAATGGAAGAAAAATCAAAAGCATGTGAGCAAAATGACTAAAAGTCATAAATGATATGAAGTAAAGAAAAAGAGTAAATATCTAAACAAGTAGTAAACGAAGAATTAAAGATAATATAAGAATGATAGTAAACAGACAGGAAGTTACTACTTCCGAATAGAAATGATGGGTAAAGGAATCCAAATATTGTGAGAAATGGTCAGTACATGGCTAGTATCCATGAAATACAAAGAAGTGTATGTATGTTTATATGTGTTTATAAATGTAAAAGCATGATTAAGTTTTGGGATATATAATTATGATGTACAAAAGTATAAAAGTAGTTATGAAATAGTATTCTAACTAGAATACTATAAGGTATAAAGCAAAAGAGTAAAATAATGTATTGGGCATACTGCCTCGAAATACAAAAGAACGAAAGATGACGAGAAAATATATGGCAATTGTGTATCACCTAAAGATACATAAGAAGTAAGTTGTATATGAAATATATAATGTTGTAAAGAAATATATAGTGTAAAGAAGTGGAGTTTAAACGAAAGAATAGCATAATGTGTTAGGCATGTAGCCTTATAACACCTAATAGAAATGATAAAAGATGTAAAAGTAAAGAGTAGCGAGAGGTAATGGTGATTGAGGATTATGTCAAGAATTCGTCATGGGACGAAAATGTTAAAAATACCTAGTTGGGTTCTTAAACCAAAAGAGAACCAAGTATATATATATATATATATATATATATATATATATATATATATATATATATATATATATATATATATATATATATATATATATATATATATATATATATATATATATGCAACTGAGAACTTGTAAGTATATGTCAAGAAGTTAATGAATGTGGTTTGTAAAACATAAATACACCACAAGATAATAATATTATGAAAAGTGAAGTAAGTATGGGAATGTGAATTATAGTATGCAACATGTATGAAATATGAAGTTCCATAAGTGAATTGAAGAAAAATAAATTTCGAATCAATCATGGTAAACAATTTAGATACCGTGAGGAAAGAGTAAACAAAAGATCAGGTGCTAAACTAAGCACTAATGTGAGAAATAGAATTGGCAAAGAAATACTAAAATATAAAGTATTAATATGAGAAGGATACGTGGAGTATCCAAAAAGGAAAGAAAAGTATACTTATAAAAGTATTATACAAAAATTGAAGAAATGAGAAAGACATGTTTATACGAATAAGTAATGAATAATGAGACCGAAATCTCATAAAAGAAGATGAAAGAAATATCTAAGTTGATTATATGTTGAATATGAAAGTAATACACGTAAAGAATGATACAAGACAAATATTAGAGAAGGTAATACATATAATGTTCAGGAAATGGGTAAAAAGTATGTGAAAAATGATTTTCCTTAAAGGTGTGAATTGAGAAGGAAGTTGACTGAAATAATATATCAACTTCAACAGTAAAAATGTACAAGTTTATAAGGTTAAATATGGTGTATTATACATAGAAAGAAATTTAATGATGTTTAATTGTTAAAATAAAAAGCGGTATATCGTTTCAACACATTTAGAACGAGATAAGTAGATTCTCGTGAATAATATGATGATTCGACAGATTCTGTCCCAATCAGAAAAGTAAAAATGTGAAGTGTAACAAGAGGGAGGAAAATACATCCTTTATAAATAATAGTGAGTCAGTAGTGGGAAATAGAGATAAAGAAGAATAAATTGAAGTTTAAAAGTTTTAAAAACAAATGTAAGAGAAATAAGATGTTGTAAAACTTCTGTAAAGAAGAAATAACAGTGGATTGTCTAGGAAGTAACGAATGAGTAAAGAAATAAGAAGAAAATACGGGTGAAGCTAAATAAGCAATATTAAATGAAGGTGAAAGGATTTCTTAAGTAAAATGTCCATTAAGGGACAAAATTTATACAAGGAAAAGATTTTGATGTCTTTATGAATTTGTAAAAATACGAAACATATATAATTATGTTTAATGGTATTGGAATTTTTATAAGTAAAGAATGCTGTGAGTATAATCTCACATGTTGTAGTAAAGATATGAGAAGAATTATAAAGTAGATTGCTATTTTTGATAAAAAGTATTGAAGTATGAAACTATTTTGTAAAATAAATTTACTAGAGATTGAATATAAATGAAATGAAGTAGAAAGGAAAGTAACTAGAATGTAAAGTATGAAATATGAATGAATGACTAAAAGGTTGAGAAAACAGATAAAATGACCAAAATGATAGTTTGGTTAACTGGGAAGATATAAAGTTTTAAAGAGATTATGTTAATCCTCTATAAAGGATTGAAAGCAGGAACCGCTAAGAGCTGATTAAAGAATCAAAAATAACCAAAGAAGAAAAGATTTAAAAGATAAAATAATGAAGAAAATGATTATGTGTTGGTAAAAAGAAAGTATCTACTAGAAATCAACTTTGGCGGAAAACATCTGAAAAGAAGGGGAAGTGATTTCCTTAATTTAGTAATTATGAAATGATTCCGAGGAGGGAATCCCAATAAGGGGGAGGTAGTTGTAACGACCCAAATTTTATAATATGAATATGTAAAACAAGGTGTGTATAATTTAAAGTTTTATGTATTTTATGAGAAAGTATGTTTGTAAGGGTAAATTAGTCATTTTACCATGAGAAGGGTAATTTGGTCATTTGACCATATACAAGAATTATTATAAAAGTATAATTCTAGTTTGGACCAAAAATGTAAGAATTATGGTTTTGTGTGGCCAAACCCAATGTTGGTGTCAAAAGTCCAAGGAATGAAAGTTCAGGGACTAAAACTGAAAATATGGAAAATATAAAAATGAGAAAATATCTCATTAATCAACATAAAATTCAGAGGAGAGTTCTAGAGTAATCGTGAAGAGAGCCAGAGAGAGTTTCAGTGATCGGGCATTGAGTTTTTGAAGATTTGGAAGAAATTTACTTGGAATTGAAGAATTCCAAGCCATATAAGGTTAGTAAACTTGTCTTTAGGGTTGTTTAACCCATTTCTTATGAATAGGTTACTGTAGGTTCGAGAATCTAGTGGCTAGAGGAGGATTATCCTATGATTCCTAGCCTTAACTTGTGTCTTAATCACTACCTAAACCTAGTTTAACCATTGAAAGTGTTAAAAATCAAGAAATGAGAATTTTAGCTCAAGAACCCTAGAAATGGGTTTGTGAAATTGAAAGTGATTTTTATTGTTTTGTTAGGTTCAAATAATCACTTAAGATGTATAAATACATTCCTAAGTGATTGATTTCAAAAATTTGTATTTTTGGTGAAAATTGTCAAAAACGGGATTTTATGAGAATAAATCAAATTATGAGTTTGAAACTGATTGTAAATGATCTAATAAGCCTAAAGTGTCGTAAAAGACATGAGAAATCAATTCCCTTCTTGAAAATTCATTAAAATGATTTTTTGAGTGAAAATGAGTTTCGGGAATGATTTCAATCAAAAGTGATGAAATTGAAGAAACTATGGTTTAGATGTATAAAGGAGTTGTTATTTTAGTCCTAGAATGATTCTAAACCAATTAAGGCAAGTATTAAGAACATATCTTAAAATCATCAAAGTATGTTGCTATTGTTGAAAAATTGGAATTTTGTTCAAAAGCCTTAGAAATCAATTTTACATGATCAAATTAATTCTAAGGGGTTTTAATGAGTTCCATATGTGGAAATTGTTGAAATAAGTCAGTAGAAGTGATTAATATTGGATAATTTCGGTTTTGGACAAAAAATGCAAAAAACGGGAATGTTTGGAAAATGATTTAAATCTATGATTTCAATGGTTAGAAACTGGAAAAAAATGAATGGTTTTGCTTTTGGAACAATCCCTAATGATTAAGTCGTGCATTAAGGACTTAATATGAGAAAATGGAAATTTGTAGCATAAAAATTGGGAGATTCTGGACTGCTGCTCAGCAGGCGCGGTGCGCCCCTCACCTGGGCGCGGTGCGCCTCTGCGGCAGAGTGAAAATGCAGTTTTTCTTCAAGTCTCCTGCCAAGTGATTTTAGTTTTTGAGATTTTCTTCAATACTTGTCAGTTTGACCTCAAATTTTAAACATAGGTCTAATATGTTATGAAACTTCATGAAAAATTGTCGGAATCGAAATACGACCCCCGAGGGTACTGTAGCAAAATACGTATAAAATACAACTTAACTAAAGTTGGTCATTTAAAAGTTATAGACTTGCTATGACCCAAGATAGTATTATAAGGACTCTAATGAGTTATAGAATCAGTTAGCATGAATGTTAACGTATAACATGTTAATTATAGGTTCATGCCAAGTGATTATTTAATCACAAAAGAGTATGAATACAAGGAACGTGTAGTCAATCTTCTAGCAATACATGAGGTGAGTACATGCAGTATTTTTACCCATTCTGGGGTACATGGCAAGTAAGTATTTTCAAGATTTCTTATAAAATTTCTATATGTGAAATTATATGCAAGAGTATTATCTCTAACTCGTTTGTGAAAGTATAATGTTATATTTGAAGTTATATTTTGGTCTATGAGCCAACTATGTGAAAGTATGTTTTGGTCTATGAACCAAATATGTGGAAGTATATGTTTAATACAAGTTATACATGTTTGAAAGTATGGATAGGCATATAGCCATAAAATGTTTAAGAAGTATGTTTTGGTTACAAACTTTATATGTTTTCAAGTATGAAAGGGCATATAGCCACAATATGTTTGGAAAGTTATGTATTTGGCATCTAGCCTTAAAGACATAGAATGATGTAGTTTGGCATTTAGCCACAAGTTATATGTTTATGAGAAATGTTCAAGCTAGCAGCAAGTTTTTGTATAAATGGTAATTGTAGCAAGCAGCGTTAGTAAGGGAACTATGTTCCAACCTACCCGGGTTAGGTAAGGGGTCTACTGGGGACAAGCCCCATCGCGAAGTAGATCGCCTCAGCACTTCTATGGTGAGGATTGATCCGTTCTCTCTAGCCATAGAGACTTGGGGTATCACTTATAGTGATTAAAGCCCTATGTATAAAAATCCAACAAGCTTATAAAACCAGTCAAAGAAAGTAAGAACGATGTTATTTTCGTAAAGTATGAGATGTAAGTAGTTATATTATGTTGCTATTATAAAGCTTTGAAAGAAGATAATTATGCAAGGTATGATATGTAATGATTTTGAGAAGAATAAAGAATTATGGTATGATAATATTTTAAAACTTTGAAAGATGTTATGTCATAAGTTTTATATAAAGATTGGAAAAGAAGTTAAAGTTTTGAGTCTAAAACTCATGTAACTCACGAGACAATTTTTGTCTTACGTATTCTATGTTTTGCCATGTATTCCAGGTCAATATAAGTTGCTATCAATGGGATGAAGTTTAGCTGGAGTGGAGCTTAAGTTAGCTCCTATATTGGACTCAAGGTTAAATCCTTTCTTGCTTACTATGGTTAGCTTGATATGAATTTGTACACCCACTGTTTTAAGTATTTAAATTATCGGTTTTTGATAAACCGTATTTTTGTATTCATGTATTTATACGAAAAACCATAGTATTTAAAAACAGTAAAAATAGGGTGTCTCAAGTTGGTATCAGAGCCATAGTTTAAGCGAATTAGGATTGGCTTGTTCCACTTCTAGGCTTAAACTCATACTATAGAAATGTTAGTTTATGAAAGTATGCTATATGATATCTTAAATGATTAAGACATTATGCATTATTTAAAATATGCAGATATATAACACTAATAAGTGTTAAGTTAACGTTTAAAGTGAGCAAAGATTTGACCGTTAGGAAAATTATATGATATTTTCCATAACCGTCTAAATTTATTAAAGACTATGTTTATAAAGTAGTAAGATTTTAGTAGTGATTATCGTGTACTTATAATGGTGTTAATATGTTAAAGGAACTAGTGTCCCATGAAACCTTGTGGTAACAGCAGAATCAATATGTATAGGTGATTATGGTAATATGGGCCCGTATTATCATAATCACATGATATGTATTGAGACTGGTGGAATCATAAAGGAATTATGGTAATCTGGTGGGTAAGGTTGGTGAAGAGAGTAGTAAGAATAACATAGGAATTGTATACCTATGTAACAAGAACAAGAAAGATTATAAGTAATAAAAGTTAATGCAGTGGATGTATACCACTTAGTATGGTAAAGTAAAAGAAATAATGTGATACTTAATACTTTGTACTACTTCAGCATCTTCCTCAGATGTCTCTCAGGAAGAACTTCGGGATTGGACTCTGCAAGTGTCTCCTTCCAAACCATGCTCTACGGTATCTACTATGACGTCAAGGTAGATTACGCAACCATTCTTTGGACTGATTTCTGCTCGCATATCAATCACAGCATGAAGGGGACATAAATGGCTAATCCAAGATTTTGGGCAATTTTTGTTTATGCCCACTATCAACAAGCTGGATTTGTTCTTGACGTTTCTCTTCCAAAATTACGATACACTCCCATTGCCATCCCACCACTGGATGATGAACCAGCACCCTTCTGTGCTCAAATTCCACAAGTCATGCTCTCCAAAGTACCCATGGAGTGCAATGAGGTAAACACCTATCGTAACACTCTAGTTATCCCTTACCCCACTCGTGATTTAAGTCAAGAAGCACCTGTCCTGGCAAATCCAAAAGGGAAGGGGAAGAGGAAGATTACTGGTGGACCGAGCGGTCCGAAGAAGACTGAGAAAAGGAGAAAGACTTCGGGGCAAACTACTTCGAAGAGGAAGAAACCGAAGAGGACGAGGAAACTAACAATTGTGGATGAGTCTTCGGATTCAGAAAGGACTCCATCCACAGTCTAGGAAGAGGAACAAGAAGAACAACACGATAACCAACCCCCTTCACCTTCACCAACAACTAGACCACCACTCCTCAAAATACCACTGCTCCACCATCTCCACCTAAAACAACCCAACCACCGTCACCACCAAAAACAACCAAACCACCTACTCCACCACATACAACAACATCTCTTCCACCACCACCCACAACAGCTCAACAAACCACCACAATTCACACTACATTATCAGATGTACCTCCACCACCACCAACAACTACTCCTCCAACATCCGATGTCCCTTTCTCTGGTATTGATTTTTCATTACCAGAGTTTGATCTGCCTCTATCACCTTCAAGACAAAACCCTACTTCAGCAGCCTTCTTTGAGGCTTTTCATATGGCTCCTTTGGTTGCTGAAGGAATCTCAAATGAAGACCTGCCAGATGAGGCCTTTGTACTAATGAAACAATACAAAACTCTGAACTCCAAGCTTGACACTCTGATTCAAGCACAAACTCGCTTCGATCCCACCAAACCAACCTTGGGTGACATCACCGAAGAGATCGAGTCTCTGGAGGTTACCCTGTCCAAAGAAATAAGGGACTCAGTACAGCAGATCGAGAAGAAACTTGTGGATCAACAGAATAAGATCCAATCTTCCTTCGAACAAAAATTGGAGACTGCTGTAGCCAATATTGACAAGAAAATTGGAGCCTTTTCTGAAAAGGATGAACAATCACACTCCAAAGTCATGAAAGCTTTACAAGAACTTCGGAGTGAATTTCAGCAAAGTACCACGTTTGAAAAACAACTTGATGAGGCTAGAGCAAAGATTGAAGAGCTCACAGCCGCCCAAGCCGCTTCGGACATCTCAAAGTTTACAGAGGAACTTCAGAGAACAAATGTAGTTCTTACATAAGACTTGACCATTCGGTTAAGAACTGTACTACAACCTTTGATAAACTTTGCAGATAGGTTATCTAGACCAACAGGCAGGCCTGTAACTGCTCAGCATGCGGGCCATGCTTCACAAGGGGGAGAAAGGCCTAGATTAACCTCCGCAGCCACAACAACCACTGCTGGTCCTACATTATCAACCATCACAACAACTACCATGGGAGCTAGTGGATCAGCTGGAGCTGGAAGCTCGACAGACAGATCTTTCGAAAGCATAATTGCTCCACACATGGCGGATGTCTACAAGGCCAGACGTGCTGACTACAACTTGATGATCAAGATGAACAACTTCGCACGTGATAATGGGAAATGGACCACAGAGGCAATCAAACTCTTTGGATTCCAAGATCAGAATGTACTCAACAGTCTACCTCTTCGGAGTTTTGAGACAACCGACTCCGAAGATATTCAGCTTGACATTCCTTTCAATCCGAAGACCTTCGCTTTTCTCCACTTCGCTCAATCAGTAACAAACGAACAAAGGCCAACCTACTGGACCAACAAGATCAACTTCCATGCTAGGTTTATTCAACGTCAGAGTGTAGTATGGAGCTTGAACAAGATCAAGAAAATCATATCAATCAAGGAGGCAGAGACTTACAAGGGCTTCACGAATTATGAGTTTCTTGTTCTTCGTGGTGCAGATGTGGTTGAGTCAAGGTTTACAATTGCCGACTTCCCAATCACGAATCCAGTGGACTTCATTCAAATTCTTGACCTTCTACGAAGTAGTGAAGCAGCTCATGCCGCAATGTCTGTGCTTACAATAAAAAACCACGTTTTGGGTTTTCTGAACAACTATCTACTGAAGTTTGCAAAGCACGACATTGAGTTATGTTCCTACTACAAGCAACAAGTGAATACTCCTCCTGTTGTAGTTCGGAACATAACCAGATTCAAGAATGGAGAGATTCTCGATGAACCATACGGTGTAGTCTTCAAAGGACTTCGAAACGAAACCGAAGTCATGATCAAGTTCTTTGAAATAGACTATCTTGGCCTCCATCCCTCCTATTTTATCTCCGGCATGATCTCTCATGTGAATGCATGTCATGCTAATTCAGAGGAAAAGAAGAAGAAGTTCATGGATCACATGAACTGGTACTTGGCAGTGAGGAAAACCTTGAAGAGGGCCTACAAGAGAAATTTTCGTGTATAAGCTTCGGATGCACTTCACACAAAGGGAGAGATTGTTGAGAATAATTGTGATGAAGTGCTGACGTATCCGAAGTTATATCAGAAGACCTTTTGAAGAAAAACCCCGAAGTAATAAACGAATAGAAGACCCCGAAGTCTGAAGACTCCGAAGGGTATCACCTAGAGGATCCGAAGACTTCCCAGCTGTCAAACCAAGGTGCACGCGTGGTTGCAGACTACGTGTTGCGTGACCCTGCCATTCTATTGGATAGTACATCTGATAGAATATTCTCTGAAAAGTAATTGTACTATGCGTATCACTGATTTAGTATAAATATCAGTGATACCATACCGTGTTAGAGAGTGATTGTAATACCCCATTGTAAAACCCTATAGTTATAATCAAGCATTCGGCACAAGTTATTCAATTCACCTTATTCATCTATTTGCTTTATATTACTCGTGTGTGATTGTTAAACCCTCATAGAACTGCTAGAACAAGTCAAGCACTTTTCTACATATCTTCCAATGTCTCTGTTCATTCTCGGTCACCAATAGAAAGGTTTCAGCGTTCGGTACATCTTGGTAGTACCAGGGTGTACAGTATACCTACTACAATGAGTTGTTGGATTAGGTGTCTAAGCCATGACTAATAATTTGTATTTACCTAATTAATAGTAGCAAAGTCCATTTGGGTTGCCCTCATAGCTGGAGGTTTGGTAGAAAGTTCCGGAGAGAGAAAGATTGATTTATTATATGATTAATAAATCAATAGGAATTAAATAAATAGTTTATTAATATATTAAAGTGATAATATATTAATTAGAAACTATAGTAATTAATTAGAAATTAATCTGGAATTAATTGGTTTTAATTTGGTGATTAATTTGATTAATTATAGGTGTAGGGGCTATTTTGTAATTACTCAATAGTTGAGTAGTGACTGTCCAGGTGGAATATTAATTGGCGATTTTTAGGATATAATTATCCTTATAATCGAAATTAATATATAGAGGATAAATAGGTTTAATTCAAATGATAAAAGGTTTATCTTGATTTGAATTAAAAAGGTTTATCTTTAAGATTTATCTATAACCACCTGGAGCCTATAAATAGAGGCCCCAGGCATCATAATTCATGCAAGTTTTTTGACTCCTCCCTCTCTCTGGATTTCGTCCACTCCCTGGCTCCCTGGGTGTGATCTCATTTGAGGCAGGACACTTGTGCTGCTTTGCTTCCAAGAAAACCTAAAGGTTAGTTTTTCTGATTTTATTCTTTAGTTAATTTTTTGTTTGGCCTTTAAGAATTAGTTACATGTTCAAAGTAAGAAAATATAGATCCAATCTAGGTTGCATGTGAACTTAGGGTTTTAGTTCATAGATTTGCAGAAAACCTTTCAGTGGTATCAGAGCATTTGGTTTGTTTTCTTGTTGAATTGCTGTAATAGTTTTCCTAAATTAGGGTTTAAAGCTTATAAACCTTAAGTATATGTGGATCGACATTTAGGGTTAGGGTTTTGGAAACCCTAACCTCCCCCCTTGTAATTTTCGATAATACCATTAGGGTTTTAGGAAATCTTCTATTTTTGGTAACTTTGATTGTATAATTAAATGGATAACCTTAAACCCATTATTTGTTTTTCGAAAATTAGGGGTTTAAGATAGGTTTAAATTAATTTGATTAATTTGGAAAACCTATCTGTTGGATTAGGTGTCTAAGCCATGACTAATAAATTGTATTTACCTAATTGATAGTAGCAAAGTCCATTTGGGTTGCCCTCATAGCTAGAGGTTGAACAGAAAAATCGGGAGAGAGAAAGGTTGATTTATTATGTAATTAATAAATCAATAGAAATAAAATAAATAGTTTATTAATATATTATGGTGATAATATATTAATTAGAAACTATATTAATTAATTAGAAATTAATCTGGAATTAATTGGAATTAATTTGGTGATTAATTGAATTAATTAAAGGTGCAGGGGCTGATTTGTAATTGTTCAATAGTTGAGTAATAGATAATTATAGTATATATATGGAGAATGAAAATTAGGATATTTATATCCATAATTTTCGAATTATATATATATATATATATATATATATATATATATATATATATATATATATATATATATATATATATATATATATATATATATATATATATATATATATATATATATATATATATATATATATATATATATAAGGGTTTGAATTTAAAGATAAAAGGTTTATCCGGTTTGAATTCGACTAAGGCTTATCTGTAAGGCTTATCTGTTAAACCCTTGAGGCTATAAATAGGGAGCCCCATTACCCCATAAGGACCATGAAATTTTAAGGGTTTTTCTCCCTCTCTCTGGTTTTTCGAGTTCCCTAGCTTCTAGATGTGACTCCATTTGAGGCAAGGCATTTGCGTTGCTTAGCTTGCAAGAAACAACTAAAAGGTTAGTTTTTCTTTATTATTTCTTTTAGTAATTTTTGTTTGGCCTGTAGGAATTATTATATGTTCAAAGTTAGAAAACATAGATCTAATCTAGGTTGCATGTGAACTTAGGGTTTTAGTTCATAGATTTGTAGAAAACCTTTCAGTGGTTTCAGAGCTTTTGGTTCTTTTTCTATTTGAATAGCTGTAATTGTTTTCCTATATTTTAGGGTTTATTGGATCTAAACCCTAATTTAAGACCAATCGACTTTTGGGTTAGGGTTTTCGAAACCCTAGCCTCTCCCCTCTTCATTTGGCGATTTTGTGATATAGGGTTTTAGAAGGTTTTCTTTTTTGGTAACTGTGATTATTTAATAAATGGACAACCTTAAACCCCTTATCTGCTAATTTTGAAATCCAGAGGGTTTAAGATAGGATTAAATTAATTTGATTAATTTGTGATGCCTATCTGCATTTAATTAATTGTTTAATTAAAGGATAAATTAAATCATTTAAAGGTTTAAATTTAATTTTAAAATTAATTGTTTAATTTCGAAAATTAAAAAGATAAACCAGGAATATTTTAAAAGGTTTAAAATACATCTCATATATATTATTATTAAAAGTTAATATTATATGTATAAGATAAATTGGTTAGTCAAATCAATAGTAGGCCTCATTCACGAAGCTGGTCTATAAGGAGGGTATAAGGAAACTGTCTATAAAATGGCGGTTAAATGGGTGTTCCCTCTCACCCACCGCTCTCTTGATCAGTAGAGGGTCGTTAGCCGAACGGGTTTGATAGGACCTCTTAATCTCATTAAAAGAATAATGTTATTAATCAAAGTACTGGAACAATTTTATAAAATCCCAAATCTAGTTACTTTAGGAAAAATGTGAAAAGATGCTAACCCATGAAATTGCACATTACACTTTATGAGATATTAGTGGAGGGTGTGTGGTTAACTGACACACTAATAGGGGCTCATAAAGAGTGGTAATGGGTTTCTCATGATTTATCATTGTTGATGGAGCGTGTGTGGTTAACCGGCACATCAATTAGAGATGATAAATGACATTGAGGTTACCAAGCTAATTTGCATGGTTATTCACATCTAGTTTGTGATCCTCGGCATCCCAGTCACAAACAGTAGAGCATATCCGAGATTAAACATGCCATTGAACAGTTCAATGAATCTCACAGATCTAGGAATTTCATAAGATTGAAATTGATAAATGTATATCTACCTTAATGACCACTGTGTTGTGATTACGACATTCCTCTTCACAGCATAGTTGGGGTATTTTGGGTCCTAGCCTTGTTAAATAATATAATTGGGTAATTATTTAAGAAGGATTAAAATTAAACTAATAAGTTCAAATTTTATGGATGTCTAAAGAAAGTGTCTTTCTCCTCCTTATCCTCCTTCACCTATTTCTGAGAGTTTCAGAAAGCACCTGTTAAATATGGTAAGGCTGACTAACTCGAACTATGTGGTATGACTTCTCAAATAGAGAATGGTTCTTAGTTTTGCTAGCATACCATATATGATTGAGTGTCCGCTCCTTGTTCTACCAAAGCATGGCATCACACAGTAGCTTGTGATGAGCATGACCCCTTGACTATTGAGTCAAAGAAGTTCGTTGCCTCATGCTATTGATCATTGACCCCAAGTTCCGCAGGGATTTAGAATTCGTGGAGTCAGATAAGTTAGCACAGCTGGTTGAGGAAAGGTTCTGAGAACCGGTTGAAAAGGAACGAACTAGCATCTTCAAAGAGTTTGAAGTGTGCGAAAGAAGTAGCACTCATTTGCATGTTCTCGAGATTGAGGGATACATAGGCGAAGTGTATAAAATTGGTCACCCCCTTTGATCGGGAGTTAAGCATTAGCCCGACTCGCTGATCTATTCATCCAGATGTACAGGAAGGGAAACCAGAGTAAGATTATCATGGGAATGCATTCAATGTTGACTCCGTATGAGTCATTCATGGAGAAGCATGGTTCCATTTATTCGGCTGCTTCGGGATTGATTCCAGTAGTAAGGCACATCAAGAAATGATCCAGATCGTCTGGACCGGTTCTTCGATGTCACAAAGTGGGAATCCACAGGGTGGGACACAGTCACAGAAAGATTGGAAGAATGCTCTAAAGCCAAAGAGTTTGGCAACTCAGGAATATCTTAAAAACTCAGAACTCCTGATCCTTACTTTCCTTGATATAGGATGTGGTTCTCACATTTGCTCTGTATGCATGGACTCTGTAGGATGCAGGATTTTGTTGCATAGAAGCACATTCGGATTGGATCTGAAGCTCGTGCAGTTTTGGAGTTTAGTTAGATATTATGATCTTGTTATTTGCTTATTAGATGCGTGCGACATTATCTGTCATATAGTACATTGTTCAAGGATATTTTGTTTTAATAAAATGTTGATTTTCCTTTAATACATGTTTGTTTAAATTATCCTTGAAATGTTGTATAAGTGTGTTAATTGCATGAATGGCAATAACTTGAATGTTGATACATCCAAAGTGTTTGGATTCATAAATTGTGTCCTTTATGATTGTTTAAGAAAAATTTTATAAGGATCAATTCAACCAAATGTCCAGTTGGACAGGACTTTGGAATCATTTGACTTAGAGTCACATGATGAATTGAGTTCCTAATAAAAACATTTGTTGCAAGAAATGAATCAACTAGAGATCCATTGGATAGGATTTTGGAATCAGTTGACTTGGAGTCAGGTGATGATTGCATATCTTGAACAAATTTAACAAAGTCATAAATTTACATAGAGATGTAAAAGACATTAAGATTTTGAGCAACATACACATAAGTTACTGTGTATTGCTCGAATCTCCGAACAAAACACAATTAGTTATACTTCACAATGTTTTCCAAATACTTTGACAAATATGGCTTCGCTTATCAGAATAAGCGGTTGATTGAAACCTTGAATTGTTTAAGGAATTCAAAGGAAGTATAAGATCAACAGAATCTGAGTGACAACATAAACTGAGAAAAGAGTTTCACAGTTTGTCCTCTTCCAAGAACATTAATGATTATAATGTGCGTTAGGGAAGATGATGGAGCATTGATCGAAATAGTTTGATCCTCGATGTATAAGATACACTTCCAATTAGTTTTTCGATGAATTGAATATTCAACCAGTCATCCATAGAAACCATATTCCGACCACATCTTAGACTAAGTAGGTTGTGCAGACACTGTCTGAAATGTAAAGCTGGGATCGTTCCACTTGTACATAGAAAGTCTAGGGTCATGTTGCGTTCGTCTGAACCTCATGACATGCCTGTTACTGATCAGCTGTGTCGTTTCATTGGCCATCCCGATTGTACCTATGAGAGAAGAGTTCTTTTGGAAAGGACTCATATTCTTAGGAAACAGTAGGAGTAAGAATAATCCTGAATGAGTTCAGGGATTAGCCAAGTGAAAGAACCTCTAGTCATCACTGGGCCTTGACTAGGAATCAGATTCCTGTTAAACCTGACATACTCTTCTCTTGACCAGTAGTATTGGTCACCGTCATAAGGAGTTATGATCTAGGTGACATACTGATTAGTGGTAAAACACTAAATATGGTACGGATAAGCAATCCGACTACTTGGAAGCATTGGTGAGCCCGGTTGCTACCAAATAAGAGAACCTTAGCGTGAGACGCAGTCTATGTGACAAATTTGACTGATTTTACACATGGTCTAACAACCAGTGGGAGTAATTGAATCATCAAAAGAAAGCGGCATATATAGAAATGTACTTACAGAACATCTCGTTGAGTGAGTCGATACTCAGAGTCAAGCAATTGATTCCGAGAGAAGCACTCTCAATTGAAGATGAAATCCGAGAGGATTCTGCGTGGCATAGTGTGAGTCGTTAGTGGAGCGTGTGCTGGTTTACCAACACACGAATAGGGACTCACACAGAGCATGCCATTACAAAAGGTACATGGCCCCGGGATTCATCCCATGGGCATCTCGCAAGAAAGGATATTCGGATTCTCAAAATATGCCAAAAGGTTTGGATTTTGTGAATAGCCTGAAAGATTCCCATAACTATGTCAGAAAGGTTTGGACTTCGGATTATCAAAATGTGCCAAAAGGTTTGGATTTTGTGAATAGTCCAAAAGAGTCAAATAACCGTGCCAAAGGCAGTGGGAGTATCGTTGTTATCTGCCTATCATTGTATGTTGGTTACATACTGTTTCTAGGAAACATATATTATCATTACAAGTGTAGTGACTTGGATTTAAGAGATGGTTCACTGTGAAAGACTTTAAGAGATACAACATACTCAGGTGGTTGTGAACATCTATTAGATAGATCGAAATTCTGCCAATATGATCTTGATGAGATTCAAGATGCATAACCCGATGAAAGGAGTTTCCTATCATTGCAAAGTGTGATGACTTGGCATGAAAGAAATAAAGAAGGTGCAACATACTCACGTAGTTCATAGACGTCTATCGAATAGATAAAATCGTCAGTATTGACCTAGCCATTGTAAGCGTGATCTTGATAAGATTCAAGATGCATGAGAAAGAGTCTCTGAAAGAAAATAGTTTTTCGAAAGTCATGACACAGGGATATAAGTAATCCTGAGATTCTGAAAGGGTTTTGGAATAAGATTAAATCTGATTCCACGAGCTTGTTGGATCAATCAGAAGTGTCATGAACATGTCCTGATGACTTGATGCTTAGAGCATTGTAAGTTGGATTCAGAACATAACCTGACTGAGAATATTGAATGAATTATTTGAACACACGTGAGAAATCATTGGGAAATGATTGGGGTGAATGTTAGTAATAATTTGAAAGGAGTTTCAAATCGGTAGTTATTTACATCAGGACGTGGTGCTGTAGGACTTTATGGTTAAAGAGTTTCGTTGGTATGGTGATGGAGCACGTGTGGTTCACCGGTACATCATAACACCCCGAAATAGTCTTAGGGTGCAGTCATGTAGACTAAAGACCCCGAGAACCATGGATAGTCATAGTACACATCACCGGAATGGAGTTGTGAGAGAGAAAGACAGAATGACAAATTGAGATATAATCGGAAGAGTGTCCGATTGAATTTTCTGCAATAAAGTGTATCAATGTAAGACATTTTGGATACATAGAAAGAGTGAAAGGTCATATAGACATAGATATAAAAGGTTTGAATTGAAAGTTCAAAAGAAAATAAGAAATTGATAATAGTTTTATGACAAATCCGACTTGGTGATTACCTCGTGGAGACTTGGTAATAAGCAGGAGTAGCTGCCAGTCAGATTTTATGTTTCAATTTTCACATGTTTTACTTCCCGAATAATTTAATTATTCAGAAAGGTCCACAGTCGCTCATACTTTGGGAAGTAAGTATTGAATCAAGACTGTCATGAATTGTTTGTATATTGTCTAAGGAGTTAGACATAGCAATATGATTGCTACAACGTTCATGAGTACTTAGAAATGGAGATTTGAGTATTGGATAAACCCACGCTCAATAGATTGCTTCATGGATTACATCACGAGCAATGTTGAGACGATAATATTTTGTGATCTTGAAGTGGAGAGATATGAGTTATAAGTTACGAGGCAGTTGTTCATTGATAATACGAAAACGCATCGGTAACTCGATGTTATAAAACGTGTTGTTGTGAATGATTTGACTGGTAAAAGATATAAGCATATGAGTCGAAACTTATTCGTTCCTTGACCCTGATGGGAAACAAATATATGTAGGCCTCTCGATGATTTTAAAGTTGACTAAAGTGCTGGCCAGCCAGGACTGAATTGATATGTTCAATTTGAAGTCTTATGTCATATGCAAAATCGGAAATCAAGAAACAGGGAATAGGACAGAGATTGATCTCAATCCGTGTCTCATGTTCGAAAATATCTTGTTGGACGGAGGATCATATGATCACTTATCTATGGACAGAACTGACTAGGTCAGAGTTCGGCAGCAGTTTCTAGGAAGCTACAATTTGCTTGTCAATTAGAAGGTTAACTGACAATTATAGTCATAGACTTATCCAAGTGGGAGACTGTTGGATTAGGTGTCTAAGCCATGACTAATAATTTGTATTTACCTAATTGATAGTAGCAAAGTCCATTTGGGTTGCCCTCATAGCTAGAGGTTGAACAGAAAAATTGGGAGAGAGAAAGGTTGATTTATTATGTGATTAATAAATCAATAAAAATAAAATAAATATTTTATTAATATATTATGGTGATAATATATTAATTAGAAACTATATTAATTAATTAGAAAATAATCTGGAATTAATTGGAATTAATTTGGTGATTAATTGAATTAATTAAAGGTATAAGGACCACAAAATTTTAAGGGTTTTTCTCCCTCTCTCTGGTTTTTTGAGTTCCCTAGCTTTTGGGTGTGACTCCATTTGAGGCAAGGCATTTGAGTTGCTTAGCTTGCAAGAAACAACTAAAATGTTAGTTTTTCTTTATTATTTCTTTTAGTAATTTTTGTTTGGCCTTTAGGAATTATTATATGTTCAAAGTTAGAAAACATAGATCTAATCTAGGTTGCATGTGAACTTAGGGTTTTAGTTCATAGATTTACAGAAAACCTTTCACTATCTACATCTGAATTAATTTAATTAATTGTTAATTAAAAGATAATTCAAGGATTTAATTTAATTTTAAGAAATTGCGAAAATTAAAAGATAAAATCCAAAAAAATATTTTAAAAGGTTTAAAATATCAAGATTTAATTAATTTAATTAATTGTTAATTAAAAGATAATTAAATTGGATTTAAAAGGTTTAATTTAATTTTAAATTTGATAGTTAAATTTGAAAAAAAAATTAAAAGATAAACCTTGAATATTTTAAAGGGTTTTAAAATATATATTATATATGTTATTAACATTTAATGCTATATATATAAGATAAAATTGGTTAGTCGAATCAATAGTAGGCCTCATTCACGAAGCTGATCTATAAAGTGGGTATAAGGAGACTGCCTATAAAATGGCGGTCTAATGGGTGTTCACTCTCATCCACCGCTCGCTTGTTCAGTGGAGGGTCGTTAGCCGAACGGGTTTGATAGGACCGCTTAATCATTAAAAGTATAATGATAAAAGTACTAGAACCTTTACAAAAAATCCAAAATCTAGTTACTTTAGGAAAAATGTGAATTTGATGCTAACCCATGAAATTGCACATTGCATTTTATGAAACGTTGGTGGAGCGTGTGTGGGTTACCGGCACACCAATGGGGGTTCAT
This sequence comes from Cichorium intybus, assembly GCA_023525715.1. Lineage (NCBI taxonomy): Eukaryota > Viridiplantae > Streptophyta > Magnoliopsida > Asterales > Asteraceae > Cichorium > Cichorium intybus. The sequence goes on from CM042009.1 coordinate 79,189,070, forward strand.
AAAGAGTGGCAATGGGTTTCTCGAGAGTTTTCATTGTTGATGGAGCGTGTGTGGGTTACCAGCACATCAAGTTGAGATGATAATGGACCCCGAGAGTACCGAGCTAATTTGCATGGTTATTCACACCCGGTTTGTGATCCTCGGAATCCCAGTCACAAACGGTGGGGCATATCAGAGATTAAACATGCCATCGAACAGTTCAATGAATCTCACAGTTCTAGGAATTTCATAAGACTGAAATTGATAAATGTTATCTACCTTAATGACCACTGTGTTGTGATTACGACATCCCTCTTCACAGCATAGTTAGGGTATTTTGGATCCTAGCATTGTTAAATAATAGATTGGGTAATTACTTAAAAGGATTAATTAAACTAATAAGTTCAAATTTTATATGTCTGAAGAAAGTGTCATTCTCCTCCTTCCCCTCCTTCACCCATTTCTGAGAGCTTCAGAAAGCACCTGTTGAATATGGTAAGGCTGACTGGCCTTGACTGTGTGATATGGTTTTGCAATTAGAGAATAGTTCTTAGTTTTGCTGGCGAACCATATCCGACTGAGTGTCCGCTCCCAAACATGGCATCACACAGCAGCTTGTGATGAGCATGAATCCTTGACTATTGAGTCCAAGGAAGTTCGTTGCCTTATGCTATTGATCATTGACCCCGAGTTCCGCAAGGATTTAGAATTCCTGGGGTCAGATAAGTTAGCGCAGCTGGTTGAGGAAAGGTTCCGAGAACTGGTTGAATAAAGGGAACGAACTAGGATCTTCAAAGAGCTTGAAGTTGCAAGCTAGAAGGAAGTAGCACTAGTTTGCATGTTCCCAAGTTTGAGGGATACATAGGCAAACAGTATAAAAATGGTTTCCCCTTGCGATCGGGAGTTAAGCATTAGCTCGACTCGCTGATCTGTTCATCCAGATGAATAGGAAGGGTAACCGGATAAGACAATCGTAGAAATGCATTCGATGTAGACTCTGTATGAGTCATTCATGTTGAAGCATAGTTCTAACGATTCAGCTGCTTCAGGATTGAATCCAGTTTTAATGTGCATCAAGAAATGATCAGGATCGTCTGGACCTATTGTTCGATGTTTCAAACTGGGAATCCTAAGGTGGGACACAGTCACGGAAAGATTGGAAAAATGCTCCAAAGCCAAACCGTTTGGCAAACTCATAAATATCTTAGAACTCAGAACACCTGATCCTTATTTCCTTGATACAGGATGTGTTTCACACATTTGCTCTGTATGTACGGACTCTGGAGGATGCGGGATGGTGTCGCACAGGAGCATATTCGGATTGGATCTGGAGCTGTGCGGTTTTTGAGTTAAGTTAGATATTTGTTCTTGTTATTAGTTTATAGATACATATGACATGGATTCGCATAGTACATTGTTCTGAGGACAATTCTGGTTCGGAAAATTTAAAAAAAAAACATGATTGTTTTAATTATCCTCGAAACGTTGTGTGAATGTGTTAATGACATAAATGGTAATAACTTGAACGTTGATACATCCAATGAGATTGGACTTATAAATTGTGTTTCTTTATGATTGTTAAGTGAATTTTATGAGAATCACTTCCACCAAAGGTCCAGTTGGACAGGACTTTGGAATCATTTGACTTAGAGTCACATGATGAATTGAGTGCTTAATAAAATTAATTATGGCAAGAAAGGAATCACCCAAAGATCCAATGGATAGGATTTTGGAATCAGTTGACTTGGAGTCAGGTGATGATTGCATGTCTTGAACAATATTAACGAAATCATAAAATTTACATAAGATGTAAAAGACCTTAAGATTTTGAGCAACAGACACATAAGTTACTATGTATTGCTCGAATCTTCGAACAGAACACGATTAATTATACTTCCTGATATTTGTCAAATAGTTTGACAAATATGGCTTTGCTTGTCGGAATAAGCGATTGATTGGAGCCTTGAAGTGTTCAAGGATTCAAAAGGAAGTATAATATCAATAGAACCTGAGTGACAACATAGACTGAGAAAATGTTTCACAGTTTATCCTCTTCCAAGAACATTAGTGGTTATAATGTGTCTTAGGGTAGATGATGGAGCATTGATCGAAATAGTTTTTGATCCTCAATGTATTATATACATTTCCGATTAGTATTTCAATGAATTGAATATTCAACCAGTCAGACCGCAGAAACCATATTCCGACCATTTCTTAGACTAAGTAGGTTATGTCGACACTGTCTGAAATGTAAAGCTGGGATCGTCCCACTAGTACATAGAAAGTCCAGGGTCATGTAACATTCGTCCAAATCTCATGACATGCCTGAACCTAATCAGCAATGTCATTTCATTGGCTATCCGGTCATCCTTTGAAAGAAGAGCTCTTTTAGAAAGAGCTCATGTTCTAAGGAAACAGTGGGAGTAAGAATAACCCTGAAGGATTTTAGGGATTAGCCAAGTGAAAGAACCTTTTAGTCACCACTGGGCCTTGACCAGGAATTGGATTCCTGTTAAACCTGACATACCCTCTCTTCGCTTGACCAGTAGTTTCTTTTGTCACCGTCATAAGGAGTTATGATATGGGTGACATACCGAGTAGTGGTAAAACACTAAAGATGGTACAGATAAGTAATCCGACTACTGGAAGCATTGGTGTGCCCGGTTGCTGCCAAATAAGAGAACCTCAGCGCGAGACACAATCTATGTGACAGTTTGTTTGATTTTTTACAACTGGTCTAGGAACCAGTGGGAGTAATTGAATCATCAAAAGAAGGGAACATAGAAATATACTTACAGAACATCTGGTTGATTGAGTCATCACTTGGATTCAAGCAATTGATTCCGAGAAGAGCACTCTCAATAGATGATGAGATTCGAGAGGATTCTGCATGGCAGAGTGTGAGTCGTTAGTGGAGTGTGTGTACCGGCACACTAATAGGGACTCACATAGAGCATGCCATTACAAAAGGTACATGGCCCCGGGATTTGTCCCATGGGTATCTCGCAAGAAAGGATATTCGGATTCTCAAAATAGGCCAAAAGGTTTGGATTTTGTGAATAGCCTGAAAAATTTCCTTTAATATGTCGGAAAGGTTTGGATTTCGGTTTCGCAAAATGTGCCAAAAGCTCTGGATTTTGTGAATAGTTTGAAAGAGTCATATAACGGTGTCAAAGCCAGTGGGAGTATCGTTGTTATCTGCTATCTCTGTATGTGGGTTACATACTGGTTCTAGGAAACGTCTCTTTTCATTACAAAGTGTAATGACTTAGTGTAAAGAAACGGTTCGCTATGAAAGACTTTAAGAGATGCAACATACTCAGGTGGTAGTGAATATCTATTAGATAGATCAGAATTCTGCCAACATGATCTTGATGAGATTCAAGATGCATAACCCTAGGAAAGGAGTTTCCTGTCATTGCAGAGTGTAATGAATTGGCATGAAAGAAACAAAGAAGGTGCAGCATACTCACGGAGTTCACAGACATCTATTGGATAGATGAGTCTGACATTATAGACTTAGCCGTTGAGAATATGATCTTGATGGGATTCAAGATGCATAAGAAAGAGTCTCTAAAAGGAAATGGTTTCCAGAAATCATGACACAATGATTATTGGTAATCTTAGGATTCCGAAAGTTTTTTTTGGAACGAGATTACATCAGGTTCCACGAGCCTCTTGGACCAATCAGAAGTGTTATGAACATATCCTGATGACTCGATGCTTAGAGCATGGTGAGTTTGTTTCAGGATATGACCTGGCTGAGAGTACTAAATGGATTTTTTGAACACACGTGAGAAATCATTGGGGAATGATTAGGGTGAACGATTTGAAAGGAGTTTTGAATCAGTAATTGGTTACACCAGGACGTGGTGTTGTAGGACTTCATGGTTGAAGAGTTTCGTTGTTTTCTGATGGAGCGCGTATGGTTCACCGGCACATCATGATACCTCGAAATAGTGTTAGGGTGTATTCATGTAGACTATAGATCCCGAGAACTATGGGTAGTCACAGTACACATCACCGGAATGGAGTTGTGAGAGAGAAAGACGGAATGACAAATTGAGATATCATCGGAAGAGTATCCGATTGGATTATCTGCAATTACAGTGTATAAGTGTTAGACACTTGGATATATAGAAAGAGTGAAAAGGTCATAATAGACAAAATATAAAAGGGTTTGAATTAAAAGTTTAAAAGAAAATAAGAAACCGATAATAGTTATGGTAAATCCGACTTGGTGATTACCTCGTGGAGACTTGGTAATAAGCAGGAGTAGCTGCCAGTCAGATTTCATGTTTCGATTTTGCATGTTTACATCCTGAGTAATTGGATTACTCAAATATCCACAGTCGCTCATACTTTTAGGGAGTAAGTATGAAGGAAGACTGTCATGAATTGGTTTGTAGATTGTCAAAGGAGTTAGACATTGCAATAAGATTGCTGCAACGTTCATGAGTACTTGGAAATGGAGATTTGAGTATTAGATAAACCCATGCTCAATAGATTGCTTCATGGATTAAATCACGAGAAATGTTGAGACGATAATATCTTATGGTCTTGAAGTGGAGAGATATGAGTTATAATTTGCAAGGCGGTTGCTCATTGATAGTACGAAAACGCATCGGTAACTCGGTGTTATAAAACGTGCTGTTGTGAATGATTTGTCGGGTAAAAGATTTAACAATGAGTCGAAGCTTATTCGTCCCATGACCCTGACGGGAAACAGATATCTGTTGGCCACGCGATGATTTTGAAGTTGACTAAAGTGCTGGCCAGCCAGGACTGAATTGATATGTTCAATTAGAAGTCTTATGTCATATGCAAAATCGGAAATCGGGAAACAGTGTGTCAGACAGAGATTGATCTCAATCCATGTCTCATGTCTGAAAATATCTTGTTGGACGGAGGATCATCTGATCACTTATCTATGGACAGAACTGACTGGGTCAGAGTTCGGCAACAGTTTCTAGGAAGCTACACTTTGCTGATTAATTAGAGGTTAAATTGGTAATTATAGTCATAGACTTATCCAAGTGAGAGACTGTTGGATTAGGTGTCTAAGCCATGACTAATAATTTGTATTTACCTAATTAATAGTAGCAAAGTCCATTTGGGTTGCCCTGATAGCTGGAGGTTTGGTAGAAAGTTTCGGAGAGAGAAAGATTGATTTATTATATGATTAATAAATCAATAGGAATTAAATAAATAGTTTATTAATATATTAAAGTGATAATATATTAATTAGAAACTATAGTAATTAATTAGAAATTAATCTGGAATTAATTGGTTTTAATTTGGTGATTAATTTGATTAATTATAGGTGCAGGGGCTATTTTGTAATTACTCAATAGTTGAGCAGTGACTGTCCAGGTGGAATATTAATTGGCGATTTTTAGGATATAATTATCCTTATAATCGAAATTAATATATAGAGGATAAATAGGTTTAATTCAAATGATAAAAGGTTTATCTTGATTAGAATTAAAAAGGTTTATGTCTAAGATTTATCTGTAACCATCTGGAGCCTATAAATAGAGACCCCAGGCATCATAATTCATGCAAGTTTTTTGACTCCTCCCTCTCTGGATTTCGTCCACTCCCTGGCTCCCTGGGTGTGATCTCATTTGAGGCAGCACACTTGTGCTGCTTTGCTTCCAAGAAAACCTAAAGGTTAGTTTTTCTGATTTTATTCTTTAGTTAATTTTTGTTTGGCCTTTAGGAATTAGTTACATGTTCAAAGTAAGAAAACATAGATCCAATCTAGGTAGCATGTGAACTTAGGGTTTTAGTTCATAGATTTGCAGAAAACCATTCATGAGCATCTTCCAAAAGTAAACCCCGCACTTCACCTTGCTTGGGCACCCATACACGACCACTAAAGGTTTTCAATCGCTGAGAGTTTTCAACAAGACATTTTATATATCCGACCATTCGTTCACTTTTCACGTTCTCGGGCTTGCACGCTTTTTCTTGTGCCACACGAATCAACTCGGGTAATCGGCTCGCTACACCCATACACGCGGATGTAATCTTCAAAGGATATCCTTTTCGACTCAGGGCATCTGCAACTACATTAGCCTTGCCGGGATGGTACAATATTTCACAGTCAAAGTCTTTGAGTAAATCCATCCACCTTTGCTGCCTCATGTTTGATTCTTTCTTATCAAACAAATACTTCAAGCTTTTATGATCCGTGTAAACAACAAACTTTACGCCATACAAGTAGTGTCTCCAAAGCTTCAAAGCTAAAATCACTGCAGCTAATTTAAGATCATGTACCGGGTACTTCTTCTCGGCTTCTTTTAATTGACAGGATGCATAAGCAATTACCTGACCCTTCTGTATCAACACACACCCAAGGCCCACCCGTGAAGCATCACTATAAACCACATAGTCTTCTCCGTCTTGCGGTAAAGCTAACACCGGGGCTTCACACAAGGCCTGCTTTAATTTCTGAAAAGCTTCTTGTTGTCTTTTCGCCCATTCAAAATTTTCACCCTTCCTGGTCAACTTAGTCAACGGGGCAGCAATCGAAGATAAATTCTCTACAAATCTTTTATAGTAACCTGCCAGTCCAAGAAAACTGCGTATTTCTGTCGGACTCCGAGGCAGTTCCCATTTCATCACAGCTTCAATCTTTGTTGGATCAACTTTGACACCTTCACTATTAATAACATGTCCCATGAATTATACTTCCCTTAGCCAGAATTCAAACTTGGAAAACTTCACGTATAACTTTTCTCGGCGAAGTAACTCCAATATTTGGCGCAAATGAACACCGTGTTCAGCCTGGCTTCGAGAATACACCAAAATATCGTCTATAAATACAATTACAAAAGTATCAAGGAACGGACGACATACTCTATTCATGAGATCCCTAAATGCTGCCGGAGCATTGGTTAACCCAAAAGGCATAACCAAGAACTCATAGAGTACGGAATGCGGTTTTCGGAATATCTGATTCTCGAATCTTCAACTGATGATACCCCGACCTCAAATCAATTTTTGAAAAATACGACGCCCCCTGAAGTTGATCGAACAAGTCGTCGATTCTTGGTAACGGGTATTTATTTTTCACCGTGATCTTATTTAGTTCCCGGTAGTCGATACACATACGCATCGACCCGTCTTTCTTTTTTACAAACAAAACAGGCGCTCCCCACGGTGACGAACTGGGTTTAATAAAACCCCTATCCAGAAGTTCTTCCAATTGCTTTCTCAACTCTTCCATTTCTGAAGGTGCTAGTCGATAAGGAGCCCGAGCAACAGGAGCGGCTCCTGGAACTAATTTGATCGCGAATTCAATCCGTCGATCCGGTGGTAATCCGGGAAGTTCTTCAGAAAAAACATCTGGAAATTCGTTTACAATTTTTACACTTTCTTTTCCCACTTGATCCGATTTAGCAAAAGACACGTATGCTAAATAAGATACCCCTCCTTTACTAACACTACTCCGGGCTTGAGTAAAAGAAATAACCGACATTCTCAAACGCGGTCGTTCGTCCTGGATTTTAATCCATGCCCCTTCTGGTGTTAGAACTGTAATATTCTTGTTTCTACAATCCATGTTAGCATAATTTGTTGCTAACCAATCCATACCCACAATTACTCCAAACTCCTTGGTAGTCATCGGCTTCAGATCTATTGGGAAAGTGGTCCCGTAGATCTTAAGCTGACAACCTTCAATATGTTCTGACACCCAAACATACCTACCATATGCCACTGCTACTTCCAAACTTTCATCCATAGGAGTTAGGGGAATATTTAAACGAGACATCATAGATGTTGACACAAAACAATGCGTAGCTCCAGGATCAAATATTACGTATACAGGAATTGAATTTAGAGTGAATATACCTGAAACTACATCAATCTTTTCACGAGCCTCTTCCACAGTCATCTGGAATGCTCGCGATGCCACTGGTCCTCCCCGACCCTTTGTCTCCTCTTTCTTTCCTCCCCTCTCCTCTCTAGGTTTATCATTAGGTGTTCTAGATTTCACATGGGGACAGTTTGGGCGAATATGATCTGTGGCCCCACACTGGAAACACCTCCAATCCGCTCGACAGTCTCGAGCAATATGCCCCTGCTTTCCACAATTACGACAACCCGTCGATAAAACATCGGTCCGACAACTTCCAAAGTGTTTCTTTCTGCATTTCTCACACCATTTCGCTTCCTCTCTTGGACCTTTGCCTTTAAAATTGGATCCCGTTTGTTGAGACTTTTTCTGAGGCGTCCACGATTGTTCCTCTGCCTTTCTTTTTGTTTCACTTACTTTCTTTTCTTCCTCCTGTCTTTGAAGTTCCGTCTCTCTTTCTGTGGCTCTAGCCATCACCTGTCGGAAGGAAGACAACTGAAGCGGTTGTACAATTTCTCGAATTCTAGTTTTCAATCCCCACACATATTTATCAATCTTTCTCTTCTCAGTGTTTATCTGGTGCTCTGCAAATCTAACTTTTTCAAGAAAACTCATCGTGTACTCTTGCACCGTGTGAGATACCTGTTCCAAGTGCAGAAACTCTTCTTCTAGCATTTTTACCGCCACCTCGGAACAATATTCTTCGTTGAATTTAGTTTTAAATTGTTCCCACAATAAAGATTGCGTCAAATCGGGACCCAACGCCTTACTGAATACTTGCCACCAATGTAATGCATTTCCCGTCAATTGATTCGTGGCGAACTCTACTTTATCCCCTTCAACATACTTACTGATTCGAAACACCTTCTCTGTATGCATCAACCATTCCATAGCTTGAACTGGATTATCTGTTCCTGAGAACTCTTTAGGTTTACAGCCAAGGAAGGTTTTATAAGTGCATTCAATCTTTTTCCCGGAACTTCCTTCTCCTTGGACTTCTTTCTCTATACGAACTCTGCTTTCTCCTTGACTTTCATTTTCAGGCTGCCTATCATGAACTTGTTTTGTAGCACTTTCATCACGTACATTTACCAAAGTAGGTAACAGTTCACGTACCACATCAGCTACAATAGTGCGTAAATCTGGTGGATTTTCATCTGCTGGTCCACCCCTTCTTCCAACCGAGCCTTGAGAACGTGCCTGACCACCTCTTGAGGCTCCACGCCTCGAATTCCCTCGTGTAGGATTGCTTCTAGTACCTCTCATACTTCAAAATTCAACAATTTGTTAGGTTATATATAATAACAAACTTATATACAACCAATTGCACAACATGTCTACTATTTTTTTCAAGGTTTAAGTCTAGGAATCTATTCTACAGACACCTAGTTCACTTAAACCACGGCTCTGATACCAACTTGTAACACCCGGCTTTTTAAAACAAAATACACCCAAATTTTTTCATTTTTAAACATAGTTACAAACATACAAACCAACTATTTAGGTGTATAAGTTTATACAAAAAGGGTACAAGTGTATCAATGAGTACATAACAAAAGTAAACTCCTTCTAAGCCGGGCCGCTACAACGAAAAGTCCTATCCATGAGCTACATCTTTACCCTTAGCAGGGTCACGCTCACCTGCAGGGATAATTCACACATATACTGTGAGCCATAAAGCTCAATGAGTAATCATATAAACAGTTTAACATGTATTTATATATAATTAAGTTATCAAAACTCAATACAATATATATATTTCTGTTTGAATCAACATTTGGATATCAATCTAATCTCCTAGCCGTAAAGGCCGTTATTATTTGGATATTACATCCAATCTCCTAGCCATATAGGCCGTTTATTTTGGATACGGAATCCAATCTCCTAGCCATATAGGCCGTTTATTTTGGATACGAAATCCAATCTCCTAGCCATATAGGTCGTTTATTTTGGATACGAAATCCAATCTCCTAGCCACAGAGGCCGTCACTTCATATCAATTGGGTAACTTGACTAACTTTTAGGTTACCATTTCAAATGCTAAAGCTATTTCAGATTCCAAGAGTTCAACCAATACATATCATATTAGATATAGTACAGATTAATCACCTGATATGGAAGCTCTTTACTGTCTAGTTAGCACCACCGAAGCTACCACAATCCTTTAAGGTTTTCCTGCACCTACACATATATACCAAGTAGAGGTGAACACCTTGTTTTTCAACCATCTAGGTTTGAAACTCAATTTCAATATCTAAGACTCAAGATTAGAAGTATTTTAACACATCCCAAACATGTGTATAAGTTAAATTTCTAGCCATACACAGGTGGTCCTTCACCACAACTCGAAACCCACCCAAAATGACCAAATCAACCGTTCAAAAAAGCTAAAACTGTAAACCTTACCTTCAAGAAGTGGAAACCGAAGATTACTTCAATCCTTCGAGTTCTAGCCTTCCAATTTGGTCCAAAAATGATTTGGGAAATGTTTCTAGGGTTTAGAAGAGGTTTTGGTTCGAGAATTGTCCAAGAAATGGCTGAAAATCGCAATAAAAGGGGGTGGGGCCTGCGCGCAGCACGACCCGTGTCCAAGTTACACGGCCCATGTAACTTTCAGTACATATTTCCCAAACCTTCTACACGACCCGTGCTCAGATTACACGACCCGTGTAATCTTCGGTCAGTTACTTACACGACCCGTGTAAGCTTCGGTAAACTTCCTCAACTTATTACACGACCCGTGTAAAACTTACACGACCCGTGTAACCCTCGGTATGCCCAACAAGTCCAAAAAGATTTCCCTACATGACCCATGTAATTCCTACACGACCCATGTAACATGCTTCTAGCATTTTTCAACTTCAAATTCCTTCCAAATGAAATTCTAACTACCCAAACTTATGCAATAATCTAATAAATCTTAATTGCACTAAGATTAAGATATAAATACTTACCAAAAGTAACGTGGTGTTACAGAATGGTCTTACAATCACATAATAATTAGGATTCTTATTTAATACTAACTATATATATATATATATATATATATATATATATATATATATATATATATATATATATATATATATATATATATATATATATATATATATATATATATATATATATATATTAAAGCCTTCTTGGTTCTCATAATGTCATATATTTTAACACACACGCACACAGACACACACACACACACACACACACACACACACACATATATATATATATATATATATATATATATATATATATATATATATATATATATATATACGATTAAATGTAACTAAATAAATACTATGTAATATTGTAACTAAATATAGACCAATCAATTTAAATATGGATACGGGCATAATAATAATTGAAATATAAATCAAATAATTTTAAATTAATATAATCCTATAATCATGGAAACTGATTTCTATGATTAGGGAAATTGATTTTTTCCTAAATTTCATTGGTGTATTCAGCCACACAATGTAGAGGTTATCTAATGACCCATCATGTCCGCATCGAGACTGCAAAAGAGAAATGACAAATATGTTCCAATCTCATGATGAAGCATAAGAACAAAATGGGAAAGGGAATTTGTTTCCGATAATGATCTCCAATCTTCATGCTGTTGTGTAGTCCCGGAGAGGGGTGGTTGTACACTTGGTTTTTGGCTTTGCATCATCCGCGAAAGTATAGAAACTATAAAGAGAAAGAAGTCAGGAAAACTATCAACCATATCTTATGTAGCAGAAAGAATATAAAAGGAACGTTTTAACTCTAGGGAGAACACGGTAAAATAGAATGCCAATATGCTATATATAGGGTAAGATAGGAAAAAAATTGATATTTGTCAACATGTATTTGCATTTTAAAAAGATAAGGATGCGTTTGGTTCACAAAATCTTTAAAAATGAATTGGAATCTTTTGGATGAATGAGAATTTGAAAGAATATCCGAAGGAATTTGAATCTCTAACGCTTTTGGTTGACGAATAATGAAATGAAATTATTTGTTGATTTCTGCTCTGTTTTGCAAATTTTATTGAATGAAGTGAAATGTAAAGTATATAAAATGACTAAACTACCCTTTATAAGGTTAAATATGTCATTTTAATCGGAGATAAGAAAAAATAAGCAATGAAATTTGAATTATTTGACATTAACCAAAGAAATGATGAATTTAATTATACATGAAATTTGATGGAATCTTATATAATTCCATTCCATCAAATTTCAACCAAACACGTTTTAATCGAAATTTCTCTTTCCAATTTCTTTGAAATCCGTTAAAATATTTGAAACAAACACGCCGTAAGAGTGCAGAGAAAGCTTGAAAAAGAAATAAACCTAATTTTCTTTTCTAATTATGGATTTTACAATTTTATATGATTTTTAAACCAAACACAAAATTTTATAGCATTTGAAATTACAATGCATTAAAGTTCCTTTAAATACTTTAAATCAATCACCCCCGTTAGACTAAATTGTCAATAAAGACAGAAAAAAAACACGTTTGCATTTCACGCAGTTTGTCTAATTAATATTCATTAACCCTCAATATTTCCGACTTTGTTGGACCACGAGATGATAACTAGACGGTGTATATCACTATCGCAAACCACCAAATTTCCCTAAGAATACAAAAAAATCTAGTCAAATTTTTGATCATTTCTTCTATATTGAAATATTACATTTCACATGTTAGATAAAAAAATATTAATCCAACATGACATTTAGGTCCTTTTCCCTAATGAATAACCCATGTAAACCATACGGCACTCTTTGCGGCAGTTTCACCTCCGCAACCACCTCTAGACTCGGTGACTTTGCATCCATTACCAAGAATTTCGATACCCCCGAGCTTTCATCGTGCACATAACTCACAACGTACCCGTCATCCTCTTCCCTGGTCGGATCTTCTGGGTTTCTTGCGATGAAAAATGGCTCACCTCCGAAGCAGTTATCTCCATACGTCCGACTAGCCACCGTGCACTCGTCTCGATCATTGCTCTTTTCCGATGCTGTAATATCTAGTTTAGCCACCCCTGAAACCCTCATCATCCTCCATTTCACCGGAGATTGCTCCGACATTGCTGCATAAACGAACCTGCATGATGGTAGTTTATTCTCGTAAGGATGATTCGAATGATATGTACTACAAGTAAAATACAAAGAGAGGATTTTTATTTTTTACTAACTTGTTCTTTTTTCCAACATAGGCCGGATTGATCACCGGAAACTCCAAGTTATGAGTCGATAAAGTTTGTCTCGAAACAACCCCACTCTCTAAATTAATCTTTACTTTCTCCATGGATCCATGGATCAGATCAACTCGCTCAAAGAAGTGTTCTACCGACAATATGTTCGGTGCTACCAGCACCACCACCTCGTTGCCATCTTCATCTGTTTCGTCCCATGCATTAACGGCGTGAAATATATTGAATCCGGGCACCTCAAACCACTTCATATTCGATTCATCATCTGCATATCGTGGAAGAACACCGATTCTTGGAACTTTTGTACAGTCTACATCGACTAGCCGACCTCCATGGACCAGGTTCTTTGGAGTCGCGCCAATTTGAGTCTCACAAACGATTGCATACTTTTGGGTGATAGCCAAGTCATGTGTGAGAGATGGGTGTTTCATAGAGAAGATTGGGACGTCGGGTTGCTTATTTCCGTTTGAATCAAACCGAAAGTACGTAAGATATGGCCTTGTAGCCCAGTACCTAAACGCAAAAGCCTCTTTCGTTTCGGGATCGATCTTCGGGTGAGCTGTCATGTTCATTGAAAGCTCTCCATCAAAATCATGGTGACCCAACGTTGTTACATCTCCATCGTCTTCAACCTTGATCGCATACGGAATATCGGATTCGCATAATGCGTAAACTCGCCCCCCTAAATATGTTAAATTTGTATTAGCAACGCCTATTCCGTTGCTAATATCATACTGTCCGAAAATGACTCGTGCAGCAAATACTGCTGCACGAGCCATAAACGGGCCGATTCCACGTGTCCCTCCTATAACATTAGGGACAACGTGGGATCGAACTTGTTGCTCTGTGAGATACTTGTTGGTTTTTACATATCGACTACAGAAGGTAGCGCGACCCTTGGAGATCCTAATCGAGTGCACCATCCCATCACCGTCGAAGTAGTGGTGCGGACCATTAGGGTGGAATTGTGGGTTCGGTCCGTTACGGATGTAGACACCATTGAGGCATGTAGGGATCGAGCCGTGTATGACCTCGCACTCGGTCGGACTCAACTCATTGACGGGTTCGAAATTATCAGATAAGATATGACTCGGGTCCACGGATAAATGAAGTGGAGGATCGAGTAATTCCACGATGACTTTGTCGAGTGTCTTGAATACATTTTCCAATAAGGAGTTTCTTGAATCGACACGGGGCGGATGTTCTTGTTTTTGCCTTTTTCGGGCTATTCGTGTTTTGAACCCAAAGATGGATACAATGAAAGTTGGTCGCGGTTTGATGCTTTGAAGCCGCGAATGGAAATTGGTACGTTTGTGGCACGATAAAGGTGAATTTATGGAGGGGGACAACATTTCCATTCCTACGATCGATATCAATGGCCGTGTCTATCGAAATGTAAATATGAAAGATAGAATAGGGTGGCGTTTGTTTTGTAAGAAGAAAAGGATCGCATGTTGCGTGTGATTTTAAGGGATAAATAGTTGGCTCCTTTCGCTTGTGGATATTTCCCTTAAGAGTTGCGTGTACACTAGTGAAATGAAATATGCGGAACATATTGAGAAATTGGTGTACAATTTACACGAAAGTGTATATACTTCATGTGAACTCTTGGCGGATTCGAGAATTTTATTTTATTTTTCTTTGGTTTTGTTTTTAAACCGTATGAAATTGATAATTCTCATGAATGGCATGTATATTTTCGGGAAGCGAATTTTATTTATATTAGCTGTTATATGACTTCTGTTAAAGGAAATTGTGTTCTTTTTTTTTTTTTTTTTTTTTTCAAAAAGAGTTGATGTGTTATGTGCCCATTGGTGTTATGTTTTTTTTCTGTTGTGGGATCCCTGGGAGTTGAGAAACACGACCATGTTTTTTGTTTTTATGACATATTAGTTTCATAATAGTTTTTTTCGTTATTTTATTTATTTTTATATATAACATAAAAATATTATATCTTCCATCGTTTTCAAAATAAAATAATCTACATAAATAAAAATTTATTAACAAAATATATAAATAATTAACAAAATATAAAACAATTAAAAATAACAATGTTAAATTGCATTTTATCAAAACACTTCAAAAACACTTTAAAAAATTAAAATACTTAAAAAACATCAATATTAAAATTGCCGACTACAATAATCTTTTACAATTGTCGACGTCATTTTGTGAGTAAAGAGTCTGCTATTAGTGTTTTATATTCAATGTGTGCCACATGAATTGCGTCCGTTTCCGATTGACTTCTAAGTCGTTTGATATGGTAGATTGTAACATCCGTGTTTTGGGCCTAGAAGTTTTGGGCTTAAACCGACAAAATAAAACTTATTTTGTAAATAAGGAAAAAAACAAATAAATAAATTTGATATTTTGTTATACTTTTATATGTGAATAAATGAGCCAAAAATAGTTTTAAAATCAATTTGTAACCAAATGTGAGAAATTTTGTCATAAGGACTAAAAGTGTCATTTTGGCCAAACTTCCCTAAGTGGATTTTACTAGTCAAAGATTTACAATGATTAGAAAATATTATGAAGGAATTGATGTGGAGTTTAAATTAGGTTAAATAATTCATTGGATTAATATTAAGGATCTAAATTGTAAAGGAATTAGTGAAAGGGGCCATTTTTTAAATTTGGGAAACTAAGGGTTAGTGTTGACCTAGTCAATGACTCAAGTGAAATAAATAATTATATTTGGGACATAAGTGTGAATCTAGAGACTTTTATGAGAAGGGTGGACTTTATGGGTGTTGGGTGAAGAAAGGACCAAACTCTAAGGACTATTATTGCAAAACCCGAAATATATGATGTATAAATAGATGGAGAAACCCCATTTCAGCTTTTGGGATTGATTTTGAGGATTAGAGAGAGAGAGATAATGGCGGATTTCAAAGGATTCATGAGGGTTTGATGTTAGAGATTGAAAATGGTTCAAGTTCTTGAAGTTCCTAGCCAATCTAAGGTATAAACCCTTCCTTTTCTAGCTTGTAAACCTATTTTTGGGTAGGGTTTTATGTCAAATCCGAAAATATGAATTGGGGGAGGAAATCCTAGGATCCCAAGTGTTATTTTATGATTCTAGTTCATGTTTTGATCAACATCCAATCCATGGATGATTTAGATACTTAGATTTGATTGAATTGGGTGTTATGAACCCTAGAAATTAGGGATTGATGATTTGTTGAGGAATCTAGAAATTGATGGATGATTATGGTAGTTTTGGATGAGGGGATTCATTTCTAATGATTCCCTAAGGATTCCAACCTTTGAATTGTAATCTTAAACCTTGAATCACTAGAAAATGGGAATTGGGTGTTGAAATGGGTTTTATTCATGATTATGATAAATGGATCTCTTGTTTAATGGATGAATGAGTTTATTTCATCAATTTAAAAGTATAAGTGGAGTAAGGATCATTTCCTATTGATTCCATGGAATGGAAGAAGGAATCTCCACTTGTAATTATCAATTGATGGATTGGAATTGGTATTCCATGGGTTTTAACCATTTGGACCAATGATTGGAATTGGGAATTCCATGAGGCTATCTTCATAAGAGTTATGTTGGAATGATTTCCTTAAGGGATGACCTTGGTTAAGAACTTAATAGGGTACTTAATGGTGCTAAGAGTAATGATTGACTTGAACCATAGTTTATTAACCACTTGTTAAGAGATAAGAACTTGAATTGTGGTTTCCTTTGGTTTAAGTCATGAACACTTGGACTGGGGGTTGAATACTTGGAAATGAGTTCTCAGATGTGTATTTTCATGTATAATTGGTCTTGGGTTGATTTGGAACTTCATTTGGGTCAAAAGGGGGTTAAAATGAGCAAAAACGAAGCTACAGCGTGCAGAACACGACTCGTGTTGCAGAAGACGGACCGTGTAAAAGGGTCTGTGTAATCTGCTGGTCTTGACACGATCCGTGTTAGGGGAGCACGACCCGTGTCAGAGGGTTTTCCATATTTTCATCATTTTTGGGTTTTAAGCCTTTTGGTTTGGGCCTTGGGTCCTTGTTTTAATGCCAATCTTTGGGGATGTTTTAACTAATATTTTCCTTGTATTAGAGAGTCAAGGACTTCATTTTGGGATGGTGGATGATGGTTCCTTATTAGATCAAAGGAATTAGTTATAGTGCGACTTTTAAAGGAAACGAGTATGACACCTTCCATTCTTGTATTGTAGGAAAGAGATATGTTGTAATGACTTGGAGGTGAGACTAAGGACTTGAACTAGCACTCAACTAAGAGGATGTGATGGATGAGATGATGTCTAGGAGTGCCTCCAAATGCATCAAACCGTGTGTGGAGTTAGTGTTGACTCGTCAGTTGACCTTGGGTGAGTTTACAGGTAGTACACATCCCAACTATTATCTTTTGTGTGTGTTATCAAATACTTTTCATGCATGATATTATGTGCAATGTGTTATATGATTACTACTTGTGCATTGCATGAAAATGAGTTTCTAAAGATGTTTTCAAATAAATATTATGATGATGTTTTGAAAGATGTTTTGAGCATCCTATTTGTGCATTGCATTGCATATAGGATGGGATTGACCGAGTGAACCTTATGACGAAGATGAGATGATTGTCCCGGATTTAGGGAAATCATGATTGTCCCGGATTTAGGGAAATCATGGGCAAAATGCCCAAAATGAGATGTTTGTCCCGGATTTAGGGAAAACCGTTCCCAACAATAGGGAACCGCATGAGGGAGTTGCTAACCCTCATGGGGCTAGTGTGATGGCCACTAGTCCTAGTTTAGCTTATACGGGGATCGAGTGATATGCTTTGTGCTTGTCATTTATGAACTTAGGTAGGTGCCATTGTGGTGAGTTGGACCTTTATGAGATGGACGTGGGTTGGGATAGTTGCATCATGCATTACATTGCATCTCATAACTATCCATTTTTGAGTAAATCTTTATGATGTTTTAAACAACTTTTGAAGTGTGTGTCAAAACTATTTTTGGAGGTTTGTCCCGGGTGTGGTAGTTTACTGCCCACTTTGAATGGGTCAACCTTGGGTAAGCTCACTAGGCATTTCAATTGCCTAACTTATTTTGATGTGTACTCAGGTTGAGAAGTTTAAATGACCTTAAAAGAGGTGGATGTTTAGAAGGCCACGGTTTGTGTGGTATAATTTGAGCTATGTAATGGTATTTGAATTGTTACAACCTCGCTATTTTATAAACTAAAATGTTTTATCTAAAATGGGACCAAACGATGTTTTCCGCAACTTAAACTTAAATTATTTCGCATTAAACCTCATGTATTTTAAAATGGTTTTGAAAGAAAATGACTTATTTGAAGATGTTGAAACTAAAGTTTTCACTAAAGGATGATTTTATGGAATAATGATCATAAACCATGGGTGAAAATGATGTTTTATGAAAAGCCTTAAGCGAGGGTGTTTCATAGATGCCGTTGAGGTTTGTAACTTTTATTTTCATGTCCCTCCACATTGCGTTTAGGTGATGAAAAGTATGATCATCAGGTCTCATTTGATTTATAAAATATGTTAGAACTCGATTCCAAATGTATGTCGCTCGTTCATATTCATCCGGTCCTTCAACAATTTCGACCTAAGCATTGATCATTGCCACTTCTTTGTTGGTGCTCCATCGACTTGTCATTGCTATAGTTTGGAGAATGTTGTAAGCTAGTTAAAGAATGGTATATAATGATATAAAAAGGTTTTAAGAATGGTGTAAGGTATTTATGTATAAGTTTTTTTTATTAATTTAAATAAATACATAAATAAATATGACAGTTTGGTACCGGTTAAGAAAGGAAGAAAGAGACTAGGGATAAGTAGTTTGTGTATCAAGAACATCACTCTATTTTAGCAGCACTAAGCGGGGGTAGGGGATGTTGGTGCCATTCTTGGCCTCCCCCTTTCCTTCCTGCTCCACACATGCACTCTAAGTGTAACGCCCCAAAATCCAGAGTAAAAAATTTTGTTTTTAAAAACGAATCAAGTACACAAATGGTTTATAAAATAGAACCCATCTAATTTGAACTTTATAATTAAAACATATAAATTCATAGTTATCAAAAAAAATTTACAAACATTATACAGTGGAAGACTCGAATACAAAAAAACATCGGATGCGATACAGTCGCGCCGTGCTCCAAGCTCAAGCCAATAGATACCTGAAAAACAGTTAGGGTGAAAGAGTAAGCACAAAGCTTAGTGAGTTCCCCAAAATACTACACGATCCATCACATAATTCACAATTATAAAAGGTCAACGAGCTTCCCTGAACAACCTAGCTCTTGGGCTCACCCCAATCCGCCTCTGCTAAGAACTCACGAGCTTGCCCTGTTCCGTCCGTCACCGAATCAACTCATCCTTTGGACTCTCGAGCTTTCCCCAATCCATCCGGCTCTCGAGCTCACCCTGATCCGCCTTCAATCTTCAGTCGATATAATAAATTCAACGACTGACACATAATAATACAAAAGCCTAAGCACATAATTGGACCCAACGGGTCCCTAACAACAATCATTCAGATAACCGACTTAAGGCACATTCGACCTAAACATCCACAACTATATATGTCAGTACAAGACTAACTACGCATGTAACATCACCCATAGTATAGTGAGAAAACCAACATGATCCACAACCTCAAGCTAGACAACACTCCATGCGAGTGTCCTCAGATCCCAACAATGCGAACCTCCTAATAATGACAAACTTCACTTAGAACTTCTTAAACCCCAGACAGGATAAACCTCTAAGACCAGTACTCTAAACCCTCAAGTTTGACCAAAAGTCAAACTGGTAAAAAGTCAACGGTCAAATTTCAAAGTCAAAGCCAACGATTAAGAGCCAATTAACGCCGCTATCTTCCCTAAATAGTGTCGCTAACTGTGAACGGTTCCAAAATCCATTAAGTTGTTAATCCAATCAGCTAAGGTGTCAAGTCCTTCCATAACTTATCCAAAATGACCATTGACCCATAAAGTTGCTACCTTTATAATCAAACATGCCCAAAAACTCCAAACCTAAGTCCAAAAGCTCAAAAACTAGCCAAATAACCACCCAAACAACCCAATAGAGCTTGGCTCACTCTCTAAACTGACTTAATGGATCAAGAAATGCTTCAAGAAGCATAAAGGTCAAAATTTTCCTAAAAAGTTCCAAAGACCAAGCCAAAAGGGACCAAATATCCATTTCTACCATCCCAAACACTAAATCATCCATATAAATACAAAAAGGAACAAGCTTAATACTCATAGAGGTCCTATAAAATGCAGATCTTTGAAGATTCAACCAAGAGAAACAACTTCTAGCATCACCATCAACCTTCTAACACCATCCAAGCTTCAAGAATCCTTCCGAAAAGGCCAAAAACACTAAAAACTCATCCAAGGAGACTTAGAGAGTAAAAGAGACGTTCTAGAGGCTAAAATAATGAAAATGGCGGCTACCCTAGGTCGTAACACCTTTATATATGGCCCAAAGCTCAAAATCTAGGGTTTTGACCCAAAATCAGAAGTTAGCGTCGCTAACTAAGATCGTGCAAACCCACTAACCAGAAGTACATTAGCGACGCTAACCTATTTTCTCCCAAAATTTGATTTCTTTTAACTCAAGACTTGGCATTTACACTAAGGTAGCGTTTGGTACATAGACATGACTGGACTGAATAAAACATGATGTGATTGGACTAAACTGGATTGGATAGGACTAAATTAGTTCTTATCTACATCGTTTGGTCACACTAGGACAAGACATATAAATACCATAAAATTATTAGGTTGTCCTCAATTTGTAAATGTTTCTAAAATATTTTTTTTACCATACTGCAATTATAAAAAAAATAACCTCACATGTATGTACGGGTGAGTGGGGGTATGTGGGTTATGTGGGGTTGGGTGATGGGGATTTGGGGTTTGGGTGTAGGTGTAGGTAGGGATGGGGGTATGGGCAGGAGTAGGGTTGTGGGTATGGATATGAGTGGGGTTGTGGGCGGGGATGAGGGTGGGGGTGTGGGTGGGGGTGGGGTAGGGGTGGCAGTGTGGATGTTGAAAGGTTTTCTAGCAAACAATGAACACAAAAATACCTATGGTTCACATGCAACCCTAGAAAGATCTATGTTTTCTTCTATGAAGATAATAAACTAATATCTAAAGGCCAACAATAATTTCTAAAGTTTAAATCAGAAGAACCAACCTTTGAATCTTGTTCTTGAAGCTAGCAGCAAAAGTATCATGCCTCAGATGAAAGTCATACCCACAGCAATGGAGAAGATAGTCCAGCAGAGTTTATCTGGTGAAAGTGGTGCAGGTTTTAGGGTGGCCAGGTGCCTCCTTTTATAGCCTCCAAGGGTTACAGCTGAAACCCTAAGGAGCCTCCTTAATGGGCAAGCCTGTTAACCATTTGGACAAGGCTTTCCATAACCCTAATTAGGGTTTCGAAATATGAGTGTATCCACTCATAATTTCGCCAACTTAGGCCCCTGGCTAATGGCTTGCCAGTTATTCAACTATTGAATAAATACAAACCAGTCCCTGCACTTTTAATTAATTAATTTAATCACTGAATTAAATCCAATTAATTCTAGATTAAATCTTAATTAATTATTATAGTTTCTAATTAATATATTAACACTTAAATATATTAATAAACCATTTAATTAATTCTATTGATTTATTACACAATTAATAAATCAACCTTTTACTCTACTGAACTCTATCCTGACCTCCAGCTATGAGTGCAACCCAAATGGACTTTGCTTCAATTAACAAGATAAATATAGTTGTAAAGTCATGGCTTAGACACCTAATCCAACAGTCTCCCACTTGGATAAGTCTATAACTTTAATTTATCTTCTGATTAATAAACAACCTGCAGCTTCCTAGAAACTGCTGCCGAACTCTGACCCAGTCAGTTCTGTCCATAGATAAGTGATCATATGATCCTTCGTCCAACAAGATATTTCCAGACACGAGACATGGATTGAGATCAATCTCTGTCCGATACTCTGTTTCCCGATTTCCGATTCTGCTTATGACTTTCAGACTTCTAATTGAACACACCAATTTAGTCCCGGCTGGCCAGCACTTTAGTCAACTTCAAAATCATCGAGCGGCCTACAGATATCTGTTTCCCATCAGGGTCAAGGAACGAATAAGCTTTGACTCATATGGTTGTATCTTTTACTTATCAAATCGTACACAACAATGCGTTTGTAACATCGAGTTACCGATGCGTTTTCGCATCATCAATGCACAACCGATTCGTAAATTTCAACTCATATGTCTCCGCTTCAAGATCATACGATATTATCGTCTCAACATTGCTCGTGATGTAATCCATGAAGCAATCTATTGAGCGCGGGTTTATCCAATACTCAAATCTCTATTTCTAAGTACTCGTGAACGTTGTAGCAGTCTTACTGCAATGTCTAACTCCTTAGACAATCTACAAACCAATTCACGACAGTCTTCGTTCATACTTACTCCCGAAAAGTATGAGCGACTGTGGACCTTTTGAATAATCAAATTATTCGGGAAGTGAAACATGCAAAATTGAAACTTAAAATCTGACTGGTGGCTACTATTGCCTAATTACCAAGTCTCCACGAGGTAATCACCAAGTCAGATTTTACATAAACTATTATCGGTTTCTAGATTCCTTTTAAACTATTTAATTCTTGTTATGTATCTATGTCTACTTGACCTTTTACTCTTTCTATGTATTCAAATGTTATACATTTGTACACTTCATCCGATCGGATATCCTTCCGATGATATTTCAATTTTGATCATACTGTCATTCTCACTAACAACTCCATTTTATGTACTGTGACTTTCCATGGTTCTCGGGATCTTTAGTCCACATGACTGCACCCTAAGACTATTTCGAGGTGTTACGATGTGCCGGTGAGCCACACACGCTCCATCGGAATGCCAACGAAATTCTTTAACCATTAAGTCCTTACTTGAAAAACTCTTTTCAAATTGTTATCAACATTCACCCCTAATCATTTTCCAATGATTTCTCATGTATGTACAAAATCCATTAAGTATTCCCAGCCAGGTCATATCCTGAATATGACTCAGTATGCTCTAAGCATTAAGTCATCAAGACATGTTCATGACACTTCTGATCGATCCAAGAACCTTGTTGGATTCGATCCAGTCCTATTCCAAACCCTTTTGGAATCTTAGGATTACTCATAATCCTTGTGTCATGATTTTCAAAAAAAAAAAATTTCCTTTCGGAGACTCTTTCTCATGCATCTTGAATCTTATCAAGATCATGCTTACTATGGCCGGTTCGATACTGATGACAACATCTATCTGATATATGTCAATAGATTATGTGAGTATGCTGCACCTTCTTTGTATGCCAAATCATTACACTTTGCAATGATAGGAAACTATTTCCTAGGGTAATGCATTCTTGAGTCTCATCAAGATCATCTTGGCAGAGTTTCGATCTATATCATAGACGTTTATAACCACCCGAGCATGCCGTATCTTTATTAAGTCTTTCATAGCGATCCGTCTCTTAATACCAAGTCATTACACTTTGTAATGAAAAGAGACGTTTCCTAGAAACATTATGTAACACACATATGGAGATAGATAACAGCAACACTCCCACTGGCTTTGACACGGTTATGGACTATTCACAAAATCCAGAGCTTTTGGTATATTTTGAGAATCCAAACCTTTCTGACATCTTAATGGAAATCTTTCAGCCCATTCTCAAAACCCAATCCTTTGGCATATTTCGAGAATCTGAATATCCTTTCTTACGAGATGCCCGCGGGGATATCCCGGGCCCATGTACCTTTATACTGGCATATTCTTTGTGAGTCCCCATTAGTGTGCCGGTAATCCACACGCGCTCCACTAACGACTTACATTATGCAGTATCTTTTCAGATTTCATCTTCTATTGACAGTGCTTCTCTCGGAGTCAATTACTTGACTCTGAGTATCGTCTCACTCAACCAGATGTTCTGAAGGTACGTTTCTGTCCATGTTGGTTTCTTTTGATGATTACTCCCACTGGTTTTAAGACCAGTTGTAAAATCAATCAAACTGTCACATAGACTGTATCTCGTCCTAAGGTTCTCTTAATTGGCAGCAACCAGGCTCACCAATGCTTCCAAGTAGTCGGATTGAGAGACCGTACCAACTATAGTGTTTTATCACTATTCGGTATGTCACCCCGATCATAACTACTTATGACGGTGATCAGTACTACTGGTCAAGAGAAGATAATGTCAGAATTAAAACAGAAATCTGATTTCTGCTCTAAGCCTAGCGATGACTAAAGGTTATTTCACTTGGCTAATCCTGAACTCATTCAAGACTGTCCCAACTCCCACTGTCTCCTTAGAATATGAGTTCTTTCCAAAAGAGCTCTTTCTTTTCCAGGTACAACGGGATAGCCAGTGAAATGACATTTCTGATTAGGTTCAGGCCAGTCATGAGGTTCGAACGAACACTACAAGACCCTGGACCTTTAATGTACATGTGGGACAATCCTAGCTTTACATTTCAGACAGTGTCTGCAAACCTACTTAGTCGTAGATGTGGTTGGAATATGGTCTGACTGGTTTAGTGTTTAATTTACGGGAAACTAATTGACAATCTATCTCATACATTGAGGATCGAACTCTTTCGACCAACGCTCCATCATCTTCCCTAAGACACATTATAACTATTAATGTTCTTGGAAGAGAATAAACTGTGAAACATTTTCCCCAGTTTATGCTGTTACTCAGGTTCTGTAGATCTCGTACTTCCTTTGAAGTCCTTGAACTATTCAAAGATTCAATCCAATCGCTTATTCTGATAAGCGAGGTCATATTCGTCATACCGACTTGACAAATATTGTGAAGTACAAACAATTGTGTTCTATTCGGAGATTCGAGCAATACACAACAACTGATGTGTTCGTTGCTTCTAATCTCAATCTCTTTTACATCTCTATATAAATTTATGACTTTGTTAATTCTGTTCAAGATTTGCAATCTTCAGTTGACTCTAAGTCAACTGATTCCAAAATCCTATCCCTTGGATCTTTGGGTGATTCATTTCTTGCCACATGTGCTTTATAAGGAACTTAATCATCATCTGACTCTAAGTCAAATGATTCCAAAGTCCTGTCTAACTGGATCTTTGGTTGATTTATTTCTTAACACATTAAGAACTCAATTCATCAAGTGACTCTAAGTCAAGTGATTCCAAAGTCCTGTCCAACTGGACTTTTGGTTGAATTGATTCTTATGACATTTATCTTAATAATCATAAAAGGACACAATTCCTAAAATCCAAACACTTTGGATGCATTCAACATTCAAGTTATTACTGATCATGCATTCAACATAATCATACAACATTTCAAGGATAATTTCAAACAACATGTGTTAAAAGAAATTAAACGACAATTTTATTAAAAAAAAACAAAATCCTTGAACAATGTACTGTATGATAGACAATGTCATACGCATCTGAGAAGCTAATAACATGATTTCAATGTCAAACTAAACTCTAAACCTGCATGAGCTTCAGATCCAATCTGAATATGCTCCTATGCAACAACATTCCACCTCCTACAGAGTCCATGCATACAGAGCAAATGTGAGAAACACATCCTGTATCAAGGAACTAAAGATCAGGTGTTCTGAGTTTTAAGATATTCCTGAGTTGCCAAACTGTTCGGCTTCGGAGCATTTTCCTATCTTTCCGTGACTGTGTCCCACCCTGTGGATTCCTAGTTTGAACCATCGAGGAACCGGTCCAGACGATCTGGATCATTTCTTGATGTGTCCTATTACTGGACTCAATCCCGAAGCAGCTGAATCAATGGAACTATGCTTCTCTATGAACGACTCATACAGAGTCAACATTGAATGCATGTCCACGATTGTCTTATCTGGTTTCCCTTCCTGTATATCAGGATGAACGAATCAGCGAGTCGAGCTAATGCTTTAACTCCCGAACAAAAGGGGACCAAATTTATACAGTTCACCTATGTGTCTCTCAGTCTTGAGAACATGTGAACTGGTGCTACTTCCTGCACACTTCAAACTCTTTGAAGATCTTAGCTCGTCCTTTCTCAACCAGTTCATGGAACTTTTCCACAACTAGCTGTGTTAACTTATCTGACCCTAGGAATTCTAAATTCCTACGGAAATCGGGGTCAATGATCAATAGTATTAGGTAACGAACTTTCCTTGACTTGACAATCAAGGAGTCATGCTCATCACAGGCTACTGTGTGATGTCATGTTTTGGGTGGCGGACACTCAGTCATATATGGCTTGCCAGCAAAGCAGAGAACCATTCTCTATTTATGAAGCCATACCATATAGTTAAGGCCAGTCAGCCTTTCCATATGTAGCAGGTGCATTCTGAAGCTCTCAGAAATGGGTGAAGGAGGATAAGGAGGAGAATAGACACTTGATTTAGACATCTACAATAAACAGAATTTATTAGTTTAGTTAATCCTTTTAAATAATTACCCAATATATTATTTATTAAGGCTAGGACCCAAAATGCCCCAACTATGGTGTGAAGAGGGATGCCGTAATCACAACATAAAGGTCATTAAGGTAGATAATACACTTATCAATTTCATCTTATGAAATTCCTAGATCTGTTGAGACACATTGAACTGTTCAATGGCATGTTTAGTCTTGGATGTACCCCACTGTTTGTGACTGGGACGCCGAGGATCACAAACCGGGTGTGAATAACCATGCAAATATGCTCGGTACTCTCGAAGTCAATTGTCATCTCTAATTACCGTCCCGGTTAACCACACACGCTCCGTTAATAATGACAAAATCGAGAAACCCATTGCAAGTCTTTGTGAACCCTTATTGGTGTGCCGGTAAACCACACACGCTCCACCAACGTTCCACAAAGTACAATGTGCAATTCCATGGATTAGCACCAATTCACATTTTTATCCTAAAGTAACTAGATTGGGATTTTGTTCAAAGTTCTAGTACTTTCAATTATAGCATTATACTTTTAAGAGGCTTAGCGGTTCTATCAAATCCGTTCGGCTAACGACACTCGACTGACCAGGAGAGCGGTGGGTAAGAGTGGATACCCATTAGACTAACATTTAATCATAATTTTCGCAAATTTTAAACAATTTTTTGAAAATTTAAATTAATTCTTTAAGCTGATTTAATTGATCTTTTAATTAAACAATTAATTAAACTAATTAAATCAAATATAGGCATCACAAAATTAATCAAATTAATTACCTATATTAAACCCTAGATTTTGAAATCTACATGCCAAGAATAAGGGGTTCCAGTTATTTAATTATCCAATAATTACCAAAACAACAACCAACTATTTAAGGCAGCAAATCAAGCAAATCAGGGGGGGAAAAAGGGGTGGCGGCTAGGGTTAGGAAACCCTAGCCTAAGCCACGAAATTGAGGCTATTCCAAGAGGTTTTTTCACAAAAAACTCAAGGCAAAAACCATTCAAGCAGTTTATATCAATCACAAGAAAACAGCCTAAGCTCTGATACCACTGAAGGGTTTTCTAGCAAACAATGAACACAAAAATACCTATGGTTCACATGCAACCCTAGAAAGATCTATGTTTTCTTCTATGAAGATAATAAACTAATATCTAAAGGCCAACAATAATTTCTAAAGTTTAAATCAGAAGAACCAACCTTTGAATCTTGTTCTTGAAGCTAGCAGCAAAAGTATCCTGCCTCAGATGAAAGTCATACTCACAGCAATGGAGAAGATAGTCCAGCAGAGTTTATTTGGTGAAAGTGGCGTAGGTTTTAGGGTGGCCAGGTGCCTCCTTTTATAGCCTCCAAGGGTTACAGCTGAAACCCTAAGGAGCCTCCTTAATGGGCAAGCCTGTTAACCATTTGGACAAGGCTTTCCATAACCCTAATTAGGGTTTCGAAATATGAGTGTATCCACTCATAATTTCGCCAACTTAGGCCCCTGGCTACTGGCTTGCCAGTTATTCAACTATTGAATAAATACAAACCAGTCCCTGCACTTTTAATTAATTAATTTAATCACTGAATTAAATCCAATTAATTCTAGATTAAATCTTAATTAATTATTATAGTTTCTAATTAATATATCAACACTTAAATATATTAATAAACCATTTAATTAATTCTATTGATTTATTACACAATTAATAAATCAACCTTTTACTCTACTGAACTCTATCCTGACCTCCAGCTATGAGGGCAACCCAAATGGACTTTGCTTCAATTAACAAGATAAATATAGTTGTAAAGTCATGGCTTAGACACCTAATCCAACAGATGTAGGTATGGGTAGGGGTAGGTGTAGGGGCAGGGGCAGGGGCAAGGGTGAGGGAGTGTGATTGTGGGTAGGGTGGGGGTAGGGATGAGGTGTAGGTGTGGGGTCGGTAGGGTGGGATGGGGTGGGGGGTGTGGGTGGGTGTGAGTAACGATAACTATAGATGAGAGACGGGTAAAAGGACTATTTTGTCATTCGACTTTTTGTTCCACCTTGTTCCACCCTTTTGGGTGAGACTAAAATTTAATGAATTAGTCTTGTTTGACTTGGTCATTGTTCTAGTCCCGTCTACGCCAAACGGTACTTCAAAGTGACTTGTTCTGTTCTGTTCCTTCCAGAACTATGTATCAAACACTACCTAAGTGGCGTATTCATCACCCTATTACCCCAAGATATGTTCCATGTCACTATTTAAATATTAAATAAAAATAATATGGATTAAAAACTAAAACATTTAATTATTTCTAAAATATAATAAAAAGACACAAAGAAATAGAAATTAAAAATTGCATAATAAAATTGGAAACAACTACTCCCCATCGTCGTTGTCATCATTAGCATTGTGAATGTTTTATATATGCTCCGTCAAATATTGTATGCGTTTCTTTGTTGTGTAAATTGTTGATGCGGATGAAGTGTGTCCTCAGATTATACATACAAATAGGTGAGTCTTTGTCTCCAACAACCATATTATGTAATATGATATAAACATACATTACCATCCTTATATTTTCCAGATGTCATGCTTGTTTCAGATTTTTCATTATGTGTCATTTCTTTTTAATGACCCCAAACGCACATTCAACATCCTTCCATGCCACTTCCTATGACATCATGAAGAATTTTTGGTTTTCTTCATTTGATTTTTGGATATCGGTACACATTGACGAACGTTGCATACACACGATATATTCTGTTAGTAAGATAATTCTCATACTTGTATGGTGTTACATTCACTACGAACAGAAGGTCGGGAGCTTTTCTTGTATGAATGTCATTGAATCATTGAAGATTGGTGACTGATTACAAATATTGATGTCATTGTTTGACCCAACAACATCAAATGATGCATGCCAAATCCACAATCTTATGATGCAACACCTTCCAATATCTACATTTTCTACCCATGGCGCGACTCAATAAGCTTCATAAGACTAATACATTATTTTTTACATGTGTTCTGGATAGTTACAGTTTCAATAGTGCATTTTAGTGATATAAATTTGGCAAGGGGTTTTAGAAGATGATTCTTGGAAGTTTCAAATAGTCAGACTATTTTATTATACTTCATATCTTTTATTAAATGTAATGCCCTCGAGCAACCTTTTGATAACCAACTTTTTAAATATAGATTTTTTATGTTCTAGGTCATTTTTGCATTTATCTTTATTCGTTTCAAACACTTTGAGAATGTGATTCTTTAAATTACTATTTCAAACTATCCATATACAGTGTTTTTACACATTGACTAAGATTAAAATCTATGGGGTTTAAACACCTACCCAACTGTTGTTGATACTGTACACAATATGATTTATCATATGCCACAACATGCCTGAATCTATATCTCATTACCGCATCAAAGTCTCTCATTATTATCATTTTGGTTTGAGAATGAAAAAAATAAAGAAAGTTTTGAGATGGTCTTGAAATTTTGGATTAAAAGAAATATCATTAATGGATCTCTTTGTATGCATCTATTCTTTATTCCATGACCTTATTGATCTATAAATAAAACCAGTTGCTAATGACGTATCAGAAACTTATTTTGTAAGATCTAAAACATATCAATTTAACCTAAAACACACCAATTTTAGCTAAAGCTTCCAACTTAAGACACATTTATACCAACTTAACACATTAACAACGTAAACTCTAAAACCAAAAAACAGACACATACACACACCAAAATTAAACATATAAATGTTCAAACCTAAAGATACATACCAATTTTTCAAACCTAAAACATACCAATTTAACAATTTAAAAAACCTAAACATGTTAATGTCAACCATTTTCAACATCTAAGCATAATTTATCAAACTCTAAACGTATACATACATATATGCATATATACACATGGACATGCACATAAATATAGACACACACACACACATACACACACACACACACACACACACACACACATATATATATATATATATATATATATATATATATATATATATATATATATATATATATATATATATATATATATATATATATATATATATATATATATATATATATATATGTTAGAAATAGTGTCCAATTTCATTAACTGCTGGTGAATTTCTAATAATAATAGGGTCCTTTTGGGTTGCTCTCACAACCCAGTAAAAACAAACAGTGACAAAAATTAAGTGAGAATAATCATTTTATTAATTTATGTTGAGATAAATTAATTAGAAACTAATTGGTAATTAATTGGTAAATTAAATTGGAAAAATTGATCACAAGGATTGGATTGTTATTAATTAAAGTGTTTAATTAACGGAAACAAGTCCAAGGGCAGTTTGTTAGGAGGCCCATTAAGTTTGAAACTCTAGGAACCCTCCAGTATAAATAGATGCTTAGGGGTCAAACCCTAAGCATCCCTTTGGCCTCCTTTGTGCCGCCACCCTCTCACTCTCTCCTTCATATCCATTTTTGGTGATTTCCAATACTCTTTCAAGGGTTTTTGGATATTACTTTTACCTTAGAAGAAGCTTTGTCGGTTTGGTCTTCTGGTGTTCTTGGGTGTGAATCATTAGAGGGATTCCGGTTTGGATCCCTACATCCAAACAAAGGTATGAATTTCATAATTCATCTTGTTAGTTGATGCTAGATTATGAACATGATGATTCTTGTTTTGGTAATTTGTTTAAACATATGACTTGATATTTGTTAAGTCTTCCGCTGTGTAAATTGTTTTGTTATTATGATTAAATCCTAACAGTGGTACCAGAGCCTCTGTTCATAGGTTTTATGCACTTTAGATCAAAAGTAAATTATGAATTATGGTTTGCTTGATGTTTTTCGAAAATCATAGGGTATATGACAGAAGATTCTTGAAATTGCATGTTATGAATTTTGCCTGGTTTAGGAGCTCTAGATGCTATTTTTGAAATTTCGAAAGGGTTTAGGAGGGTTCTTAGGCTTTGGTGGCTAGGGTTTCCCCACCATTGTTTGCCTTGCAAGTTTCCTAACTTGCTTAGCTTCCCAGTTTGCATTATTGCCTAAATTGCAAGCATGATTAATTAACTAATACTTAAATTAATTATTAACAAAGTGTTAATAGAATTAATAGATAAATATCAATTTTAAAATGTTTAAAATTCATTTATTTATATTAGAATTGTATCTATATATGTATAACTTAAATTAAAATAAAAACATTGGCCAAACCATGACTAGGCTCACCCATTTTTAAATGTGTTTAGATGGTTTGAAGGAGGATTCTTATAAATCCTAATGAGGTCGGTTTTTAAATGGCATTCATTGCCTACCACCCTCACCACCTGCCACATTTTACTGAGTGAAGTTACCGAAAGGGTTTAATAGTGCAATGTTTCAAGTTAAAAAGTATTTAAACAAAAGACCCATTTTAATTAAAATAAAAATGTGAATCATATGCTACCAATGAAAAATACACATTTTCTTTATGATCCATTGGCGGAGCTGTATGGTTAACAGACACATCAGTCTAGATTATAGTTGAAGGTGATATGGCACTCGCGATTCTCAAGTGTATCTTGAGCCGGGGATCACGCGGTTTTTGCATGGTTGATCCACCATTTGATCCCCGATCCACGACATCTCAGTCATGGATTGAGATGAGCATAACTGAGATTAACATGCCATTGACCTTAGTCAATGAATCTCAAAGATCTAGAAATTTCATAGTGACTGAAACTGATAAATAGTTTATCTACCTTAATGACCTTTATGTTGTGATTACGACATCCCTCTTCACTTCATAAGTGCAAGATTTTGGCTCATAGCTTTGTTAAATAATATTATGGTAATTATTTATAAGGATTAAATCAAACTAACTAAAAATTTTATTCTGTAGATGTCTGAAGCAAGTGTCAATTCCTATTTTCCTACTCCTACTCTTCTGCTCCACCATCACCCATCTCAGATTGCTTAAAGAAATACCTCATTGATATGGACAAGCTTAATGGTCTGAATTACTTGGACTGGTTTCAAACCTAGAGAATAGTTCTCAGATTCAAAGGAAATTTGAATATCATTGAAGCACCCCTTCCTGAACCACCTCTAGATAGCGCTACAAAAGATTTGACAAATATGAGTCTTACATGAAATGTTGAAGAATATGAGTCTTACATGAAGATGCTGTTGGGTTTTAAGCAAACTATGAATAAAAATTACTTAAGTTCACATGCACCCTAAAGGATCTATGTTTTCAACTATTGAACCTATAACTATGAACAAGATAAGAATCAAAATAAATTTCACAAGAAAACTGACCTTTTGATCCTTAGATCTCTTGGAAGCAAGCACCACAAGTGTCGTGCCTCTAATGGCTTACACCCAAGACCTTGGCAAGCAAGAAAGCAAGAGAGAAAGGGTTTTGGAACCCTATGGTTGGCGTGAAGAATGGAGGGGGAACCCTTTATTTATAGTCTAAAACTGATAAGTCTTATGACAGATAACTGCCATGTTTAAACTTCTGATATGACAATACACTTATCATACAAGTTGGTTGACTTATCATTACCATAAATAATAAAAGGCTCCTTAATTATCATATATATATATATATATATATATATATATATATATATATATATATATATATATATACATATATATATAGATATACATATATATATATATATATATATATATATATATATATATATATATATATATATATTGATATATATATATATATATATATATATATATATATATATATATATATATATATATATATATATATATATATATATATATATATATATATATATATATATATATATATATATATATATATATATATATATATATATAATTCAACTCCCTTTTATATTTAATTAATCCAATTAATCACAAAATTAATTCCAAATTAATTTCTATTTAATCTTAATTAAATATTGTAATTTCTAATTAATATATTAATCTCATAATATATTGATAAATTAAATATTCTCATTTTTCTGATTAATATATTATCTCCATAATATATCAATCTCTCTCTCATATGAATTCTTGTCCTCTACCAGGTCATGATGACAACCCAAAAGGACTGTGCTGCCATCAAGTCAAACATATGTTACAATTATAGTTAAGGCTTAGATACCTTAATCCAATAGTCTTCCACTTGGATAAGTCCATAACTATAACACATATGGTTTCTGAATTGATCAACAAATTATAGCTTCCAAGAGCTGCTGTCGAACTCTGATTCAGTCAGTTATGTGTCCTAAGATAAGTGGTCATATGATCATTCGTTCTTTCAAGATATCATTCAGACTTGAGACATGGATTAGAATCAATCTCAGTCTGATACTATGTTTCCCGGTTCTATGATTTGTAATGACATAG
Source organism: Cichorium intybus (assembly GCA_023525715.1). NCBI lineage: Eukaryota > Viridiplantae > Streptophyta > Magnoliopsida > Asterales > Asteraceae > Cichorium > Cichorium intybus. The sequence goes on from CM042009.1 coordinate 79,222,985, forward strand.
GATTTCTAATCGAACACATCAATTAGTCCTGGCTGGCCAGCACTGAGTCAAAATCAAATCATCGAGGGGCCCACAGATATCGCTTTTCCTGTTAGGGCAAAAGGAACGAATAAACTTCGACTCATATGCTTGTGTCTTTTACTTATCAAATCGTGTACAACAATATGTTTTATAAGATCGAGTTACCGATGCGTTTACGCATTATCAATAGGCAACCGACTTGCAAATTTCAACTCATATGTCTTGGTTTCAAGATCATAGGATGTTATTGACAACGCTATCATCACACGCGTCAAAAACAATTTATAACCCACTTTTACTACGTAGATAGGGCAAGCGGGGTCGAGTCCAAGGATTTAGTGGTTAACTTTTAATGAGTTGTAAAGTAAATATTAACGGTGATGGTAGAAATATTGAAATTGTAACTTGAGAATAGAGAAAGAATTACTTCCGGTTTAGTTATCAACAATTAGTTTCACATGTTTTACTATAATGATTCCGATATAATTACTTTGACATAATTACAGTTTACTAACAATTACTATTACATGGGTAAATACATAATATATTGAGTCAATTATTTGTCTTTGTCTAACAATTGAGTAGATTAGGTACAAACAATGGTTTGGCAATATTATGTTTTATCTAGATGATAGTAACGTTACAACTTGTTACATATTACTTGAGCACAAAGTATATTAACCGATTATCCGTCTTAGCTCGTTATTTAGGTGAGATAGGCACGAAGAATATGTTGGTAATACTATGTCTTGAGAATATGATAGCAAGTAGAAGTAGACACAAATGATTCACTAGTTGTATTCAAAGATATGAGAGTTTAATAATTACAATAGTAAAACATTTGTTCAGAATCAAAGTAAAAACATGTTACACTAAAGGTAAGATAACATTACCGGAAGTAATCTGAAGAGATTAGCCTTCCATTCGAGTGATGATCGTGAAGATGGTCTTGGTGTTCCTCGGCATGTAACTTGGAGCGTTTATCCTTCGGATTATCTTGAATTACTATTAGAATTACAACTGAGATAGATGATCTATCGGTTCTAAACAACTAACTAAGAGATATTTCAACTATTACAACAGATAGAGAGTGAACTGGTAACTTGGTGTCTAAAGGATGTAAATTGGTGTCTAAATCCGTGCTTGGAAGGCTTCTATTTATAGTTCCTGAACACAGTGCTCGCGTCGCGACCAAAGGGCCCGTCGCGTCGCGAGGGTGCGGCCTGGTGTTGCTTTTGTCAGCCACTGGTCTGGCTAGTGCATTTGTTGGTAGTCTCGCGACCAAGAAGTTGGTGATGTCGCGTCCTATGTCTTCGCGTCGCGACCATAGTCTCCGTCGCGGCACGAGTGCTGTAGAATTTTGGTCTTCTGCCTTGCTTCTTCTTCACGTCGCGACACATGGTCTTCAAGTCGCGAGTGCTGTATTTTTTATGCGTTTTTCGCCTTTTTACTCTTCGGTTTTGAGCATCACTTCCTCGGGTTTGATTGTCTGTTAGAGTTTCTTGGGTCTTGTTCCTGAAATAAAGCCATAAATGTTAACACACAAATCCCTCGTATTTTCCTCACACCAGCAGCTCCGGAGAACTCTGTTCAATTTAAACATGAATCGTAATTCGTGTTTAGCCACCTGTTAATATAAGCCTGTTTTGATGTTGAGCTTATCAGGATTTCCTATGGTAAATACCATAGTTCTGGCAGATTTGCATCTGCAACACAGCAGTGGGCCGTGATGTGTAGTGTATGAACAAATGAGATATTCTCTCGTTAGCTTACAATTTCTGTGAGGATGTCTGGGGACGAAAGACAAATTAATCATTATTCTATTGAGAGAATTAATGATATCTTAATAGGCTTTCCCCGTGATTTGTGAGATGTTTTCTATATGAAAACAAATGGCTGGCTTGGGCTAGTATTGACCCGACAGTAGATCTATTATCACCGCCAGACTTTTGGGAGTCTGTGGTGTGCATCAGGAGCTGCCGTTGGAATGTGAGCTTTTGCCTTGATGTTGAGAAAACATGCATTCTTATATGAAATGTGATTTATTTGTTTAACAGACGAGGTATGTTAGACGGGTCTGTCTGAACCATATCTGTTATAGATAAGCATTTTGCATGTTTTAAGGCGGTTTTTTTAGTTCTTTTGTTTTGCACAAAAATATCGTTTTCATGTGCCTCTGAGTGTCTTTATGCGATAAAACAGTCTTTAAGTGATAGTGTTTTATTGTAAAAATAAAACACTATCAAAATACTACACACTTGAGGTTTGCTTGTCCTCAAGCAAAATGAAGTTTTTCGCATTTGATTTATTTTTGGAAAATTTTATTTTTTATTATTATTATTTTTTTTATATTTTTATATTTTTTTTTTAAAATCAGGATCATTTGATACGTTGGGCGCTGAACTGACTGCCAGCATGTTAGATCACCTTCTGTAATGTAATCAATCAACACAAACAAACGTCATTCTGAACAATCATAAAATAAACTAAAGAAAATTCACACCATGCGATAATTAAAATTCACACCAAACAGTAATTAAAACACACAACTGTATTTAAAGTTCACACTAACTAAAAAAATAAAAACTCACTCATCCTCATCATCGTAGTGAGTACCTGATGGCCCCGCCTCATCTTCCTGCGGATAGCTACCCCTGTACCAATCAGGTACAGGTGGAACGGTACCTGGATATGGATATTGTGGCTGAAACCCCTGATGCCTGAAAAAATCTGTCATGGAATCTGCCATCCACTGATGCTGAACTTGATTGGCCAGGTGCCAATCCTACATCTGTCGGTACTGGGTCTGGCTCTCTAGATGCCATGACTGCATCTGCTGGTAAATGGTCCCGAGGTTAATCTCGGGCTCTGGGTCCTGTGGTGGCGCAGGAGATCTCTGGCGCTGGCGCTGTCGGCGCCTGGGAGGTGGCGGTGGTGCTTGAGCAGCCTCGGGTGCCTGCTCCTCCTGATCTGGCTCAGCTAACACAAATACTCTTGGTGGACCTGCCTGTCGGATCACCCTCATGGACTCCAAATACTGGCGTCCGATGGCTCTAGGCTCAGTCGGGGTCATGTCTGGTGGTGCTACGACACCATATGACTGGGCCAGTCGCGTGATCAGATAACCACCGCAGAGGGGGCTAGAAGATCGGGCCCCTGTGGCCTTGCGGGCCAAGAAGAATGCCAGTGAGTACGGGAGGTTGTAATGCCTCCCTGGTGTCAAAAGACACCACAGATAGAAGAGATCCGCAGCTGGAACCTTCTCGCTGCCCCTCCGTTGATTGACGGAGGTAGCGACAAGTCGGTGTAATACCCTATGGATCGGAGAGCAGATTGCACTCTCTACTGCAGTCTCGGGGAGGTATAAAGTGTCGGCTATCTCTCCCCAAAAGTCGGTGTGGATCAGTTCTTCAGGTGGGCTGGTGAGGCATTGAGCTAGGTACTCTCTGAATGCTAGTGTGCGAGAGTCACCATGTGGATAGAGACCCAGTCTCCATCCCAGCTCAACAATACTGCACTGCCTAGGTTCCCCTCCAAGTCGGAAGGAAAGACCCGTGCGTACGAACATGTCCTCCTCGGTCGGATCAAAGGTAACCGTGGAGAAAAACACTAGCATCAGCTCTTTGTAGCTGTGCTCTCGGATCTGGAACAGGTTTCTCCACGCGTAACTAGTATATGTGCCGTCCGTCTTGACCAAATACTGGTCAAGTGCTGCAGTGATCCCAATAGTATTGGCAAAATTCCAGTCCAATACTAAAGCTGGCTCGACCTCTCTTCTTCTGTATCTTTCCAAATTCGCCTCGTATAGATTTATCCTGGCCGTGGGAATGGTATTTGGAAATCGCAACCATGGATGTGTAGCGAGATTATCCCTTTGTGCGGGTTGTTGCCTTTGTTCCCTTCTGCGGGCCATAACTGCAAATTTCCAGTTCATACAATTCATCAATCTAGTTTAACAAGCAAGAAAAACAGTAAAAACGAACAAATTTTCAGCCTCTGCCCAGCCTTCGCGACCAGGTCGCGTCCTGGTCGCGTCTACCCTTGAGTCGCGAGGGTTGTCCCCGTCGCGGTCGCGAGCGGCGGTCGGACCGACGGGATCGCTATTTTCTCCTGTTTGGCTCGGTTTCAACTCAATGTATTAAGTCACAAATGTTCCTAAGTGCTATATCTAACTTGTATAGGCATCAATTTCATGAAATAACAACATTCAAAGCAACCCGATAGGAAACCTCGGTTTCGGCCGTATTTCTTGCGATTCGCTATGATTTGACATGTAAAAACTTCAATCAAGAGTAGAGGAAGGATACACGTACCTTAGATGATGAATTACTCGAGAAAAATTGAAGAAAAACAGTGGTTTTAGTCGGATTTATGCCCGGCCGTGAGAGAGATCGCGAGAGGAATGAAAAGGGTAAAAAGTGGCGGACTGATAAGGCTAGGGTTATAAACCTGATGACGCTCCTTCGCGACAGAGGGCATGGTCGCGACGGAGGTAGTGGTCGCGGCGCGAAGACTTGGGTTTCTGGATTTCCTGAATCGCGATTTACCTGTTCTCGCGGTCGCGAGGAATTTTTGTCCCGTCGCGAGGGGTCTTCAGAGGGCTATTTTTTTCATTTTTAAACTTTGTTTTTATCCCCTCTTTTTACCTGTATGTCCGTATATTTTATACACACAAATTTTTATGTTTTTTATGTTTTTATAAAATAAAACACACTAAAATAAATAATTAAACACACTAAAACAAATAATTAAACACACTACACACTTATGCTTTGCATAAGTGTAAATGAGGGCTTGCAGTGAACATACCCACAAAGTTCTCGGGTTGCCTCCCGAAAAGCGCTAAGTTTAACGTCTTCAGCCGGACGCAGTGCCTTATACTCAATTGGTTAGATCTTTTGGATTTGTTAAAGCAATTTTATCAAAAACTACTTTTGAATTATCTACCAATTGAATATAAGGTTTTAACCGTTGTCCATTTACTTTAAACGGTTCTCCTCCTTTTTCTGGTTTAATTTCTATTGCACCATGTAGTGCAACATCTGTTATGACATACGGACCAGTCCATTTGTTTTTCAATTTTCCAGGAAAGAGTTTGAGACGTGAATCAAATAACCATACCAATTGTCCTTTATGAAATTGTTTTCGGACAATGTGGCGGTCATGAAAGTCTTTTGTTTTCTCTTTATAAAATTTTGAACTCTCATATGCCTCTTTCCTTATTTCCTCCAGTTCTGATAACTGTAATTTCCTTTCTTCACCTGCATCAGTTAAATTGACATTAGCGTTTTTGATTGCCCACATGGCACGATGCTCGATCTCTACAGGTAAATGGCATGGCTTGCCATACACGAGTCTATACGGGGACATTCCAATGGGTGTTTTATATGCTGTCCGATAGGCCCATAAGGCATCGTCTAATCGAATGGACCAGTCCTTTCGGTCTGGTCTAACTGTCTTTTCTAGAATTCTTTTAATTTCTCGATTAGAGACCTCTGCTTGTCCACTTGTCTGTGGATGATATGGTGTACCAATTTTGTGGGTAACACCATAGTGTTTTAACACTTTTGAAAAATGTCTATTTTTGAAATGAGAACCCCCGTCACTTATGATGGTTCGAGGGATTCCGTGTCTAGAGAAAATGTTCTTTTTAACAAATTTGCAGGCGACACTGTGGTCGTTTGTTCTGGTGGCTTCAGCTTCCACCCATTTGGACACGTAATCAACAGCTAATAGAATGTACAAATTTCCAAATGATGTGGGGAATGGTCCCATGAAGTCAATGCCCCAAACGTCAAAAATTTCAACAATTAGTATCGGGGACATTGGCATCATGTCTCGTCTTGAGATTCCCCCCATCTGTTGACATCTATCACATGCTTTGACATAAATGTAAGTATCTTTAAATAGAGAAGGCCAGAAAAAACCACTTTGGAGAACTCGGTGCCCAGTCTTTTTAGCACTGAAGTGTCCTCCACAAGTGTATGAGTGACAGTGACGGAGAATGTCCGTCTGTTCATCGTCTGGCACACAGCTCCTAATAACCTGGTTTGCTCCTATTTTGAACAGGTCTGGATCCTCCCATAGATATTGCTTGGTTTGGGAGAAAAAGTATCTCTTTTGTTGAGTGGTCCAGTGTGGCGGTGTTTTTCCTGTCACAAAATAGTTAACCAGATTAGCAAACCATGGTAATTTCTGCACAGAAAACAGTTGTTCATCAGGAAAATCTTCTCGTATTGTTTCTCCTTGAATTTCATCGGTTTGGATTCTGGAGAGATGATCAGGCACCACATTCTTAGATCCCTTTTCATCTCGGATCTCTATGTCGAACTCTTGCAACAAAAGTACCCACCGAATGAGTCGTGGTTTTGTTTCCTTCTTTTCCATCAGATGGCGGATGGCACTGTGATCGGTGTACAAGATAACTTTAGATCCCCAAATGTAAGATCTAAATTTATCCAAAGCATACACAACCGCCAAAAGTTCCTTTTCAGTGGTGGTATAATTGAGCTGTGCTTCGGAAAATGTTTTGCTTGAATAGCAAATGACCACTGGTTTCTTGTCCACTCTTTGTCCCAATACCGCTCCTACAGCATAATCGCTAGCATCACACATTATCTCAAAAGGAAGAAGCCAATTAGGTGCTTGCAAAATTGGTGCTTCGGTTAATTTATGTTTCAGAATGGTGAATGCTTCTTGACAATCGTTATCAAAGACAAATGGTGCGTCTTTTAATAACAACTTGCACAGTGGCTTAGAAATGGTACTAAAATCTTTAATGAATCGTCGGTAAAATCCGGCATGTCCAAGAAAGGATCGGATGCCTTTTACCGAACTTGGTGGGGGAAGGGTGGAAATGATTTGTACTTTGGCTCTGTCGACTTCAAAACCGCGTTCTGAAACAACATGCCCAAGTACAATTCCTTCCTTGACCATGAAATGGCTCTTCTCCCAGCTTAAAATTAAATTGGATTCTGTGCATCTTTTTAGTACATTTTCTAACTGTTTTAAACAATTTTCAAAAGAGGAGCCAAATATCGAAAAATCATCCATGAAAATTTCTAGTGATTCTCCCACCATATCAGAAAATATAGCCATCATGCAACGTTGGAACGTGGCGGGAGCGTTACATAATCCAAATGGCATCCTTCGGAATGCGAAGGTGCCGTAGGGACAAGTAAACGTTGTATAGCCTGATCCTCGGGATGGATGGCAATTTGGTTGTATCCCGAGTATCCGTCTAAAAAACAGTAGAATTTATTCCCAGATTGTTTTTCGACTATTTGGTCTATGAATGGGAGTGGGAAATGATCCTTTGATGTTGCAGCATTCAACTAGCGGTAGTCGATGCAAACTCTCCATCCTGTGATTGGTCTGGTGGTCATCTTTTCTCCATCTTCTGTTTCGACCACTGTGATTCCTGATTTCTTAGGCACTGTTTGGGTTGGACTTACCCAATCGCTGTAGGATATTGGGTAAATAATGCCAGCGTCCAACCATTTGAGTACCTCCTTCTTGACTACTTCTCTGAGATTCGGGTTCAACCGTCTTTGTGTTTCCCGGGATGGTTTCGTTCCTTCTTCAGTAATGATTCTGTGCATACACGTGGCTGGACTTATCCCCTTTAGATCTGCTATTGTCCATCCAATAGCTTCCTTGTATTTCACCAACACTTCTAACAAAGTTTCCTCTTGAGCACCTGTTAAATCAGCAGAAATTATTACAGGTAGAGTTTTGTTAGGTCCCAAGAATGAATATTTCAAATGTTTTGGTAACGTTTTCAATTCTAACACCGGTGGTACTTCAAAAGATGATTTTAACGGTGCTGAAAAGTTTGTGGGTAATTTTTCCACTTGTGGGATCCATGGTGTTTTCCATTGCTGTGTTTGAAAAACCTCTTCCATCATGTGCACCTCTTTTGTGTCCCTGTCCTCAATCCTGGTATTGTTAAGAAAACTTTCCAATTCATCAGATCTTAAGATGGTTGGTGTAGCTTGATGCACTAAGTCATCAACTACATCAACTTGATAACACTCATGTTCCGTTGATGAATTATTAAATGTATTAAAAACATTTAATCGGAGTTTTCTATTCCCAAAGGCGATATCCATTGCTCCTGTTCTACAATTAATTTGGGCGTTTGTTGTTGCCAAAAATGGTCGTCCCAAAATAATTGAAGCCTGGCTTTCCTTATAAGTATGTTCAGTATCAAGCACTAAAAAGTCAACTGGATAGTAAAATTCATCCACTTTGATTATAACATCGGTCAACATTCCTCTTGGGATTTTTGTGGATTTGTCAGCAAGTTGTAAAATGATATCAGTATGTTCCAGATTGCCTAGTTCATACTGATCAAACAAATTCCCTGGAAGAATGTTGACACTTGCTCCAAGATCTAACAGTGCCTTTTTTATGTTTATGTTACCCACGGTGACAGAGATTAAGGGTGCTCCTGGATCTTTAATCTTAGGAGGAAGAGAGTTGGAGACTATAGAACTTGCATGATCTGTTAAGTCTACTTTCTTTGGGAGACGCGATTTTAATTTTCTTTTCTGAATGCATAAATCTTTCAGAAATTTCGCGTATGAGGGGACTTCTCTGATTAATTTGACTAATGGAATGTTTATTTTGACTTGGGAAAAGACTTCCCACATGTCTTCCGACTTAGTCCATTTTGTGTCTTTAGAAGTCGATGGTTCAAGGGCTGAAGGATATGGTGCGATGTTGTTTTGTTCAATTTCTATTTCTTTTTCTTTTAATATTTTTTCTAATTCTTCTTTTTCATTGTAAATTTCTTCGGTGTCACTTTCTTCTTCTAAAGTTTGGTTGGGAAGAGAACTTACCTGATTGTTGACTGTCTTCCCGCTTCTTAGAGTGATGACTTGGTTGACTTGATGTTCTTTCCCCGGCCTTTGACTGTGAGATGGATTCACAGTTGTGTTGCTTGGGTATTTTCCTTCTTCTCTTTTCCCAAGTTGTTCCGCCAGCTGGGCGATTTGTTTCTCCATGGCTGCGATCGTTTTGGTATTGGTGTCAGTTTTCTGATACGTTTGGGTGATGAACTCCATAATCTTGTCTAGTTTTGTTCCTTCATTTTCGGGTTCCTTTCTACTTGAACTTCCTTCTCTTCCGTTGTGGTTGGGTTGAAATGTTCGTTGCTGGTTTTGATGCTGGTTTTGATATGGTCCTCTCTGATTGTTATTATTAAAATTCCCCTGGTTGTTGTTATGAAAATTTCCCTGATGGTTGGGTCTGAAGGATCTTTGTGGATTATGGTATTGACCATATCCACTTATATGGTTGAGTTCTTCATGGGTCTTCGTGCAATTATGCGCATTGTGTCCGGTGTTTCCACAATTTGCACACGGCTTTTGTCCCTGCAAAACATTAACACCTTTCTCTTTTCCAAGACTTGTAAGCAATAAGTCAACCTTTTTGCTTAAAGCCATGATATCAGATTTTACTCCAGTTTTCCATGTTTTATCAAGTGCTATTGTTGCAACAGTTTGATTTGAATTATCATGTTTTTTTGTCGAGTAATTGGCTTTTGAACCATTACTCAATTGTTCCAAAAATTTCCATGCATTCTCACTATCTTGCAACATAAACGTACCACTTGAGGCAGCGTTTATCATGGATTGATTCGTGCTATCTACTCCATCAAAGAAATACCGTACAAGTTGCCAACGAGGGAATTCATGATGCGGACACGATCGTAATAATTCCTTAAGACGGTCGAAAGCATCATGAAATTCTTCGTTGGGTTTTTGTGTAAAATCTTGTATTGCTTTTCTTATTTCTGTGGTTTTACTAGCTGGGTAAACTCTTGTAAAAAGTTGGTTCTCAATTGATCCCAAGTATTAATACTTCCAGGAGCAAGTGATGTAAACCAATATTTTGCTTTTTCTTTTAAGGTGAATGGAAATAAATGCAATTTAAACGTGTCTCTATTGGTTTCCCTTGGCGTGTTTGCGTTTGCTATTGCAAGAAATTCATACAAGTGATTATAAGGATCCTCATTTTTATAACCACGAAAAAGTGGAATTACTCCAATTAATTGTGGTCGAATTTCTACAATATGTTCGTTTCCGTGTGGAAATATTATAGGTGAAGGATCATCATAATCTCCTGGTTGAAAGTGAGATGCTACGGAGTGTCTATTTGGTTGATCAAAATAACGAGGATGAAATTGAAATTGATTACCTTCATGGAAGCCACCGTTGTGTCGATTTGTGCCATTCCAATTATTGGTATTATCTCCTTGATATCCACCATTGCCATTGTTGCGGAATTGTGGAGGAATTGGTGGATGTGCTTGTGGTATGGGATTATGAGGACCCGCTTGTGGTGGTTGTATGTGTGATTCATCGGGAACATCTTCTACCAATACTTCGTCCAAGTTCATTGTTCTAAATAAACGCCTTGCAATTCGATTGTTTCTAAAAGTTCTTTCGGGCTCCGGGTTGAATAATAATGGTGAATTATTGCTACTATGTCTTGTATGCATAAACAAGTGAGTTTACACAAGAAAGAAAATAATAACAAAAAGAAAAATTTAACTTTAAGCAACTCTTTAGAAATTAAGCGCACATAATCCCCGGCAACGGCGCCATTTTGACAACGCTATCGTCACACGCGTCAAAAACAATTTATAACCCACTTTTACTACGTAGATAGGGCAAGCGGGGTCGAGTCCAAGGATTTAGTGGTTAACTTTTAATGAGTTGTAAAGTAAATATTAACGGTGATGGTAGAAATATTGAAATTGTAACTTAAGAATAGAGAAAGAATTACTTCCGGTTTAGTTATCAACAATTAGTTTCGCATGTTTTACTATAATGATTCCGATATAATTACTTTGACATAATTACAGTTTACTACCAATTACTATTACATGGGTAAATACATAATATGTTGCGTCAATTATTTGTCTTTGTCTAACAATTGAGTAGATTAAGTACAAACAATGGTTTGGCAATATTATGTTTTATCTAGATGATAGTAACGTTACAACTTGTTACATATTACTTGAGCACAAAGTATATTAACCGATTATCCGTCTTAGCTCGTTATTTAGGTGAGATAGGCACGGAGAATATGTTGGTAATACTATGTCTTGAGAATATGATAGCAAGTAGAAGTAGACACAAATGATTCACTAGTTGTATTCAAAGATATGAGAGTTTAATAATTACAATAGTAAAACATTTGTTCGGAATCAAAGTAAAAACATGTTACACTAAAGGTAAGATAACATTACCGGAAGTAATCTGAAGAGATTAGCCTTCCATTCGAGTGATGATCGTGAAGATGGTCTTGGTGTTCCTCGGCATGTAACTTGGAGCGTTTATCCTTCGGATTATCTTGAATTACTATTAGAATTACAACCGAGATAGATGATCTATCGGTTCTAAACAACTAACTAAGAGATATTTCAACTATTACAACAGATAGAGAGTGAATCGGTAACTTGGTGTCTAAAGGATGTAAATTGGTGTCTAAATCCGTGCTTGGAAGGCTTCTATTTATAGTTCCTGAACACAGTGCTCGCGTCGCGACCAAAGGGCCCGTCGCGTCGCGAGGGTGCGGCCTGGTGTTGCTTTTGTCGGCCACTGGTCTGGCTAGTGCGTTTGTTGGTAGTCTCGCGACCAAGAAGTTGGTGATGTCGCGTCCTATGTCTTCGCGTCGCGACCATAGTCTCCGTCGCGGCGCGAGTGCTGTAGAATTTTGGTCTTCTGCCTTGCTTCTTCTTCACGTCGCGACACATGGTCTTCAAGTCGCGAGTGCTGTATTTTTTATGCGTTTTTCGCCTTTTTACTCTTCGGTTTTGAGCATCACTTCCTCGGGTTTGATTGTCTGTTAGAGTTTCTTGGGTCTTGTTCCTGAAATAAAGCCATAAATGTTAACACACAAATCCCTCGTATTTTCCTCACACCAGCAGCTCCAGAGAACTCTGTTCAAGTTAAACATGAATCGTAATTCGTGTTTAGCCACCTGTTAATATAAGCCTGTTTTGATGTTGAGCTTATCAGGATTTCCTATGGTAAATACCATAGTTCTGGCAGATTTGCATCTGCAACACAGCAGTGGGCCGTGATGTGCAGTGTATGAACAAATGAGATATTCTCTCGTTAGCTTACAATTTCTGTGAGGATGTCTGGGGACGAAAGACAAATTAATCATTATTCTATTGAGAGAATTAATGATATCTTAATAGGCTTTCCCCGTGATTTGTGAGATGTTTTCTATATGAAAACAAATGGCTGGCTTGGGCTAGTATTGACCCGACAGTAGATCTATTATCACCGCCAGACTTTTGGGAGTCTGTGGTGTGCATCAGGAGCTGCCGTTGGAATGTGAGCTTTTGCCTTGATGTTGAGAAAACATGCATTCTTATATGAAATGTGATTTATTTGTTTAACAGACGAGGTAGGTTAGACGGGTCTGTCTGAATCATATCTGTTATAGATAAGCATTTTGCATGTTTTAAGGCGGTTTTTTTAGTTCTTTTGTTTTGCACAAAAATATCGTTTTCATGTGCCTCTAAGTGTCTTTATGCGATAAAACAGTCTTTAAATGATAGTGTTTTATTGTAAAAATAAAACACTATCAGTTATCGTCTCAGAATTACTCGTGATATAATCCATGAAGTAATTTACTGAGCGTGGGTCGATCCAATACTCAAATCCCTATTTCTGAGTACTCATGAATGTTGCAGCAATACCATTGCTATGTCTAACTCCTTAGACAATATACAATCCAATTCATGACAGTCTTAGTTTACTACTTAATTCCGAAAGTTTGAACAACTGTGGATGTTTTAAATAATCTAATCATTCGGGAAGTAAAACATGCAAATTGAAACATTTATTCTGACAGGTGGCTATACCACCATATCAGATTTATTATAATACTAATTTTATGTTTCTAGGTTTCTATTAAACTTTCAATTAAGATATTTATATGTCTTTTATACCCAAGATGATTTTCGCTTTTTCTATGTATCCAGAATGTCATACATTGATACATATTATTGCAGATAAATCGATCGGACATCATTGCGATGTTTTTCTCAATGTGTCATCTTGGTTTTTCCTCCCCGGACACCATTTCTGAAATGGCGTTTGTCTACTGCGACTTCTCATGGTTCTAGGGATCTGAAGTTCATGTGACTTTAGCCTTTTTGGTGTCAGGAATATTTCAAGGCGATAAGTGATGTGCCGGTAAACCACACAGCTCCATCATTATCCCAATAGAAACCTTCCAGCCATGGAGTCTCATAGTGTCATATATATATTAATCATTTCAGATTTGAAACTTATTTCAAATTTATCATTACATTTCTCCTATAGCACGATTTCTCATGTTTGTTTAACTGTCCAATTCAGTATCTTAAGCCAAGCAGTGTCCTGAATCCAACTTGCTATGCTCCAATCATCAAGTTATCAAGACCATTTCGTGACTCACATGATTGATTCAATTCGTATCAGCCATATGATGTAAGTATTATTCTGAATCTGTTCAGAATTTACAACTCTTGTGTCACATTTTTCCAGAAAATCTTATATCTTATAAGCATTACTCTGACAGGGTCAATACTGATTATATCTATCTGATAGATACTGATTACCACTTGAGTACATCATTGAATCCCCTTTAGATTCTTCGTAGAAAATCATCTCTCATGTCGAGTCATTACACTTTGGAATGATAAGAGATGCTTCCAAGAATAGTATGTACCGACATACTTAGAAGGACAGATCTTAATGAGACTCCCACTAGCTTGACATAGTTCTAGAACTCTTTCAGATTATTTCCAAGACCCAAACCTTTGGCATACTTTGGGAATACTAAGTCCAGAACTTCTGACATAATTATAGGACTCTTTTAGACTATTCATCAAATCCAAACCTTTGGCATATTTGAGAATCCGAATATCCTTTTATGCGAGGTGCTCGATCCACGGTCTTTGGGCTCATGTAACCTTTTGTATCGGCATGTTCTAAACCCTATTGGTTGTGTCTTACACACAACCCGATGGTTTTCCATTTCTGGAAAGCGGTTTAGATCATCCGATCTTGCTATGATCTGCAAGCTGCAGTAATAGCAAATAATGTCTTCTTCAGATGCGTTATCCTCAAAATTAATCACAGGATTTCTTTTGAGTATTGCATCATGCAACCATTCTTGTTTAGAATGCTGGTACAATTTATCTGTGACATTTCCTTTGACTGTTCAGTTACTCCTACTGGTTTCAGGCCAGGTGCAAAGTTAGTCAAACTGTCACAGAGTCCTAGTCTCGCTCTTTAATTTCTCTTATATGGTGGCAACCGGGCTCACCAATGCTTCCAGGAAGCAGGATTGCTTGTCCATACCAAGCTTAGTGTTTTACCACTAACTGGTATATCACCCAGATCATAATTCCTTATGATGGTGACTAACACTACTGGTTTGCTAAGAGAATGATATGTCAGGTTTAACAGGAATCCGATTCCTGGTCAAGTTTTAGTGATGACTAAAGGTTCTTTTTCTTGGCTAACCCCTGAACACTCCCACTGTTTCCTTCGAATGTGAGTTCTTTCCAAAAGGAATCGAACATTCACAGGCACAGTTGGGATGGCCAATAAAATGACACTGCTGATTAGATTCAGTTATGGTATGAGTTTCGGACGAAGGCTCCATGACCCTGAACCTTTTTTGTGTACAAGTGGGGTAAACCCGACTTTACACTTTAGACGGTGTTTGTGCAACCTACTTAGTCTAAGATGTGGTTCTAATATGGTTTTATGGACTGACTGGTTGAATATCTGTTGGGTATATTTGTGATGAAGTGGTGACGTATCCGAAGTCCCCCTCCGAAGACCTTTTGAAGAAAAACCCCGAAGTAATAAGCAAACAGGAGACCCCGAAGTCTGAAGAATCCGAAGGGTATCAACTAGAGGATCCGAAGACTTCCAGCTGTCAAACCAAAGTGTACGCGTGGTTGCAGACTACGTGGTGCATGATCCTGTCTTTCTATTGGATAGTACATCTGATAGAATCTTTTCTGAAAAAGTAATTGTACTATGCGTATCACTGAATGAGTATAAATATCAATGATACCATACCATGTTAGGATACGAGAGAGTAAGATCATAACTTCAATAGCAAAAACTCCATTGTAAAACCCAAGTTATTAATCAAGCATTCGTCACATGTTATCCATTTCATCTTGTTCATCTATTTGTGTTACAATGTTTGTGTATGATTGTTAAATCCTTATATTGTTGTTAGAATCATAGTCATAATTTAACTCAAAATCAATTTCAACATTCAACAAGTGGTATCAGAGCGGGTCAGATCAAAAACCTGTTCATAGAGCTTCATTTCATTGTTACAGTTCTAGATCTGAATCGTTTCTCAGATCTAGTATTCCGCAACTGTTACAAATCTCTATAACACGCTTTTACTGAAAAGATCCTATTGAAATCAATTCAAAATGACTGATTCTACTACTACCTATGCCAACATGCTCAATTACGCCAATCTAATTGGTTCATCAACAAAAGCTCCTGTGCACGTTCCAACCTATTACAATTACTGGGCAGATCGTATGAAGGACTACTTGGAAGGACTTGATGATGCAAAAGACATCTGGAGATCAGTAAAGGATGGGCCTCACACCGACATAGCAGGAAGGTTCATTAACCTTGATGATATTGAAGGCGGTGGAGTTCTAAATGCCGCAGACCTAAGGAAAGTGAGGAATCATGATAGAGCAATGCGTGAAATGCGAAGTGGACTTGGTCCTGATGTTCGTCATCACATTTCTGGTGCAAAATCTGCTAAGGAAATTTGGGAGCGTTTAGCTGTCCGCTTCGCTGGTGACAATACATTACAATCAAGTGTCGTTCAGGAGGTATTAGCTGACTTTGGCAACTTTAAACAACAAGAAAATGAGAGTCTGGAACAAGCTTACGAGCGCTATAGCAAAATGGTGTATGATCTGGAGAATATGGTGAAACCTGAAGCCAACAGGAGATTAACATAAAATTCCTCTATAGCTTAAGGCCTGAATGGAGACCTATCATGCTGATGGTCAAATCATATGAAAACATCAATACCTACTCATTAGCCAGTCTCTACAATCTGGTCAAAGCTCATGAGCCTGATATTTGTGGGAGACGAAGTGAGAAAGCTGCGGGTGCTAGTTCATTGGCTCTTGTGTCAAAGACTGAAGATGAGGAAGAAAATGATGAACCAGATGGTTACATGGAAGGTGAAAACGGTGAGACAATTGCACTTTATGCAGCAAATAATCGAAGATTCAAGAAACCTTTTGTCAACAAACCTAATCCAACAAAAACTTACAAAAACTTTTCCTATACTCCGAAGCCTAAACCTGAGTTTTTCACATCAAAGGAAGATGGGGCCAAATCATCCACTCCGAAGCCAGTCGAACTCAAGACTTCGGAGTTTGCCAAAGATAGATCAGAAGGGAAGAAAGTTGCTGATGATTCAAACTTTGATTGCCACTACTGTCATGGAAAGAACCATTTCGCTAAGAACTGTATGTTGAAGAAGCGTAATGAAATGCAATCAAAAGTGAAGGATGAGGCTTATTATGCCAGGAAAATGGAAGAGGTGAGAGAGAATACTAAGGACTTAGCCTTAATGGCCTGTGATGTTCACTTGGGATCATATCAAGTCTGGTCTTCGGACTCGGAGGATGAGGAAGTGAGAAAGCCATCTCATAGTGCCTTCTTAGCCTATGATGTTGATAAGAGCTTTCTAGATGATACTTCGGAAAAGGTTATTGGTGAAGATATTTTGGATGATAAGGTGGTTGCTGAGGGTCTGGGATGGGAAGGTTTTGGTGATCTCGGTCAGGATGACTTCGGAATGAAGAAGGTGATTGAAGAAGATGTCCTGAAGGTGGTATTTGATGACTCTTCGAATGATGATGAAGAACTCTGCTTCATGGAAAAGGACACTCGTCTAACCATCCCGGAACAGGTATCAAAACTTCTCTTATCCTTTAAAATTTCAGAATCCAAATTTTCACCCATGATAAATGAAATAACCCATGACTGTTTCGTGATGCATAAACTGCTTGTTGATGCTAAAAATAGGGAGAATTTGAATGAGCAGGAGATTCTCAATCTAAGGGGGATAGTGGAAAGTACGAGGCTAGCTCTAGAGAAGACCAATCTTAGAATCTCTCTGTTAGAAGAAACTAGAGAAAAACTTTTAAGTAACAATGATGTACTTTTGAGACAACGAAACATATTTTGTGAAACTGCTAGACGACTGTATGCTCATATTACCCATATTTATCATTCTGCTGATGTTTGCAATGTGCAACATAGAAAACTTTTACCCTTCATTGAATTCAAGCTTAAGAATGTTGATAGTGTTACTTATGAATGTGAATCTATAATCTCAGGGTCCGAAGTGACTAACCCTTCGTACAAACATGGTTTAATCTCTGTTGAAAAACACTTAACTGCAGAAAATTTGTTAAAACTGCTGCCTCAAGAGATTCCAATCTTGAAACAGCACGTACCTCAAAGTGAAAACAAATCTGAGGTGGTATCTGATGTTGTGGTAGAAACTGTGTCTGAAAATGATTCTGAATCTGATTCGGATATGGAGGAAGTTGACTGTTCAACCTTGTCCTTGCATAAATCATCCTCCACATCCGCATCACCATCCGAAGACATCTCACAATTGTCTTCGGAGGATAAAGGCAAGACTAAAATTGATTGTGAAAAAGAAAATTCGGACAACTTGGAAATTGTTAAAACCAAGACTCAAATTTCTGATGAATGCGAATCTTATGAAGATTATCTCAAAAACTCTTCCAAAAGACTAGTCCATGTTGCTTGTGTTTATCCTAAGGTTTCTTACTTCAAAACTCTATCTTTGTGAAACCTGGTGGTATGCTTTTGATTGATAATGATTTGCAAAAGATGGTTGATAAGGATAACTCCATAGTCACCGAGGAAGGATTCTTCTCATAAGGATTTAACAATCATACACAATCATGTTTATACTAACCGAAACTACAATGTTTGAAAATCAAGTAAACGAAAACATGGAAGTAAAAATCAACATAAGAAAGCATGATTTGTATTTACAACCGTTTATGTTATGAAAAGGAGAAAATACCAAAGAATTTGACAAATCTTTTGAATACTAAAAACAACAATCATGTTTATACTAACCGAAACTACAAACAAATTCAAGTTATGGAAAAACCCATAACTCCGAAGATGGATGTTTTTCAGTTAATGGAATCAAAAGAAAGTGTACCACATGCTAAATCTGCTGAAAATGAGGCATCAAAAATTAAATCTGAGATCTCTTATCCCTCAATGCAATTCCCAAATTTTAAGGATAAGAACAAAACACAAATCGCTCCGAAGCCTGTGGTACACAACATCAAAATTTTGCAGAAACCTCAATTTCAAAATCAGGCATCAACTTCCAAAACAAACACTACTGTTGTAATCTCGAAACCAACAGTGAAGATTTTAAAATCAAAACAAACCCAAAATCTTGTGAAAAGGAAAACACCCTTCGAAGTTTCAATACCAACAAACACAGTCGCTTCAACTTCTGGAACAAAACCCACCGATTCAAATGTATCAGAAGTTAAAAATCAATTTTCCAAACCAATATTTGTCCCAACAAAATCCAATTTTCCAAATCCCAAAATTCAAAACTCAACGAAAAAAACTTTTTCAAAATATTACAACTCGATAGACACATTTCATCATTGGCTAGACAAAAACTTGGATCTGTTTAAAGATAAAAATCTTTCGCTAAACGATTTCAAGTTGGAATATGAAGAGTACCTTTGTGCCTCTACGTCATGTAGTTCAATGTCAAAGAAATCATCAATTGAAATTACAAAACAAAATTGGAAAAGGTGTTGAAAATACGATAACTGATCTCCACGAATAAGGTTTTTAAGCCGATTACTGTGTGACAGATATGTGTTTTAGCTATAATATGCGGAATAAATAAGAGTTGCGGAATAAAAATAAACTAAAATTAAGTTACTGAAAGCTATAAATAAATAAAATAAAGCGGTAAATTTAAACTAGACAGTATTTAAATAGACAGAAAGCGGTAAATAAAATAAATGTTAGAAGTTAGATGTTAGATGTAATAAACGCCATTATCAACGATAAAGTGTTTTTACAATAAATAAAAGGTTAGAAGTTAGAAGTTAGAAGTTAGATGTCTCGGTTAAATACAGTCCACATATGTTGTTGTTGTCATGGTTCAATTTGTATGTCTTGGAATTTAGTACAATTGATTTATAAAAGTTTAAATAAATCAATAATGGCACAGGTAAATTATTGGAATTATAAAAAGAACTTATCGACAGCAGAGGAAGATGGTATTTTTCTTTGAAGCGTCGATTCTTGTTCTTTGCGGTAGGATGAGGTTTGGTGATTTTTGGCGTTTGGTTAGAATGGATTTTTGAATCTTGAGGTTGTGCGGTTTGGTTCTTGTAGAAAGGGTGGTATGCTCAGTTTTCCTTGCTGAAATGGTATTTCTTCGGTTTTGTGTTGGTTTGGACGTGGGTTTGCTTATGTGTGTGTATTGTAGTTGTATTGGTGCTGTATTGGTTTGGTGTCGGGTTTTATAGAGGTAGGGTAGAGGTTGTTTAGAGGTTTGAAGTTTGGTGTCGGGTGGAGGTTTTGTTTCTTGCGGTTATATGGTTTGATTCTTGTTGCCAAATTCAGAGATTTGAGTGTCTTGAGGTGTTTGGTCGTGGGTTTCTTTGAGTGTGTATGAGTATGGTGCAAGGTGTTAGATTGGCAAGAGGTGAGCTTCTTATTTATAGTTGCTGAAATACAGGGTTTGCGTCGCGACCATATGGCCGTCGCGTCGCGAAGGTGCGTAGTGGTGTTGCTTTTGGTCGGCCACTGGTCTGGCTAGTGCGTTGTTGGTAGCCTCGCGATTGAAAAGTTGGTATAGTCGCGTTTAAGGCTTCGCGTCGCGACCAGGCCTTCCGTCACGTCGCGATTGCTGTACCATCTGGACTCTTGTGTTTTGTTCTTTTTTGCGTCGCGACATATGTGTCTGTCGGGTCGCGATTGCTGTAGCTGGGTGATATTTTTGCTCTTTGGTTCATAGCATCACTTCCTCAGGTTTGGTTGTTTTCTCAAAGTTTCTTGGGTCTTGATTCATTCTTGTTTTTGATCTTGAATACACGCAACCTGAAATAAATTGATAATATTTGTCAGATAAAATAAAACCAGTTCATCTTATTTCAGTGATGGTCACATACAAAAATATATTTTTCAACAATTTCCCCCTATGTGATCATTACTGAAATAAGGACAGATTAAAAGTTAAGATTGAAAATTCTTGAAATTTGGTTAAAACATTTATAAAACCATATCACTTGTTTTGAAAAAGTGTGACTAGATTTTACTTATGTTTTGAAAAATGTTTGTCGAGAATATTTGTTTCTAAATCAAGGTTTCATGTTCAATTATCAAAGGGTTTTTGTATATGTATTTTCATAATATTCCTTAAGATTTTATAGCATTTATAAAGACGACAAGTGATCTCAATAGGTCGATTCAGATGAACTCTCATAGGTATAGCTCACACTTGACTGAGGTGTTTTGGTTGTTCTGGGTGCAGAACTGGTGTATAATCACTAAAGATGAGTGATATCTCTCAGTTTGAAGGTGTTAACTTATGCTTAATGTGGATTTATACCTATATACTTTAGTCACTTGGTCTTCATATTAGATAATCAATCACATAAGACTGGTTTCGGCATTACTCTGAGGGTTTCTTCATTCATGCCATTGATGTTCACTCTCTCTCCGTCGGGAAATACATGTAGAGGGGTTTAAAAATTTTCATAGTGCAGTTTGCAACTAAGAATATTCAATTATGAAGGCTACAGTATCCTGGTAAATCTTCGGTTTTGACAGTTATATTTGATAAAGCATTTGAGAATCCGTTTGTTTGGAAAATTTTGAGAGATGTCTGTCTTGATGGATTGTTGTTGTAAATCTTCTTTTTCTTTGGTGAGGTATTCACCTTTGTCTTTATCTTTTCTTGATTTGTGCGAATACACATTGTATAAAAGATATCTGATGTGGTTACCAATTGTGATTTGTTGACAGCATTTGTTGGGGATGACATTGCATTTTGAGATTTGATTTTCATGTTTTCTTCTGGTTTTCTTGGATATGACTTGTCGTTTCTTCAATTGTCAGACTTGCTATGCAAGATGATAAATCTTTTCTTGATGTGGCTTGATTGAGGATAGGGATAGGTGATATAAAAGATAGTTTGTCTAATATATAAGAAAATGAATGTATCGTCCCTGGTCATTTTGATATCTAAGAAAAAATGAGACTAGCATCACGGTATAAGAGTATAAATCCTATAAGTCATAATGAAAACACCTTTGCTCACAGAAATGAATTCCACTTAGCAGTTGAAGACGAGGCACAAATTCTCACATGGGTTTGGTTTTCATCTGAATCTCCTAATCTTATGTCCCTTAATAGATAAAATCGTTATAATTGAAATAAATTCATAGGGAATAAGAGAGTGTACATAACAAAAATTTTGAAATTTGAACCTTCACTTTAATTAAGAATCAATATGACTGAGAACATTCATCGAGTATAAGTATCTGAAATTTTAGTCAAGAAGATGTTAATCACATGGTTTTATAAAGAATTTAAAAAGATAAAACTTTATCCTAATTTTTGTGATTTTTGATTATGTGGATGTTTTTGGAAAATTTTGATTATTTGAATGTTTTTGGTAAATTTTTTTTAAAAATTTCAAATGTTTTTGAATTTTTTTTGAATGAAAGTAAACACTCTTTTGTACAAACAAAAAGTAAGAGATTAGGGATGGATGTTATCTGGATTTAACATTCCTAGGCGGCCTAGGAAGTATTGAAACTTGGTTTCGTCTAGAGCCTTTGTAAAGACATCGGCAATTTGATCTTCGGTGTTGATGAAGTGATATCGAATGTCGATGTGCTTTGTCATGGAATGGTGCACGGGATTGTGAGAAATGGCAATAGTGCTGGTTGAGTCACAAAATATGGGAATTTGTGAGACTTTGTAGCCATAGTCACGTAATTGAGTTTGCATCCACATGACTTGTGAACAACAGCTTGCGGCGGCTACATATTCAGCTTCTGCGGTTGAAGTGGACACGCATGATTGTTTCTTTGAAGTCCAACTTACCAGTCTGCCTCCTAGAAATTGGCAAGAACCAGATGTGCTTTTCCTGTCTAGTCTGCATCCTCCATAGTCGGAGTCGGTGAAGGCGTTAAGCTGAAAATCAGAGTTAGCTAGATACCAAAGGCCAAGAGATGGAGTTCCTTTAAGATATTTGAAAATTCTTTTCACAGCTATAGCATGAGATTCCATAGGATTGGCTTGGTATCTGGCACAGACACATGTAGAAAACATGATGTCGGGTCTGCTGGCTGTGAGGTATAGGAGTGATCCTATCATTCCTCGATATTTCTTTTGATCAACAGGCTTGCCATTTAAGTCTGCATCTAATTTGTAACCAAGGGCCATTGGGGTTTTTGCTGTATTCGATTTGTCAAGAGAAAAACGAGTTAGAAGATTTTTGACATAATTTTCTTGATTGATGAAAATTCCATCTGATGATTGTTTGACTTGAAGTCCAAGAAAAGTAGTCATTTCTCCTATCATGCTCATCTCAAATTTGCTCTTCATTAAATCTGCAAACTTGATACTCAAAGATTCATCAGTAGAACCGAAAATAATGTCATCGACATATATTTGAACGATTAACAGATGTTTATTAAAGATTTTACGAAAGAGAGTTTGATCAATTGAACCTCTTTTGAATCCTGATTCTTCTAGAAATGTTGACAAAGTTGAATACCAGGCTCGAGGTCCTTGTTTTAAGCCATAAACTGCTTTTTGTAACTTAAAACTGTGATTTGGGAACTGTGGATCTTCAAAACCTGGAGGTTGTTGAATATACACATCGCGATCAATCTCTCCATGTAAAAATGCACATTTTACATCCATTTGGAATACTTTGAAGTTCTTGTGTGCTGCATATGCTAGAAAGATACGAATGGCTTCGAGTCTTGCAACTGGAGCATAAGTTTCATCGTAGTCGATTCCTTCTTGTTGTGAATAGCCCTTGACGACAAGTCTTGCTTTGTTTCGACAGACTATTCCTTGATCATCAGTTTTGTTTCTGAAAACCCATCTTAAACCTACTACAGTAACATCGGGAGGAGTAGGAACAAGATCCCATACTTGGTTTCTTTCGAATTCAGCTAGTTCTTCTTGCATGGCTTTGACCCAGTCTGGATCTTTGAGAGCTGAATGGATGGTTTTGGGTTCAGTCATGGATAAGAATGCTCCGTATAAACATTCATTTGAGGTATCGGCTCTTGTTTGAATACCAGAATTGGGATCTCCTATGATTTGTTCTGTAGGATGATTCCTGGTCCATTTGATTAAGCGAGTTTTTTTAGGTATTTCGATTGGTGTTTCTATGTCCCATTGTTCTTCTTGGTCAGGTGATTCTGTTGGGAATAGATTTTGGTTGTTGTCAGATATGTCTTTTTGGATTATAGGATGAGAATGGGGTAATGAAGGTTCCCCTATAGATGATGCACTGGGATCATTTTGAACAGGTGGATTTAAAGAGGGATTTAGTGTTGGTAGTTCCCCCTCAACTTGATCTGCATTTTCTTGGTTTGATTGTGAAGTTTCTGCATTGGAGTTACCTGTAGGAATAGTAGAAGATGTTAGAAATTCAGAATTATAAGCGGTTTTGGGTTGTTCAAAAAGTAAATCAAGATCGATTTCTATGTCCGTAGAAGGCTTTTGTTGAATTGGATTTTGAAAAATATTATCAATCATTTTAGAACCAAAATGTTCACGATCCAATTTCCTGACATAAAATTCATCGAAATGAACATCGGTACTTTCTTCAATTACTCTAGTACGTTTGTTCAGTACTCGATAAGCAGCTGAGGTAAAAGAGTAACCAAGGAAAATTCCTTCGTCCGATCTTGATTCAAATTTTGAAAGGTGATCTTTGTTATTCTTTATGAAGCATCGACAACCAAAAATATGAAAGAATTTGATGTTTGGTTTTCGGTTGTTAATGACTTCATATGGTGTTTTATGAAGATGTTTATGGATTAAAGAATGATTTTGAGTGTAGCAAGCTGTGGCTATTGCTTCTGCCCAGAAGTATTGTGGTAGATCAGCAAAGATAAGCATTGATCTTGCAGCTTCACACAGAGTTCTATTCCTTCTTTCAACAACTCCGTTCTGTTGTGGAGTGTATGGAGCTGATAGGTCGTGTTCAATTCCCTTGTTTCTGAGAAACGAATCTAGAGTTATGTTTTTAAACTCAGATCCATTATCACTTTGGATTCTACGAACAGGTCGTTTGAGCTTTAATTCAATCTGTTTGATGAAGTTGATCATTTCTTCAGGTGCTTCTGACTTTAGCCTTAAAAAGAAAACCCAAGTAAAGCGTGAATATCCATCAATAATAACAAGGATGTATTTCTTCCCTTTTATGCTTTGGGTTTTTGCAGGGCCACAAAGATCAATGTGCAGTAATTCTAGTGGTTCGGATACACTAGATTCAGGAATGCTTTTATGAGAGGATTTGGACAGTTTTCCTCCTTCACAAGCTACACAAAGAGTTTCATTATCAAGTTTCAGAAGTGGCAGTCCGCGAACAAGACCATTTGCAATCAACTTGTTGATGTAGCTGAAGTTGAGATGGGAAAGACGACGATGCCATAACCAACTAATATCAGCTGAAGCTTTGGATAAGAGAAAGATGTCTGGTTTTCCATAGATAAGGTCCATATCTAGTGGATACATGTTGCCTAGAAGATCAGAATTAACTAGAATGGCTTTGGTCTTGGCATCCATGATTATGCTTCGTTGTTTGGTGAAAAGAACTTCATGATTGTTGTCACAGAGTTGTGATACGCTGATTAGGTTGTGTTTCAGGCCGTCAACGTAGGCTACTTTCTTGATGGTGAAGTGACCATTTGTTATGTTTCCATAACCTTTGATTCTTGCAGTCATGTTATTTCCAAAAGTAACATCTTGTTTGGATTCTGTGGGTTTGAAGTCTCGTAGAAAGCTCTGGTTTCCTGTCATATGCTTGGAGCAGTCACTATCGATATACCATGTGCCATCCTTGGGCTCTCCAGCACAAAGTGCCTGCAATTAGACAGAAAGTTTAGGTACCCAAACCATGGTGGGTCCTGATTTGTTAATGGTTTTTGATAATTTGGAATCATTGTAGTATTTGTTGATTGGATGGAATGGTTGAGGTTTAAGTTGATTTATTAGATTTTCCCAAAGTGAGATTTGTTTTTGAAAACCTGTCATTTGAAATGATTTCTGATTTTGTGAAAAGTATCCTATATGTGAAGTTCTGTTTGATAACCTTTCTTTGTATCTGGGATTTTGATGATTTTGAAAAACATTATGATGATGGAATGGAATTTGGTGAAATGATGGTTTCTGAAAGTTCCTTGAGAGATTGAAGTTTATCTCTTGAAAGCGATTTTGAATTGGTTTTTGAAAAGGTTTTTGTTTTGGATTAAAGGTTTGTTTTTGTGGCACAGAGACTGGTTTCAAAGGTTTCTCTTGGGTTTCTTTGAAAACAATGGGCTTGCTTTGTTCTTTTGGTTTAAAGACAGCTTGAATGGGTTGTTTATTTGTCTGCTGTTTCTCTGAATACTTTTGTCTCAGATTGTTCTTTCCAATAAAGTTTGAGTTTAAAGAGGGAAAGACAGTTGGAGCAGAAGTATTACCATTCTGATGAACATAATTTTCTCCAGTTAAGAAATTTTCAAGTTTGATTGTGCCATCATTCCTTGTTAGTTTAGTGGATCTCAATTGATGAGTTACTGAACTAGCAGAGTCTGATTCAGATTTTACAACCTTTTTGAATGACTTGTTGAAAAAAGTATCATCTGGGCTGCAGTTGATAACTGTTTCATCATCTGAATCGTCCTTATTAGTAGATAAGAAAAAATCTGGTAGAGGCGATTTAGAGTTTTCACAAATTGTCCCATTTTTCTTTTCAGTCTTTTCATTTTCAAAGGATTCTCTTCCAATTCCTAGTTTATAATTCGTATCAATTTTGCCAGTTCCTAAGTTGTTTGCTTTAGTGAAAACATCATCACTCAATTTTCTAGCAATAATGATAGAATCCAGTTTTCCTTGAAATCTTTGATTTTCGGATTCAAGAAATTTGATTTGTTTTGAAGAATCATCTAGTTTTAGAATTAAACTAGTGTTTTTGTCAGTTAAATCTTGAATTTTTTGTTTTAACTGAAGGACTTCCTTTTCTAAGATATCTTTTATTTCAGATGAAATAACAGATTGATTTTTTATTTCTAAGTCCCTTTTTTGTTTTAGAGCTTCATTTAATTGTTCTAGGACGTGATTATTTTCTTCAGATGTTCGTTCAATGTCTCTTTCAAGTTTGTCTCTAGTCCTTGTAGATTCTCCAAATCTGAGTTGCAAGGTTTGTAATTCAGATTTGTAGATGTCATATTTGACTATTGTGTCATGATACAGTCTGAGATCAGCTTTTAGACTGTTCTCAAT
This sequence comes from Cichorium intybus, assembly GCA_023525715.1. NCBI lineage: Eukaryota > Viridiplantae > Streptophyta > Magnoliopsida > Asterales > Asteraceae > Cichorium > Cichorium intybus. The sequence continues at coordinate 79,249,642 of CM042009.1, forward strand.
CTTAGTCATGTGGGACTCAAATGGTGTTCTTGAAAGACCGAGTTCTGAGATCATAGACCATACCCGATCGATGACATATGGAGCTCTTGTGGTTGGTTCATTATCAGCCATGAAGCAGAAGTTTGATTGAGCTGGTTCAGTATCTGTTTCATCATCAGAAGTTGGCCAGTGTTCCACGCTAGGTTCGTGGAATGCCATCAAAGCTTTTTGCTTTGCTTTTTTTCTTGTTTCTTCAGCTCTTCGGCTTTTTGAGCATAGTAAGCTGAGTCTTTGACCTTGACTTTGGCTCGACAATCTCGGGCATAATGATTTAGTCCTTTGCAGTTGTGACAAATGATTACGTCATTATCATCATCGTTATTGTCAGCCTTTTGGCTCTTAACAGGCGGTTTTTCAGGTGCTTGAGTTTGTTTCTGTTGAGATGGTTTTGAATGATTTTGCTGAAATCCAGAACTTTGGTTATTTTGAAAACCATTGTTTTGATTATAAGAGTTGTGATTATTTTGAAATCCACGATTCTGAAAGTTTTGTCCAAAAGTGGATCTTTGTTGAAAATTTGGTCTGAAGTTTGATTGACTATGATGTGGCAAAAATCTTTCGAGATTAGTGTTTGCTACCAAAGCACACAATTGTTGGTAATCAGCTTCATTATTTGGATCAGACAAGTCACAAGAATTACTTAAAAAAGGTTGGTTTTGATTTAAATCAATTTAACTTTGATCAAGAAAATGTGTTTGGTTTTGAGAAGATGTTGACAAAAGAGCAAGTGGTCCTCCAAAAGAAGTAGACGTTGGTGGGTCAATCGAGGATTCATATGATTGTAATTCTCCGTACAGATTGTACAAAGATTCAGTATGAATTGCTGGATTTCCCTGAATGATTAGTTTTACCATTTTCCAGCTTTCATAAAGGTTGTTTAAAAATTTGAGGTTTATCTCATGCTGTGACTTTTTGATGCCCAAATTATTCATTTTGATGGTAATGAGATTGAACCTGTCATGAGCATCATGGATGGTCTCATGTGAAAACATTTTGAAGTTGTCAAATTCGTTTAAAACATATGTTTTCTTGTTTCCAATGATTCTCTCATTTCCTTCAAAACGATTTTTCAAAGTTTGCCAAATTTGATTTGCAGTTAAAAGGATTATATCATTCATTTGTCTTAGAATACTGTGGGGTATTCCAGACACAAGTTCCTTTTTGGCTTGAAGTTCAAGTTTCTTCCTTTCATTCAGTATATCCAAGTTACTCGTAAGAGAGGTCATGTTATCTGGTAGAGATCCGTCTACACATTTCCACACATCTTCACTTATAGAGTTAAGATGAAGATTCATATGACCTACCCATGAGTTATATTCTTCAGGAATAAGAATGGGTGCTCAAGTACCTGAACCTATACTGTTAGCAATAGATACAGAATTTATGTTTGAGTAGTTTACGGAAGACATTTTTAGTTGTTTTTTTTGAACAAGTGATATTAAGATGAAATTTCTAAAGAAAACTTATTGGTGGTTTATAAAAACGCTACACAAAAGTTTTCTACAAAAATTTCAGACTAAATCACACGATCTCTGATACCAATTGTTGAAAATACGATAACTGATCTCCACGAATAAGGTTTTTAAGCCGATTACTGTTTGACAGATATGTATTTTAGCTATAATATGCGGAATAAATAAGAGTTGCGGAATAAAAATAAACTAAAATTAAGTTACTGAAAGCTATAAATAAATAAAATAAAGCGGTAAATTTAAACTAGACAGTATTTAAATAGACAGAAAGCGGTAAATAAAATAAATGTTAGAAGTTAGATGTTAGATGTAATAAACGCCATTATCAACGATAAAGTGGTTTTACAATAAATAAAAGGTTAGAAGTTAGAAGTTAGAAGTTAGATGTCTCGGTTAAATACAGTCCACATATGTTGTTGTTGTCATGGTTCAATTTGTATGTCTTGGAATTTAGTACAATTGATTTATAAAAGTTTAAATAAATCAATAATGGCACAGGTAAATTATTGGAATTATAAAAAGAACTTATCGACAGTAGAGGAAGATGGTGTTTTTCATTGAAGCGTCGATTCTTGTTCTTTGCGGCAGGATGAGGTTTGGTGATTTTTGGTGTTTGGTTAGAATGGATTTTTAAATCTTGAGGTTGTGCGGTTTGGTTCTTGTAGAAAGGGTGGTATGCTCGGTTTTCCTTGCTGAAATGGTATTTCTTCGGTTTTGTGTTGTTTTGGACGTGGGTTTGCTTGTGTGTGTGTATTGTAGTTGTATTGGTGCTGTATGGGTTTGGTGTCGGGTTTTATAGAGGTAGGGTAGAGGTTGTTTAGAGGTTTGAAGTTTGGTGTCGGGTGGAGGTTTTGTTTCTTGCGGTTATATGGTTTGATTCTTGTTGCCAAATTCAGAGATTTGAGTGTCTTGAGGTGTTTGGTCGTGGGTTTCTTTGAGTGTGTATGAGTATGGTGCAAGGTGTTAGATTGGCAAGAGGTGAGCTTCTTATTTATAGTTGCTGAAATACAGGGTTCGCGTCGCGACCATATGGCCGTCGCGTCGCGAAGGTGCGTAGTGGTGTTGCTTTTGGTCGGCCACTGGTCTGGCTAGTGCGTTGTTAGTAGCCTCGCGATTGAAAAGTTGGTATAGTCGCGTTTAAGGCTTCGCGTCGCGACCAGGCCTTCCGTCGCGTCGCGATTGCTGTACCATCTGGACTCTTGTGTTTTGTTCTTTTTCGCGTCGCGACATATGTGTCTGTCGGGTCGCGATAGCTATAGCTGGGTGATATTTTTGCTCTTTGGTTCATAGCATCACTTCCTCAGGTTTGGTTGTTTTCTCAAAGTTTCTTGGGTCTTGATTCATTCTTGTTTTTGATCTTGAATTCACGCAACTTGAAATAAACTGATAATATTTGTCAGATAAAATAAAACTAGTTCATCTTATTTCAGTGATGGTCACATACAAAAATATATTTTTCAACAAAAGGAATGATTTGAAAGAAAATCTTACCGTTAAAACCAAGTCTTCAAAATCATCATCTTCTAAAGTAACAACAACAGCTTCAAAGTCAAAATTAACCAAACAAAAATGGGTTCCGAAGTCTTACACCTTGTCAGTCACTTCGGACTCATCGGTTTTGACAAAAAGCCTTTCAGAATCTTGTTCAAACTCTTCGGAATCATGTTCATCACATGAGGCTTCGGAGAATTTAATAAACTTAAATGCAAATGAAATTACCGAAGAGGCTGTAGAAAAGTGGATTCAAGAATCCTTCGCTTACCCAGAGGACCCAAGATTGATTGGGTACCAACTCCTTCTTGATTAATTGCAGATAACGTCTACTAAGCGGTACGATGCTAAATGGTATATGGATAGTGGCTGCTCAAGACACATGACAGGAAAAAGGGAATATCTAAGGGACTACAGAACACTGGATGATGCGGGAAATGATCGGTTTGGCAACAATGAGACATGTCCAATTTGAGGTTATGGAAAAATCACAAATGGTCAATTTACGATTAACAGGGTGGCATTTGTGGAAGGTTTAAAGCACAATCTGGTTAGCATTTCTCAGTTAGTTGTGGGAACTGGAAATGAAGTCACAATCATCATGGAAGTATAATTGCAAAAATGGATACAAAAGAAGTTTTGTTAAAATCTGAAAGGAAGGGATCAATGTTTCCCTTGAATCTAAAGCCAGTGCCTGGTGGGCAATTTCTTTGTCTTCTTTCAAAAGCCAACTCTGATGTCAGCTGGTTGTGGCACCGAAGACTTGCTCACTTGAACTTCAAAAATTTAAACAAACTTGTGGCTATGGATTTGGTTCGTGGTATGCCTGCTTTAAAATTCGATAATGATTCACTTTGCTCTGCGTGTGCACATGGGAAGCAGACAAAGCAAAGGCATCCAACTGTGATTAACCCAAAAATCACCGAACCTCTTTCATTTCTCTACATGGATCTTTGTGGACCATCCGCAGTGGAGTCGATAGGAAAGAAAAAGTATATTTTAGTGATTGTTGATGATTATTCAAGGTTTACATAGGTCTTATTCTTAAGAAACAAGTCAGACGCTGCTGAAGAAATCATCAATTTCATCAGGAAGATGGAGGTAATGCTCAACTTGAAAGTCCGAACTGTACACAGTGACAACGGTTCGGAGTTCAAGAATAAAACTCTTGATGGATTCTTGAAAACAAAGGGGATCAATCACAATTTCTCAGCACCCTATACTCCTCAACAAAATGGTGTTGTGGAAAGACGTAATCGATCCTTGTGTGAAGCAGCTAGAACAATGCTTAATTTTGCAAATCTGCCCATGTACTTCTGAGCTGAAGCAATTTCTACAGCTTGTTTCACTCAAAATAGATCCTACATCCACAAGAGGTTTCATATTACACCTTACGAAGTACTCAACCGAAGGAAACCAAATGTCAAGTTTCTTCACATCTTCGGTTGTAGGTGTTTTATCTTGAATTTGAAAGATCATCGGACAAAATTTAATGATAAATCAGAAGAAGAGATTTTTTTTGGTTACTCACAAGACTCAAAAGCCTATAGAGTCATGAACAAGAGAACTCGCAGAATTGAAGAAACCTTCAATCTCACATTTGATGACTACTATATCAAGAAGTCACAACATCCTTTTCCAATATCCTCGATCTTTCCAAAACCAGCTGTTGATGCATCACCAATCACAACCTTCGACACAGACATTAATCTTCTCTTTGATCCACCTGTACAAGCCTTGGACTCCGAAGCTAGAGCACCAGATAATCAAGTGTCTGAACTGTCTAAGCTTACAGATGGACCCGAAGAGTCAACTCCAAGTAGTGTCCACAGACCCTCTTCGGTTGAGAGTGAGAGTTTAAATGGATCCACAGGGAATTCTGGGTTCGAGGGGGAGCAAAGCAATTCAAATCTTAATAACCCTTCACATGAAGTCTCACATATCATGTCCCTCTATCCACAAGTCGAGGGGGAGCCAGAAGCTAATGTCGAGGGGGAGCCAGAAGTAGCAACTCCTAACTCTTCGGATCATGAAGGAATAATCTCTTCACCAGCCAGTGTCGAGGGGGAGCAATTACTAAACTTTTCTATTCACTCTTCAAACTTAAACACTCCACAAACAAATGTCACAAACTCAAATAATCACTTAATAATGGATGATTTCCCTTCCACTTCGGGTTATCCTTCAGATATTGAGGAAATTGATTCTGAAGGACCTCCTGCATTTGATCCAAATTATCCTCCTTTTGAAAAGTGGACTAGAAATCATCCTCCATCACTTGTCATCGGTAATGTTCATGATAAAGTATTGACTCATGCACAACTCCACCAAAAACAACTTGATTTAAACAAAACTTCGGAGTTGTGCATGTTCAATGTTTTTATTTCAAAGATAGAACCAAAGAACGTTAAAGATGCATTTGATCACCCTGCCTGGATTGAAGCAATGCAGTTGGAATTAGAGGAATTTGAAAGAAACAAAGTTTGGAGGTTAATTCCAAAACCTGCTAATGCTTCAATCGTTGGTCTCAAATGGGTGTATAGAAATAAGCTTGACACCGAAGGCAATGTGGTTCGGAACAAAGTAAGGCTGGTTGTCAAAGGTTATTGTCAACAGGAGGGGATTGACTACGAAGAGACATTTGCTCCTGTTGCCAGACTCGAATCAGTTCAGATATTTTTAGCTTATGCTGCACATAAAAACTTTGATGTCTATCAAATGGATGTCAAATGTGCCTTTTTGAATGGTGATCTCGAGGAAACCGTCTTTGTTGAACAACCACCTGGCTTTGAAAGTAAAGAACATCCAAACCATTGCTATGTGTTAGACAAAGCCGTCTATGGTTTAAAACAAGCTCCAAGGGCTTGGTATGAGACCTTGACAAAATTTTTAAAAGAATCAAGCTTTAAACAAGGTTCAGTGGATCCCACACTTTTCAGAAAGAAAGTTGGATCTCATTTGATGTTAGTTCAAATCTATGTGGATGACATAATCTTCGGATCCACTGACCCCAATTTGTCAAAAGATTTTGAAAAACTAATGAAAAGCAAATTCCAAATGAGTATGATGGGAAAGATTAACTTCTTTCTTGGATTACAAATAAACCAATCCAAGGAGGGGATATTCATCAATCAACAAAAGTACACGAAGAGTTTGCTTGAACGCTTTGGAATGACTAACTGCTCAAATGCAAAAGTTCCTTTGCCTGCAGGTACAAGGTTGAATCCTTCATTGGACAAACCGAAGAAAGACATACAGCAATACCGAAGCATGATTGGATCACTGCTCTATCTCACAGCCAGTCGTCCTGATATCATGTTTGCAGTCTGGAATTGTGCAAGATATTAGGCTGACCCAAGAGAACCTCATCTGGCTGCGGTTAAGACAATCTTTCGATATCTTCATGTCACTACTGCTTATGGCCTGTGGTACCCGGCAAACTTCGGCTTTTACATCCAAGCTTATTCAGACTCAGATCTTGGTGGATGCTCTATTGATCGCAAGAGCACTTCGGGGGGTTGTCAATTCTTAGATGGAAGGCTGATTAGCTGGCAATCCAAGAAGCAAACTTGTGTCTCTATCTCCATAGCAGAAGCAGAGTATGTAGCAGCCGCAGCATGTACTTCACAAATCATTTGGATCCAAAGTCAAATGAAAGATTATGCCATCAATATGAGAAAAATTCCTTTATTTTGTGACTCTGAAAGTGCAATTCGTATATGCCACAATCCAGTTCAACATTCCAAGACAAAGCATATAGCTCTTCGCTATCACTTCATCAAAAGTCATGTTGAGGAGGGGAATATTGAGATGCACTTTGTTCACACTACAGAACAATTGGCAGATATCTTCACAAAGGCTCTGAATGAAGAAGCATTCACAAGAATAGTTCGTGGACTTGGAATGATAGATGGATCCACTCTTCATTGAATCACAGATTTGCTCACTCTTACTATTTTCTTTAGTTCAATAATTTACAAAATCACAAAACTCCGCAGCACTCCGAAGTAAAATATCACTTCGGATCTCTGCGGAACAAACTTTTTGTCCATACAAACTCTTAAAATTGAAAATTTAAACTGAACATATTTTGACTTCGTTTCTTAACAATAAAAATAAAAGTCTCTAAGTCAAAGAAAATTCAAAAACAAGAAAAATCAAGTTCTTGAGAAATCACACCAAGCCATGAAAAAAAAACTTTTGATGCAAAATGACAAAGTTTAACCTTTCATTCGTGAATTAATCATGTAAATGGCAAAACTTTGATTTTAGATTCTGATAATCATACCTTATTGCACTAAAAGGTATTTGGGAATCGACTTGAAACATTGGTAAGAAAACAGACATCGAAGTGAGGTTAAGGCTATTTTACATTTGAAGCCTTGTTTGATTCCTATATCCTTAACATAATGCCTATTTCTAACCACCCTTCGGAACTTGACTCACTTCAACTTCAAATTAATCATGTAGCCTCAAATCTACACAGGATAACTCAAGTGCTCCGAAGTCTTCTTCAAAGATAGTACCAACATTGTTTGAATAAGCAAATTTAAATCTATTTTCATTAATGGTACAAAATTGAACTACATGAAGATTTTCACACTCAAGGATTGTTTAAAACTAAATCAAAAGGCACCAAAGGAAGAAACCAGATGGTGAAAATTTTGTATCTTCGGATAAGTAAATCCAAAATAGAAAAGATAAAAAGAGAAAAATTGAAAATCATCAAAAAGATAAACAGAAAATAATAAATAAATTGTCAAAAGAATCAAAGACAAAAAGATAAACAAGGGAATGAAAAAGAAAGGAAAATCAGCATTCAAAGTCCTATTCTTCTGTTTTAAATAACAATACAAGGAACTCCTATGACATAGTTGAGTACTCTGTAGAGAATATGAACATTTCAAGTAGTCTATCTTAAATGATAAAGTTGGAGTGGTGTACGAAGCTCAAAGGCTTGTCATCAGAGTCTAGTATCCAAACACTTCAATTGATGAAAGGGAATATATTTTTCAAAAAGGATCTTCAAAGACAATCCAATTTCTATAAACACTTCTGATGTTCAAAATCAAGAATGAAAATTTCTTTAAGTTTCAAATGCAAAGGATGTTATCATTATTTTGTATGAAAAATTTGAAGCACATAAGTAAAAATCAAAACATATTCTTAAATGCAAAATCAAGTTGTGATGGGGTAATTAGACTTATACATCCATGATTGATATTGAATCAAACAATCTTCTAAATGGAAAATGGACTTCCAACATGATTCGAATGATTCTGAACATTAATTTGTCAAATCTTCTTTTCATAATATTCCAGGCTGTTAAGGATACGTGTCATGTTTGCATCACTCAAAAGGAAAACCAAAGATTCAAAGAAAAACAAAATGGAAACAAACCCCTTCGGAGTTTAACATAACTTCATGCTTTCACTCCGAAGTGCATCTACAACGATCACAATTTTACCATAAATCCGAAGTCAATTTATTGTTAAAATGATTTCTACATTTATGATATCACCCAGAGACAAACATTCCTTAGAAATATGTGACCGTTTGTTCAAATACAGCTGTCAATGAAATATTAAAGGAAAATCTTAACAATAAAGATATAACAAAAAGGGCGGTTCAAATTTTGAATCATTGCAACTGACAGCCGTACGTTTCTCCTTTTTGCAGGGATAGTGGGACGCGCAGTTGCTGAGGTGTCTGGTTCTTACTGGACCATTACAATCGTGCATTAAATGACCTATGGACAACGAATACTATATAAACCTCTCACCGCTTCAGTTATACTCTTTACGCGAACAAAACTTTAGAACTCTCTCTCTCTGCAAACTTACTCTCCAATAAATCATAAATTCCTTCATCCTCTTCCTTTCTTCAACAATGGCCGCTGAAGCTTCATCTCAAACCACTGAAGGTATGTCAATCCCAAACCTCAAGAGCCAATCGTCTAACCTAGTGCTTCACAATGATCTGTCTCTTTACCCTAAACCAATCGATGCATTGGTGGAATGCATGAAAAGATCTGTTCTAGGTTATGCTCTAACCTGTACTCCTTCAGTTCCTACAACTCTGGTTCATAGGGCACACTATACATCAAATGCCCTGTTCGATTCCAACAACCAAGTCAAATCAGTATTCTATGAGACTGTTGATTCAAAGGGCAAAACCAAAAAGGTACAACTAACCAAGGAGAAGTTTGCTGAAGCTCTCCGTCTTCCAATTTACAACTCAAAAGAAATGGTGGTCCCATCTGCTAACCAACTGGTTGGTATGTTCAACGAAATTGGGTATGAACCCCTGCTTGAAAGGATCAGCACTTTCAAGAAAAATCAACTCCCTGATCTTTGGAGGTACTTCTTTAGCATCTTCCTTAGATGTCTTTCTGGAAGGACCTCAGGCTTGGACTCAGCAAGCGTTACCTTCCAAGGTCTTCTCTACGGAATCTACTATGATGTTAAAGTGGATTTTGCATCGATTATTTGGACCGATTTTTGCTCCCACATAAATCATAGCATGAAGGGGACAGAAATCGCAAACGCAAGATTCTGGGCGATTGTTGCCCATGCCCACTACCAACAAGCAGGGTATGTTCCTGATCCCTCACTTGGTGAAATGAAATTCACTCCTATCGTAATTCCTATTCTAGACGATGAACCTGTAGACTTCTGTGCTCAAATTCCACAAGTCATGCTCTCCAAAGTGCCTATGGAGTGCAATGAGGTAAATACTTATCGTAACACTCTAGTTATTCCTTATCCCACTCGTGACTTAAGTCAAGCAGCACCAGTCAGAGAACAACCAAAAGGGAAAGGGAAGAAGAAGATCACTGGTGGACCTAGTGGTCCGAAGAAGGATGATAAGAAAAGAAAGGCTTTGGTGAAAACCACTCCGAAGAGGAAACAACCAAAGAGGCAGAGGAAACTGATTACTGTGGAAGAGTCTTCGGACTCAGAAAGGACTCCATCCACAGTCCATGAAGAAGACAAGAAGAAGAACAATTTGTCAATCAACCTCCTTCACCTACACCGACAACCAGACCACTCTCTCCACCACAAATAACTATTCCTCCATCTCCACCTAAAACAACCCAACCACCATCACCACCACATACAACTACATCTCTTCCTCTGGTATTGATTTCTCATTGCCAGAGTTTGACTTGCCTCCATCACCTTCAAGACAAAACCCTACTTCGGCAGCCTTCTTTGAGGCTTTTCATTTAGCCCCTTTGGTTACTGAAGGAGTCTCAGATGAAGATTTGCCAGATGAAGGCTTTGTACTAATGAAACAGTACAAAATCCTCAACTCCAAGCTTGACACTCTGATTCAAGCACAAACTGGCTTCGATCCCACCAAACCAACCTTGGGTGACATCACCGAAGAGATATAATCTTTGGAAGTTACCATGTCCAAAGAAATAAGGGACTTCGTACAGAAACTCGAGAAGAATCTCATGGATCAACAAAATATGATCCAATCATCTTTTGAACAAAAACTTGAATCAGCTATAATTGGTGTTGACAAGAAAATCAAAGCCCTTGCCAAAAAGTTTGAAAAATCACATTCCGAAGTCATGCAAACTCTACAAGGACTTCGGAGTGAAACTCAGAAAAGTACCGAGTTTGAAAAACAACTCGATGAGGCTAGATCAAAGATTGAAGAGCTCACAGCCGCCCAAGCCGCTTCAGATATTTCAAAGTTTACAGAGGAACTGCAAAGAACAAATCCAGTTCTTACCCAAGACTTGACTGCTAAGTTAAGAACTGCATTACAGCCCTTGATAAACTTTGCAAATAGAATGTCTAGGCCACAAGGTAGGCCTGCAACTGCTCAGCATTCGGGCCATGCTTCATAAGGGGGAGAAAGGCCTAGATTAACCTCCACAACCTCAGTAGGTCCTTCATTTTCAACTATCACAACGACAACCATGGGAGCTAGTGGATCAGCTGGAGCAGGAAGCTCAACAGACTGGCTGACTACAACCTGATGATCAAAATGAACGAATTCGCACATGATGATGGGGAATGGACCATAGAGGCAATCAAACTCTTTGGATTTCAGGATCCGAATGTACTCAACAGGCTACCTCTTTGGAGTTTTGCGACAACTGACTCCGAAGACATTCAGCTTGACATTCCTTTTAATCTAAAGACTTTCGCGTTTCTCCAATTTGTTCAATCAGTACCAGACGAACAGAGAGCAACCTTCTGGACCAACAAAATCAACTTCCATGCCAAATACATTCAACGTCATAGTGTAGTATGGAGTTTGAACAAAATCAAACAAATCCTCTCAATCAAGGAGACTGAAACTTATAAAGGCTTTGTAAATTATGAATTTCATGTTCTCCGAGGTGCAAACGATGATGAGTCAAAGTTTACGATTGCCGACTTTCCAATAATGAATCCAATGGATTTCATTCAAATTCTTGATCTTCTGCAAAGCGGTGAAGCAGCTCAAGCCGGATTACCCGTGTTTGCAGTCAACAGCCACGTCATGGGCTTCCTGAACAATTACTTGATGAGGTTTGCCAAACACGACATTGAGTTATGTTCCTACTATAGACAACCATTGAACACTCCTCCCATTGTAGTTCGAAACATAACCAGATTCAAGAATGGAGAGATTATCGATGAACCTTACGGTGTAGTCTTCAAAGGACTTCGAAACGATACCGAAGTCATGATCAAGTTCTTTCAAATAGACTATCTTGGCCTCCATCCCTCCTCGTTTATATATGGTATGATCTCTCATGTTAATGCTTGCCCAGTAAACTCAGAAGAAAAGAAGAAGAAGTTCATGGATCACATGAGTTGGTACTTGGCGATGAAGAAAACTTTGAAGAGGGCCTACAAGAGAAATTTCCATAAGTAGACTTCGGATGCACTTCACACAAAGGGGGAGATTGTTGGGTATATTTGTGATGAAGTGCTGACGTATCCGAAGTCCCCCTTTGAAGACCTTTTGAAGAAAAACCCCGAAGTAATAAGCAAACAGGAGACCCCGAAGTCTGAAGAATCCGAAGGGTATCACCTAGAGGATCCAAAGACTTCCGGCTGTCAAACCAAAGTGCACGCGTGGTTGCAGACTACGTGGTGCATGATCCTGTCTTTCTATTGGATAGTACATCTGATAGTATCTTTTCTGAAAAAGTAATTGTACTATGCGTATCACTGAATGAGTATAAATATCAGTGATACCATACCATGTTAGGATGCGAGAGAGTAAGATCATAACTTCAATAGCAAAAACTCCATTGTAAAACCCAAGTTATTAATCACGCATTCGGCACATGTTATCCATTTCATCCTGTTCATCTATTTGTGTTACAATGCTTGTGTATGATTGTTAAATCCTTATATTGTTGTTAGAATCATAGTCATAATTTAACTCAAAATCAATTTCAACATTCAACAATATCTAACTTAACATAAACTTATTGGAAGTGTATCTAATACATCGAATATCAAACTGCTTCGATCAATGCTCAATCTTCCCTAAGACACATTATAACCCTTTAATGTTCTTGGAAGAGTATAAACTGCGAAGCAATCTCACATTTATGTTTTACTTAGGTTTTGTTGATCTTATACTTCCTTGAAACCCTTGAACAGTTCAAGGTTTAAACTAATCATTTATTCTGATAAGTGAAGTTATATTTGTCATATCGAATGGCAAATATTGTGAAGTATAACTAATTTGTGTTTTACTTGCTGATTTTGAGTAATTCACAATAGTCATTGTGATTATTGCTCATATTCTTAATATCCTTTACATTCTTATGTAAATTTATGACTTTGTTAATTATTCAAGATATTAATTCAACATCTGACTCTAAGTCAGATGATTCCAAGATCCTATCCATTGGATAATTGGTTGATTCATTTCTTGTGATGACTAATTTTATCAAGAACTAGCTTCATCAAATGACTCCAAGCCAATTGATTCCAAAATCCTTTCTATTGGATCTTTGGTTGAAGTTATTCTTATAAAACTCATTTAACAATCATACAAAACACAATTCAATCAACATTCAAGCATTCACATAACATTTCAAGGATAATTAAACAATCATATTAAAAAAAATTATAACCTTTATTAAAACAAAAATATCCTCAAACAATTTACTATGTAAGACAATGTCATACTATCTATTGACTAATAACAATGTCAAAATATCTTACTAAACTCCAAAAATGCACGAGCTCGAGATCCAATCTGAACGTGCTCCCATGCGATAATGTTCTGTGTCCTACTAAGACCCTGCATACAAAGCAAATGTGACTATCACATCTTGTATCAAGGAATTAAGGATTAGGAGTTTTGAGTTTTTAGATATACCTGAGTTGCCAACCTGTTTGGCTTTGGAGCGTTTTCCAATTATCCTTTGACTGTATCCCACCCTGTGGATTCCCAGCTTGAGACATCCCAAGACCCATCTGGACGGATTCTTGATGTACCTCATAGCTGGACTCAATCCCAAACTATGTATTTCCATGAATGACTCGTACAAAGTCAACATTGAATGCATTTCCGTGAAGGTCTTGTGTAGGTCCTTATCTCTGTATATATGTACGAACGGTTCGTACTCCTTAGTCAGAGATGTGAGCAATCCATTGACGCTTGCTTCTTGACTAAGAGGGTGACCAAGCATGTACAGCTCTTCCAAGTATCCTTCAATCTTGAGAAGGTGTGTATTAACACTGTGTCCCTTTCTTAGCCTGGTCTCACCAAGCTTTTCGTAGATCCTAAGTTTTTCCTGCCTAACCGGTTCTTGGAACATTTCCTTGACCAGTTACATTAACTCACATGGCCCTAGGAATTCAAAATCCATGCGGATGGCGGAGTCAATGGTTAATAGCATGAGAAGACAAACCTCTTCGTCCTCATCAATCAGGAAGTTATGGTGGTCAATCAACTGTTGAATGACACCATGCTTAGGTAGGGAGGGAAGTCGATGATGTATTCCTTATCTACGTCTCTCATAACCAATCTCCATTGGCGGATCCAATCCACGTAGTTAAGTCCAGTCAGCTTAATCATATTTAGTAAGAATTTCATGAAGCTCTCAGGAATGGGTGTAGGAGGAGGAGGAGGAGAGATGACACTATCTTCAGACATTTATAAAATCAAAATTTATTAGTTTAACTTGTATCCTTATAAATAATTACCCAATTTTATTTAACAAGGCTAGGATCCAAAATGCCCCAATTATGGTGTGAAGAGGGATGCCGTAATCACAACATAATGGTCATCAAAGTAGATATACTTTTATCAATTTTAGTTTAATGAAATTCCTAGATCTGTGAGATTCATTGACCAGAGTCAATGGTATGTTTAATCTCGGATTATGCTCTTCTGTTTGTGACTGGGATGCCGAGGATCACAAGCAAGATGTGAAATAACCATGCAAGTTACTTGGTAACATCAATGTTACTTATCATCTCACATTGATGTGCTGGTTAACCACACAGCTCCATCAACAATGACAAGAACATGAGATACCCATCACCACTCTTTATGGATCCTAATTAGTGTGCCGGTTAACCACCCAAGCTCCACTAACGACCCACAAAGTGCAATGTGTGACTTCATGGATTAGCATACTTTTCACATTTTCCTAAGTAGCTAGAGTATGTGTTTTAAATGAATGTTCTAGTACTTTGTCACTAATAGCATTATACTTTTAATGAGATTAGTTTTGTCCTATCAAACCCGTTCTGCTAACGACAGTCCACAGATCAAGGGAGCAGTGGGTGAGAGTGGACATCTATTCAACCGCCATTTTATAGGCAGTTTCCTTATACCCCCCTTATAGACCAGTTTTCTGAATGAGGCATAGTAGCGATTTGACTGACTTAATCTTATACATGCAGGTATTAACATTTAATACTAATATATATAAGGTGTATTTTAAACATTTAAAATATTTAGGTTTTATCTTTTTATATTTTCGAGAATTTAAAACAATTTAAATTTAAAATTTAAAATTAAACCTAAGTTGATTTAATGATTGTCCTTTAATTAACTGTTAATTAAATTAATTAAATCATATGAGGATTAAATAATTAAACAATTTAATTTAATCCTAATCTTGCCCACCAAGTTATCTAAAATAAAGGGTCAAGAGTTTCCATGTAATAAGGGATCATAGTTACCAAAATAAGGAAACCCTAATTTACACCTCCTTATTTTCGAGATTAAGGGTGGAGGCTAGGGTTTCAAAACCCTAGCCACAATTTTCGAAACCCTTGAGACTAAGGGATTAGTTCCATTAGAACTTTTTAACAATTCAATTATTATAACAGTTCAACACAAAACAGATCTTGCTCTGATACCACTGTTGGGTTTTAAGCAAACTATGAACAAAAATTACTTAAGTTCACATGGACCCTAAAGGATCTATGTTTTCATCTATTTAACCTATAACTATGAACAATATAAGAATCAAAATAAATTTCATAAGAAAACTGACCTTTTGATCCTTAGATCTCTTGGAAGCAAGCACCACAAGTGTCGTGCCTCTAATGGCTCACACCCAAGACCTTGGCAAGCAAGAAAGCAATAGAGAAAGAGTTCTGGAACCCTATGGTTGGCGTGAAGAATGGGGAGGGGGAACCCTCTATTTATAGTCCAAAACTGATAAGTCTTATGACAGATAACTGCCATGTTTAAACTTCTGATATGACAATACACTTATCATACAAGTTGGTTGACTTATCATTACCATAAATAATAAAAGGCTCCTTAATTATATATATATATATATATATATATATATATATATATATATATATATATATATATATATATATAATCCAATTCTTTGAATAATTATAATTCAACTCCCTTTTATATTTAATTAATCCAATTAATCACAAAATTAATTCCAAATTAATTTCTGATTAATCTTAATTAAATATTGTAATTTCTAATTAATATATTAATCTCATAATATATTGACAAATTAAATATTCTCCTTTTTCTGATTAATATATTATCTCCATAATATATCAATCTCTCTCTCATATGAATTCTTGTCCTCTGCCAGGTCATGAAGGCAACCCAAAAGGACTGTGTTATCATCAATTCAAACATATGTTACAATTATAGTTAAGGCTTAGACACCTTAATCCAACAGATGCATGGTTTCTCCAGTTCAACTACTCCTAAGATGGCTCCTTAGGAAAGAGATATCAAGAAGAAACGAGCCAGGGCAACCGGTAGGCTAGTTCTGAGATGTCTCCAACTGGGAATTCTTAGAATAGGATATGTTTCAACCAAAGGCAAGAATATTGGAAGATACTCAAAGGCCAAAAGGTTTGGCAACTTAGGTATATCCAAAACTCCATAATATATCAACTTTTGATTCTTAATTCCTTGATACAGGATGTGTTGCTCACATTTACGCTGTATGCAGGAACTAAGTGGAATGCAGTAAGTTGAAGCATATGAGCTTAACCTGATCATGAGAGATAAAAGCACTGATGCTGTTGCAAGGATCGGAGATTGCAAGCTCATGCAAATTAGTGGTGTTTAGTTGGATTTTTGATTTTTGTTACTCGCTAGAGATAGCATATGACATTGTTTTCGTATTACACATTGTTTGAGGATGTTTATTTCATTTTTAATGAAAATTGTGATGTTTTCTTTTATAAAGCATGGTTGTTTTATCTCAAAATTTTATCCTTACAATGGCTTATATATGAATGTGTTGGTTGTATTAGTAGTAATAGTGAAATCTTAAATGTTGATACATTCAAAAGTGTGTTGGATAAGTTGTGTTTGTCGGATTGTCAACTTGGATTTAAACAAGAATTGCATTACCAATATCTAAGTGGACATGATCTTGAAATCATGTGAGTTAGAGACATATGATGTATGCAATGCTTGGTTAATCGAGAGGATGAAAAAGTCATGATTCACATCGAGATGTGAATGGAACAAGGATTTGTTGAACCATATCCATAAATATGTTTATGGACGGTTCAGATCCTTAACTAGAAACAATGAACGATACTTTGTTACATTTACTGATTAAGTTAGTAGATACAATCCTCTTTATTTGAATAAACATAAGATAGAAACTTTGAAATGTTCAAAGAGTTTCAAGACGAAGTAAAAAATCGACTAAGTTAAAATATCTTAGTAATGAGTTCTTGAACATCTTAGGAACTGCGAAACCGTTTCACAATTGTCTCTTCCCAGAACACCGCTGCATAGTAGTGTGTTTGAAAGGGGAAATTGAACATGTTGGACATGATTCAATCCAAGATGAGTCGAGCTATACTTCCAACCAGTTTCAAGGGTTATGCCCTAGAAACATAAATCCACATCTTAAACCACATACCAACTAAGAGGTTGCACAAACACCATCTGAAATGTGGAGTGGGGATCATCCCTCAATAGTACATGTGAAAGTCAGGGGTTGTAAATTCTTCGTTCGAATGTCATGACAAACCTAAACTAGGATCAGAAAAGTGTCATTCCATTGGTTATCCCAAAGTCTTTTGGATACTTGTTTTACAATGCTTCTGAGAACAAAGTGTTTGTATCTTAATGGAGAGTATTTCTTGAGAAAGAGCTCATATCCAAAGAAGCAAGTGGCAGTAAGATTGATCTTGAAGAAATTCGAGAGCCAACCAATGAAAAGTCTTTAGTTAACACTAGCACTCAACCAGATGATGAGACTCCTGTTGAGAAACTTGACATACCTCCACCTATTCGCGAGTCCAGTAGAGTTAGTCACCCTCATGAGTTTTGTGGTTTCCATATTATTGAAGGTGATGCACTGATTAGTGGTAAAACACTAGCTGGTGAGGATGAGTCATCCAACTACATGGAAGCAATGGTGGGCCTAGTGGCTGCCAAATATAAGAGGTCATGAAGAGCGAGATTCAATCCATGATTGATAACCAAGTTAAAAATCTAGTTGATTCGACACCTGGCTTAAAACCAGTGGGAGTGAAAGACCAACATGGCTGGGAATGTACACATATTCAACGCAAGACCGGTCGTGATGGCTATACTCAGACTCGAGAAATTGATTATGAGGAAACCTTCTCACCAAGTAGCTGAGAATGAGTCTGTTAAGATATTGTTTGCCACAGCTGCATTTTATAAGATATGGCAAAGTGGATGTTAAAACCACTTTCCTTAAACATAAAACAAAGAGGATGTGCGTGTGGCACAATTAGAGGGTTTTGAACATGCCAAATATCCAGATATATTGTGCAAAGCTTGAGAGTCATTTGTGGAATCAAACAAGCACCTCAAAGCTGTAATCTTTGCAGTCATGAAAATTCCAAAAGGTTTGGATTTGCTAGAAGCCAATATGAGTCCTGTGTTTATGTCAAAACTAGGGGGAGTATTATAGCATTCCTAAGTATTAATGTTGATGACATACTGCTTATAGAAAACAATTTCTCATTGTTACAAAGTGTAATGACTTGACTTTAAGAATGTTTCGCTATGAAGAACCTAGGAGATGCAACATACATACGTGGTATAAAGAATCCACATAGATAGACGAAAAACATATGAAAAGGACTTAGCCAAAGTACATACTAGAGTATGAACTTGAAGAAATTCGAGATGCATGACTCCAAGAAAAGGTTTCTGTCCGTGGCATAAAACTGATTGAAAAATCAATGTTCCGGTACTAGATAAGAACTGGGCAAAATGAGTCGATTCCTATATGCTTCTGCTATAGGATCGATCATGCCATGACATGTACTTATCCTGATAACTTGTATGCTTGGATCATAGTAAGTTGGGTTTAGGACAGCCTTGGCAAAAGTCATTGGACAGTGGTTGAAGACATTATTGAGCATATGAGGAAACAAAGAGTTACGTTTAGTGTGAATAAAAAAAGTAACTTGGAAAGGTCCCAAGTTGAAATTGATAGCTGAGTCCGTATAGGAATCTGAGTACATAAATCAGCTAGTGATGTTGTACAAGAGACTACATGGTTGTAGGATTTCGTTGGTAATCTTGGTGTTGTTCTCAACATCAGTAAACTCCTTGAAATGCTCTGAGACAACCGAGGGTGCAGTCTCCTTAACTAAAGAACCCAAGGGCTATGGGAAGTCAAAGCACATACATAGGGAGTACCACTATATTTCAGAATCAAGTTAAGGAAGGAAATATCATAGTAAGCAAGGAATCATCAGAAGAGTGTCCGATTGATTGCTTCACAAAAATGCTAACGCGGACCAAGTGTGAAGGTCATACCAAGGTCCATAAGTGTTAGATTTGCGAGCAATATGACATGAAATGTTTTGTTTGTTAGTTTGATAATATGAAACATATAGCAGTATAAACTTGTATCTGATTCGGTGATTATTTTGTGGAGACTTAATAATGAGTTGGATTGCTGCCATTTACTTTAATTAAATACTGTGTTTCGTTTAGCATGTTTAGAACATGCTTTCCGAGTATTAATTTACTCAAACATCCACAGTCAGTCATACTCTTAGAAGAAAGTAGTGATTTAATACTGCCATTGACTGTTAGTAGATTTTCTAATACTCATGAGTACTTGATAGAGATTCAAGTATTTGAACAACCCGCACTTAGAGATTACTTCATGGATTAACTTATAAGTAATTCTAAGATGAGAATATCTCTTATTCTGTAAACTAAGATACATGAGGTTTTTGCTCTGCAAGTCTGCTATGCATTGGTCTACTCAAATGTTGTCCGTAACTGGCAGTCATAAAGGGGGTATGTCCACGTATGACATGCTGAGTAGACGGGAACTATGTAGTAAAGGTTTATCTGTTCCTTCTTCCCTAACAGAGAGAACCGATATCTGTGGGTCCCTTGATGATTTGATGTTAACATTGAAATGCTCGGCCGGGCTCTGACTAAATTGATGAGTTCAATTGAGTAGTCTGATATGGTCATCATAAATCACTATCGGGAAATAGAAATTTGAACCTTCAAGATTCACCTTATCCATGTCTCAGGTTCATAATGGTATCTTGTAGAACAGAGGAATAGTTGATCTCTTATCTAAGGGTCGTCTCATGACTTTGATCAGAGTTCGGCAGTTGTATTAGATGGCATAATCTCTGCTGATTATCAGAAAGTATCATACCACACAAAGTTGATAACTTGTCCAAGTGGGAGACTGTTGGATAATAGTAGGGTCCTTTGGGTTGCCCTTACGAAATTAGTTATTAATTTATGTTGAGAATAATTAGTTATTAATTTATGTTGAGATAAATTAATTAGAAACTAATTGGTAATTAATTTGGAATTAATTAGGAAAAATTAATTACAGGGATTGGATTGTTATTAATTAAAGTGTTTAATTAATGGAAACAAATCCAGAGGCAGTTTGTAAGGAGGCTTCTTAAGTTTGAAACCCTAGGAGCCCTCCAGTATAAATAGAGGCTTAGGGTCAAACCCTAATCATCCCTTTGGCCTCCTTTGTGCCTCCACCCTCTTCACTCTCTCCTTCCTCACCATTTTGGCGATTTCCAATACCCTTTCAAGGGTTTTTGGATCTCGTTTTTAACCAAGAAGAAGCTCTGTTAGTTTGGTTTTTTGGTGTTGTTGGATGTGAATCATTAGAGGGATTCTGGTTTGATCCTTACATCTAAACAAAGGTATTCATAATTCATCTTGTTAGTTGATGTAATTGCTATGAAATTATGATCCTAGATCATGAACATGATGATTCTTGTTTTGGTAATTTATTTAAACATATGATTTGATCTTGTTAAGTGTTCCGCTGTGCAAATTGTTTTATTATATTGATCAAATCCCAACTATATATATATATATATATATATATATATATATATATATATATATATATATATATATATATATATATATATATAATTCATACATAATTGTGGGTCTCATATATTTTAATACTAATGTCTTAAAACAATGAGCTTGAATGTAGACCTTAGGATCTAATTTGAATAGTTTGGATTAATCCGGTGGCCATGCAAATATATAGGGATAAACCAAACAATTACTCTATTGTAAAAGAAAATTGATACCACTCTAACCCTAATATGAAGACTCACCGTACACCAGAAATGTTGACCGCTTCAGCCATCCCTCCTTCCATCGCGACCCATCATTGCTAAAACTACAAATAACCGAACACCGCTATCTAGAACCACTGATCATTGCTGCTACCATTGTCTAAAACCTATAAGGTACCTGCCACCTTCACTAAATATCACTTTCACCATCACCTCCCACAGCTGCTGTCACTCGCCACCATCACATGCCTCCACCACCAAGCACGACACCACTACTGTACCCATTACACCATATCCCTAATGCTTGACCACTACCACATCATTAGATCATCTTCAACTTCGATAAAGCACACCTAGTCACCATCACAAACACTTCTAGTATCAACCTTCATATGAAATCAGCCAATCACCATTGTCGTATAATCATCACTACTCATAGTCTCACCACTAGTGTTGTTGTCGCCATGATTTCGATTCTTTCAAATCTAAAGAAAATTAAGGAATCGAGAGTAACATGTACATGAGGTCAGGATAGATAGAGTGTTTCTCAGATTTGGTTTGAAAAAGTGTTTTATATATAGACTAAATGTTTTTCGATGAAAAGCTGTTCTAAACTCTGTTTTGTGATCTCTCGTTTTGGCTTGTAAGATAAACTCTCTTTGTGCTCTTATATTATTCGTTTTGGGTTCTTGATTAGGTACTTACTTGTGTATATATGAATTTGACGGTGGTTTGTTGTAATACCTATTTCTATAATAATTGGAAGTTGTACAAGCTTCAAGGACAAAAGAAATAGCGACGCTATTGGCAAGATATAGCGACGCTACAGAGAAAAGTATCACGATACATGAAGGGTGTGTTGGATGGTTAGTGACGCTATCAAGAGTGATATAGCGACACTATGAGCAGGCGGTGCCTTTACCGACACTATATGTATAATTAGCGACACTATTCTCGGGCTGTTAGATTTCCTTTTTATGACCTGATGTCGGTCATTTGGCTTACTAGCAATTTATCACTTCAGGAGAATGGGAGAACGAATCCTTAAAGTATTAGTGCTGAAAGATGAGGAAGGATGGTTAAAGAAGATAATGCGCTATTGATAAACTAGGGCGTCGCTTGTTTGAAGATCATTGATAGTGTGGGGTTGCAAAGATATGTTATGATGACTTGGAGGCTTGGAGCACCCACATTTATTCTAGTGGAAAATATTCCCCTAGGGCATGGTGCACCCCTATATGTAGTCATATTGTATACATTTGTAGGGTGTGGCCAAGATGTAGTTTCATGTGAAAGTTGAGTGCTTTCGAATAGATGATTCTTTATTCTTTTGTATAGTTGATAGATCCTATTGTATACTCATTTCATTAATACATGAACACTTGGCACCGAAAACTCATCTCTATGATTATGTTGTTCTTATTCTGCATATTGCTAAACCAGATAGCGACACTATCATTATTGTTAGTGACGATATGTAGCATGTTTGGTGATAAAAGCCAGTTTATGCACGAGATTAAGTTGTTTTGACTCAATTGGCTAAGTAAGCATGTTTATTTGGTGTTAAACAGTAGTTGGAGACAACAAGAACGAGAAATATTACTTTAGTTGAGGAGATCATTCTACGTATCAACCGAGTTGAGTAACTTTACATAACACTCTTTGGTGTTATGGTGCATCATATGCATTGATTAAATATCGAGTACTTAGATGTAAATCTGTTATTATATTTATGTTTATATTGAAACGGTGATAAATCTAATACCCTTAGTGGTATCAGTTGTAAACGAGTGCTTATGGCTATATAGGTGAAAGTCTACGAGTGGTTAATCCTTGATACGAGTGGTGTTAGTTATAGATAAAACATGTCATTGAGACGAGAACTTCATGTCCATATGTGGTGATGGTGTACTAATGGTTGCATAACGACTATCTTGCAACCATTTGGTGGGTGTTTGCATAGTACTATACATTCTTGAGACTGGTGAAAAGTCTCCTGAGACTGGTGAATAGTCTCCGAGTTGGTGAAAAGCCCTGTCTTATCGGTGATATACTATAGGGTTGGTGTTAAACACTTATATGTTCTGGCGAGTACTATATTGGTGATATATTGTAGGAGTGGTGTTAACTTTATATGTTCTGGCGAGTACTATACTGGTGATACATTGTAGGAGTGGTGTTAACTTTACGCGAGTTGGTGTTACCTTTTTGTGATCTTATGTTGTTGTTTGTATATTCAGGGTGTATACTGGTGATTATATGCTAAAAGTGACCGATATGATTACTTTTTTTTGAACGGTAAATCTATCCTACTCCTAGTCTAATCAACTATAAACCACCTATTCCTCCTAGCAAGGATTGAACCCCCAACATCAAGGTTAGAGGGCGACGCCTTACCACTTGGCCAAGAGGCCATTGGCGACCGGGATGATTACTAACAAGTATTTGTAATTGTGTTATATCTTAATGAGGGTGTATGCTATCGTAAGATCACTAAGCTTATAGCTTACGTATGTTTGTTGGTGGTGTTTTGCAGGATTAGCAGTGTAGTGACGCCTGACTCAGATTGAGAGATCGATCTTTGAAGATATCAACTTGTTGTTTCAGGGCCCGAGTATATGTACTTTGTAATAATTTTAAATATATATTGATAATTTATGTATATATTCGGGGCCGGTTTTGAGACGTTACATTTGTTGAATCTCTTCATGTGTCTGATCTGCTTTTTGTATGTGTGTTTGCGCGCCTGTTTATGTTAGGAACCGGACCGGGTACACGCAGCGGAAATACACTATCACACACACAAACTCACGAAAATAAAGCAAGAAGAACACAAGGATTTTTACGTGGTTCGGATTCGGTGCAAATCCTAAGTCCACGGGCTACAACTAGAGAAATCTTATTAATACTCACAAGATTACAATTTATAACTCTTGTTTTGAGCTCAAGTGGTGCAATTTTTCCTTGAACATACGAAGGCTATTTATAGCCTTTGTACAACAACTATTGTTTGAATAAAACAAGCTTAACCACCTAATCTTTGACAAAGTTTGCACCTACAAAAGAAAATCAGTCTACCAACTTTTGTTTGACAAATAAAATCTACCATCCAAACAAAGTCCTTAATTTGACTTTCTAGAACAAGCCTTCATTTACCTAACAATCTCCCACTTGAAGGCT
Source organism: Cichorium intybus (assembly GCA_023525715.1). Lineage (NCBI taxonomy): Eukaryota > Viridiplantae > Streptophyta > Magnoliopsida > Asterales > Asteraceae > Cichorium > Cichorium intybus. The sequence continues at coordinate 79,273,841 of CM042009.1, forward strand.
TGAAAAATATAGTCCGTCTCTGTCATCCAATTCCAGTAATCTTAAAACAACCAAGTCTTCCAAGTCTCCAGTTCCCAAGAACAAGCTAAACTTAGTCCAATTTCTCTAATTGCAGCCACCCCCCATCTTCAAGTACTAGAAGAGCCAGTTGAAGCTCCCACTAGCTCCAACTCAGCCGTGGCTAATCCCACCACCGACTCATCCTCTGTCTCAACAGGTTTGGACACTCCACCAGCTCCAGAGATACACCGAGGACCACTAACACTCTCCAAACTTTGCAAACTTCCAACAGGAGAGAATTTTCCAGTCTTAGTCTTTAAAACCCAACGGCTCTTTGTAACTGTACTAGGAACACACCCCGTGCTCCCACTGTCACAAAATCCCCTGAATGGTTTAGACTTTCCGACTCGTTCAGCTACCATCCCCTTGGCTCCAGAATTCATGTTTGCAAAATGAACTCTCTTAGCACTAGATTTAGCGAACCAGATTTTGTCATGCTTAACGGGGACAGTCATACTTCCCTCAGCAGGTACCTCAACCATATACAATAACCCACGCTTCATACCTTGAGCAATCGCCGAATTACCATTGACCACCCTCTATTTACCACCACCAAACATTAATTCCAGTCCTTGTTTATCCAGCTGACCAACAGAAATCAATTTCTTCTTCAGCTCCGGAATCACCCTGACATTCTTTAGGTTCCATGTAGTTCCCAATGAAGTAACCAGATCAATATCTCCCATGCCCGTTACTTGAAGCATCTCGTCATTTGCAAACCGTACCTTCCCAAAATCTTCTTCTTTTAGATTCACCATCGTTTCTCCGTTGTCCATGGCGTGAAACGAAGCCCCTGAATCCATGACCTAAGAGTCTACACAGTTTTCCATACTGAGTATCAATGCATCTTCCTGATAAACATTCTCAGCACCAACACTGTTTAATTCTTTCTTTGGACATTGACTCTTAACATGTCCCTCCTCTTGGCAGTTCCAGCACTTCACATTCTTCCAAGTTCTAGATTAACTTCTTCCCCGACTCCCACTGCTCCCACTATTCCTGCTATTCCCTCTACCTCTTCCGATATTTAATAACTCAGAAGAAGAAGATCCACCTTGATTCTTGCGTCCGACATCCTCGCCAAGAACCAAATCTCTAACCCCTTCAAAAGTCATACCACTGATCCCCACTGAACTTGTAACAGCGGTTACTGTTCCAGACCAGCTATCAGGTAGTGAAGCTAGTAGCAGTGAAGCTTGAGTCTCGTTATCAAATTTAATACCCACAGATGACAATCTGGACAGAATTGAATTTAGATTGTTAATGTGAATCGTAACTGAGCTGTCTTCATTCATCCTTGTCGTGAACAATTCCCTCATCAAGAACACCTTGTTAGCCGCTGACGGTTTCTCATACATGTTCGTCAGAGCATCCATCATACCACGCGCCGTGGTTTCCTTCATGATGTTGAAAGCGACGCTCCTTTCCAACGACAATGTAATAACCGTCTTAGCTTTCTTGTCCTTTGAGTTCCACGCATCTTCAGCAGCTTTTTCTATTTTCTCCGGTTTGTCTTCAAGTACCACGTCCAAATCTTTCTGACATAGCAATGCTTTTAATTGCATTTTCCACCAGCTAAAGTCAGAACCGTTGAACTTCTCGATTACAACTTTGTCTTCAGCCATTACGACAAACAAGAGACAAATATTTTATAGTATTTTTGTGTGACAGAACAGTACCCTTCAAAGTACCAAGACACCTTTAATACGATTAATAGAAATTAGTTTCTGATGTGGAAGATCAGACAAAACTGCAACCACATAGCATACTCTAATTTCTAAAATCGAGACCTCCTCCAAAACCCGAAGCTCTGATACCAGTTGTTAGGAACCGGACCGGGTACACGCAGCCGAAATACACTATCACACACACAAACTCACGAAAATAAAGCAAGAAGAACACAAGGATTTTTATGTGGTTCGGATTCGGTGCAAAGCCTACGTCCACGGGCTATAACTAGAGAAATCTTATTAATACTCACAAGATTACAATTTATAACTCTTGTTTTGAGCTCAAGTGGTGCAATTTTTCCTTGAACATATGAAGGCTATTTATAGCTTTTGTACAACAACTCTTGTTTGAATAAAACAAGCTTAACCACCTAATCTTTGACAAAGTTTGCACCTACCAAAGAAAATCAGTCTACCAACTTTTGTTTGACAAATAAAATCTACCGTCCAAACAAAGTCATTAATTTGACTTTCTAGAACAAGCCTTCATTTACCTAACAGTTTAGCTATATGTGTGTTAATGTTATACATTTTGCATTGGTAGCAGATCATATATTTATGTTTATGTATTTTATTTTGTTTGATCTCGAGTCCTTTCTCAAAACCAGATCTATTTCTTAATGCATGATTTATGGAAGCATTTGTATTTTGATGGACGATTTCTTCAAGATTTTGTGCTTTCCAATATTTGATGTTCATTTTTTTTTTTTTAGAATATAAACTTGGATATGATTTTGTGTTTATGGTGATACAATGGTGACATTTCAATACATGTTCACGAAAAAAAAAAAAGAGCTAAAAGTCGTTCACAAGGCTTTTAAAGTTAAAAATTAATCTGTCTTGTAAAGTAAGATGATGAACATGTTTGTCTATGGATTCTTGAGAAATCAAGATGTTAATCTCAAAAAGGATACAAATTATTTGTTTATTATGTATTTAAGGTTTATCTTTGAGTTAAAGAATAAAAGAATATATTTTATAAAATATGAAAACCTTGATTACATTATAATTAGTATACAGAATAAAAGACGAAAACCAGAATTAGTATATAGAATAAAAAATACATAAAAGTAAAATCACACTTTACATCAAATTTATGCTTCATATTTATATATTATAACTAAAAATTAAAATATAAGAGAAAACTATAATCTAGTCATGCTTAGAAAAACTACATAAAAATAGAACATTTGTAATTTAAATAATGATCAAATTTTAGATATTATATTAAAAGATTAATGAATAAATAAAAATTCACTAAGCTATAAAGGCTAATTAATTTTTGAAAATGACAACAATGCAAAACAATCCAGGTCCTGTTATATAGTTTCCTAACACCTAATTTGTAGGCTTCATCACGATCTCCTGCATGTTTCAAAATTGACTTCTATACCGAACAAATTTTTTTTATCAAATCTTTTACTTATCCTCCATGTGTATAACTTACAACCAAAAATAACCAAATAGCTTGTAGCCCAGCGGTATCAGGTGTTGTCATCTCTCTTTGAGGTTGAGGTTCAAGCCTCATTAGAGGCATAGATAGATTTTAAGGTGTAGTTAGGAGTAGGTTAAGAATATTTTTAAACAATATATCATGTTGAAAATATATTATCAAATACTTCTAAATTAACACATATATTATCAAATACTTCTAAATTAACACATATATTGAATAATTCTAAAATTTTAAACATTTCAATCTTTTTAATAAAAAAAGAAATATGTTTGGCATTAAATAACATATTTTGTCAAATGTTGATTGCGATTAATAACCTTTAAATGGAATTAATAACAAAATGTGATCGACCAAAATATTACACATTAGGAAACAAATTAAATTAACTTTTAGTCATTTAAATGCATTTGCAGTGCTTTTAACAAGGCAGTTTTACTATTATTTTAAAACCTTTATAATTTAATAATTAGTATTTTTCTCTTTTTACTAAATTAATTTTGAGTTTTCATATTTCACGCAAGTTACATCTAAAAAGTAAAATTATATTTATTTATAGTTAACTAAAGACGTTGAAGAATATTTCATGTCTATAGTATATGCAAGTATTAACAAGACGCAATTTTTTAAAGTAAACACATGTAAATAAATTAATTTATAATATCTAAGATTTAATAGTATAAGAAAAAAATTAGACAAAACAGAGAATGAAATTAGAAGTTATATATAACCGAGGGGGAGGGGTTTAAATGGAATGCAATCTTTAATGTAATAATTCATTCACAAGATTGTTTTTTATAACGTTTTAAATAAATAGGCATATTCAATAAAAATAAAAGTATATCATAAGTTATACAAATAAACATTATAATATGAAAGTTATAAATAAATAAAAGATGCTAAATGAAAGATACACAAAACATGTGAAATAGGACCACAAAATTTAAAAGGACAAAACAAAATCGAAACAACCTTTTCGGTTTTAGGTGTATATCTAACCAAATGTCTTACAGAAGCATATCGAATAATTCAATCGACAGGAAAAAACACCACAAATCAAGAAGTCTTCCTTGATATATAAATAAAGGTTTAACAATAATTACAATGGATAAAAGATGTCTTAACACATTATTATCATACAAACTTAAATGAAGGTAAAAAATAATACACACATTGAATATACCACCTAAACACTATTAAAATTTAATGGGGACTATGTTGGGTGTTGAAATCAATTTAGATTTGAATAATGACTATTGTTCTAGCAGTTCTATGAGGGTTTAACAATCACACGCGAGTAATATAAAACAAATAGATGAACAAGGTGAATTGAATAACTTGTGCCGAATGCTTGATTATAACTTTAGGGTTTTACAATGGGGTATTACAATCGCATCCTAACACGGTATGGTATCACTGATATTTATACTAAATCAGTGATACGCACAGTACAATTGCTTTTCAGAGAATATTCTATCAGATGTACTATCCAATAGAATGACAGGGTCATGCAACACGTAGTCTGCAACCACGCATGCACCTTGGTTTGACAGCTGGGAAGTCTTCGGATCCTCCAGGTGATACCCTTCGGAGTCTTCAGACTTCGGGGTCTTCTATTCGTTTATTACTTCGGGGTTTTAATTCAAAAGGTCTTCTGAAATAACTTCGGATACGTCAGCACTTCATCACAATTATTCTCAACAATCTCCCCCTTTGTGTGAAGTGCATCTGAAGCTTATACACGAAAATTTCTCTTGTCGGCCCGCTTCAAGGTTTTCCTCACCGCCAAGTACCGGTTCATATGATCCATGAACTTCTTCTTCTTTTCCTCTGAATTAGCATGACACGCATTCACATGAGAGATCATGAACGAGATAAAAGAGGAGGGATGGAGGCCAAGATAGTCTATTTCAAAGAACTTGATCATGACTTCGGTTTCGTTTCGAAGTCCTTTGAAGACTACACCGTATGGTTCATCGAGAATCTCTCCATTCTTGAATTTGGTTATGTTCCGAACTACAACAGGAGGAGTATTCACTGGTTGCTTGTAGTAGGAACATAATTCAATGTCATGCTTGGCGAACTTCAGTAGATAGTTGTTCAGAAAACCCAAAACGTGGTTTTTGATTGTAAGCACAGACATTGCGGCATGAGCTGCTTCACTACTTCGTAGAAGGTCAAGAAATTGAATGAAGTCCATTGGATTCATGATTGGGAAGTCGGCAATTGTAAACCTTGACTCAACCTCATCCGCACCACGAAGAACAAGAAATTCATAATTGTCGAAGCCCTTATAAGTATCTGCCTCCTTGATTGATATGATTTTCTTGATCGTGTTCAAGCTCCATACTACACTCTGACATTGAATGAACTTAGCATGGAAGTTGATTTTGTTGGTCCAGTAGGTTGCCCTGTGTTTGTTTGTTATTGATTGAGCGAACTGGAGGAAAGCGAAGGTCTTCGGATTGAAAGGAATGTCAAGCTGAATATCTTCGGAGTTTGTTGTCTCAAAACTCCGAAGAGGTAGCCTGTTGAGTACATTCTAATCTTGGAATTCGAAGAGTTTGATTGCCTCTGTGGTCCATTTCCCATCATCACGTGCGAAGTTGTTCATCTTGATCATCAAGTTGTAGTCAGCACGTCTGGCCTTGTAGACATCCGCCATGTGTGGAGCAATTATGCTTTCGAGAGATCTGTCTGTCGAGCTTCCAGCTCCAGCTGATCCACTAGCTCCCATGGTAGTTGTTGTGATGGTTGATAATGTAGGACCAGCAGTGGTTGTTGTGGCTGCGGAGGTTAATCTAGGCCTTTCTCCCCCTTGTGAAGCATGTCCCACATGCTGAGCAGTTACAGGCCTGCCTGTTGGTCTAGATAACCTATCTGCAAAGTTTATCAGAGGTTGTAGTACAGTTCTTAACCGAATGGTCAAGTCTTGTGTAAGAACTGCATTTGTTCTCTGAAGTTCCTCTGTAAACTTTGAGATGTCCGAAGCGGCTTGGGCGGCTGTGAGCTCTTCAATCTTTGCTCTAGCCTCATCAAGTTGTTTTTCAAACTTGGTACTTTGCTGAAATTCACTCCAAAGTTCTTGTAAAGCTTTCATGACTTTGGAGTGTGATTGTTCAGACTTTTCAGCAAAGGCTCCAATTTTCTTGTCAATATTGGCTACGGCAGTCTCTAATTTTTGTTCGAAGGAAGATTGGATCTTATTCTGTTGATCCACAAGTTTCTTCTCGAGCTGCTGTACTGAGTCCCTTATTTCTTTGGATAGGGTAACCTCCAGAGACTCGATCTCTTCGGTGATGTCACCCAAGGTTGGTTTGGTGGGATCGAAGCCAGTTTGTGCTTGAATCAGAGTGTCAAGCTTGGAGTTCAGAGTTTTGTACTGTTTCATTAGTACAAAGGCCTCATCTGGAAGGTCTTCATCTGAGATTCCTTCAGCAACCAAAGGAGCTATATAAAAAGCCTCAAAGAAGGCTGCTGAAGTAGGGTTTTGTCTTGAAGGTGATAGAGGCAGATCAAACTCTGGTAATGAAAAATCAATACCAGAGAAAGGGACATCGGATGTTGGAGGAGCAGTTGTTGGTGGTGATGGAAGAGATGTTGTTGTATGTGGTGGAGTAGGTGGTTTGGTTGTTTTAGGTGGTGACGGTGGTTGGGTTGTTTTAGGTGGAGATGGTGGAGCAGTGGTATTTGGAGGAGTGGGTGGTCTAGTTGTTGGTGAAGGTGAAGGGGGTTGGTCATCGTGTTGTTCTTCTTGTTCCTCTTCCTGGACTGTGGATGGAGTCCTTTCTGAATCCGAAGACTCATCCACAATTGTTAGTTTCCTCGTCCTCTTCGGTTGCTTCCTCTTCGGAGTTGTTTGCCCCGAAGTCTTTCTCCTTTTGTCAGTCTTCTTCGGACCGCTCGGTCCACCAGTAATCTTCCTCTTCCCCTTCGCTTTTGGATTTGCCGGGACAGGTGCTTCTTGTAACGCCGGTTTTTTCAAAAAAAAAAAAAAAAAAAAAAAAAAAAAAGTGTGAATAGTAACTCCGGCGTGAATAGTAACTCCGGCGTGAATAGTGCTCCGGCGTGAATAGTGCTCCGGCGTGAATAGTACGAGAGATGAAGTAAGCGCTTACCTCGTGATGACATCAACGATGATGTCGTGATGACGTCGTGCTGACGTCGTGAATAGTGTTTTCAAGCCCTATAAATAGGGGCCTAACCCCTTCATTTCAAACCACACCAAACACCAAACAACCTTACGATATCGGGGAGTGTTCTGGTGAGAAAAATAGATCGGGAGAGGTAAGGAACGAGCGATAGCTTGTAGCGAAGTGCTCGAGAGTTGTCGGAAGAGTTGAACGGGGACGAGCCAGCGACAATACTAAGTGAGTAATCGCTACTTTATTTCTTTAATAGTTTATAAAGTGTTAAACTATTATATGTGGAAGTTATGTACTATTCGTAATTCCAAAAATAATGCCCAATGATTTACTTACGAGAACGGTGCCTAGGCCGATTACATGGGATCTGGTTGTTGGATTTTCCGAAAGGCTAAAATGCTGAAAGGATCCTGCCACCCCATCTGATCTTCTACCTGGCCGTTCTTTATTTGATAAATCACGAGGTATCATATTGGAATTATAGAGAATATAAAGCAGAGTGATGGTGTGATCCGTAGTAATGCCGGTTGAAATAATAGTTCACCTATAAACAAATATATAGGTACAAACCAAGCAGTTATAGTGGGTGTAAGAAGGCAGGAATAACCAGATACCGTATACCAAAAATCAATGTGAGTAATCTATCCCTAAGTGTTACTTTTACTGTGGGGCCACATTATCGGTTATTGTGATTGGGACCATCTTTCCGTGGGGTCACATACTCGGTAATTGTGGTTGAGACCACATATATGCTGTGACGATCGAATTAGCAGTAATTGTGGTGGGACCACATACAAATGTTGTGATGGCCTATTTGGCTGGCAGTTTTATCACACATTCAACAGGTGTACATTGAGTCCTTGAGACTCGGTATCACAGGGGGCTGTGATATGATGTGGAAGCTGAAAATTTAATGTTGTTATAACACTTATCGATTATTCACTGAGCTTGTAAAGCTCATCCTTGTTGATACTAACTGTGCAGGTGCTGTAGACCCTACTAAAGGGAAGGATCTAATTCGGGGTTAGAATTGATGACCGTAGCAGCCCGGCTTTGGGGAGATACCACTTGTACCTTTTTCTTGTAATATATACCCTGTATAATATTTTGTTGAATAAAATATGTTTTAAAGTGTGGAAAATAAATGGGTATATTTATATTGAAAGCCGGGTGTTACAAGTTGGTATCAGAGCCGAGGTTTAAGTGAATTAGGTTTCTATAGGGTAGATACCTAGACTTGAACCTTAGGAAATAGTGGAATTCGGGATTGGAAAAGGATAATTTATGTTATCTGATTAGGAGACTAATCTTTTTGTTGAACTTTGAAGATGGCAAACACCAGGAATGGTCAGAGCCGAGGAGGTGCTAGGCAGGGAGCTTCCAGGGGAGGCAGATCTCGATCACAGGGCTCAGTGCGTCGGGAGGCGGGAGAGGCAGCAAGGAACCAACCAGATTTACGAGCTATCATTACTGATGTAGTACGGGAGCTATTACCTACTATAGTAGAGACACATAGGGAGGATACTGCTAAGCAGGTGCATGATGGAGCCCCCAGAGACGAGGGACACGCCGAAAGTGGAGTACACGTGGCAGATAAGGGTAAAGGCGTGGAGGGAACTTCGGAAGTGAAAAACAAATGTACGTATAAGAATTTCCTTAGTTGCAAGCCTAAGGAATTTACGGGAACTGATAGTCCCGTACAAGCGATGGAATGGTTGATACATACGGAGAAAGTTTTCCGGATTAGCAAGTGTGATGAGGCAGACAAGGTAGAGTTTGCTACCAACCTTTTCGCTGGGAATGCCCAGTATTGGTGGCAAGTTTTCAGTAGAGCTTTGGGTTCAGATTTGCTTGGAATGTTGACCTGGGAACAGTTTAAAGCAAAATTTACTGAAGAATATTGTTCCGAAGTAGCAGTGAAGAAGCTGACAGAAGAGTTCTTACATTTGGAACAAGGGACTCGTTCTGTGCAAGAATATACTATGGATTTCTTGGAGAAAGCTAGATTCTGTGAACATGAGGTTGATACTGAGAAAAGAAAGATAGACAAGTACGTATGGGGATTGAAAACCCGGATTCGAGAGGTTGTACAGCCACTCAAGCTGACTACCTTTCGGCAAGTAGTTGATCGGGCGGTAGAACGTGAGGCGGAGCTGCAACGCCAACAAGGTGAAAGGAGGGCCGCAGAAGCAAAAAGAAAGGCTGAGGAACGTCCGTGGATTTCTCAGAAGAAGTCCCAACAATCAGAATCTGGGTCGCGGGGTCAGACTCGGAAGGATGAAGGCAAATGGTGCGACAAATGTCGGAGGAAGCATACGGGAGATTGTCCTACTAGTCCCTCATCATTGTATTGTTTTAAGTGTGGGAAGACAGGACACTATGCTCGAGATTGCAACCAAACAACTCGAGTATGTTTCCAGTGTGGAGCCAAAGATCATATCCGATCAGAATGTCCACAGCTGAAGACAGGAGGATCCCGAGACAGGACACGGGAGGAGCAGGGAAGAGAAAGGAAGGAGGCACGAGGTGGACCAGTAGTCTCCCGAGCATTCCAGATGACCGTTGAGGAGGCCCGGGAAAAGACGGATGTTATCACAGGTATTTTTAAACTAAACTCGATCCCTGCATATGTATTCTTTGATCCTGGAGCAACCGACTCCTTTATATCCACATCATTCATGCCCCAAATTTCGATACCCTTAACCCCGTTGAATGAAGAACTGGAGGTAGAAGTAGCAGGTGGTAGATATGTATATGTCTCTGAACAGATACCAGGGTGTCAGCTTGAGATTAACGGGACCATTTTCCCTATTGATCTGAAGCCGATCACCACCAGAGAATTTGAAGTAATTGTAGGAATGGACTGGTTAGCATCCAATGATGCTCAAGTCGATTGTAAAAGAAAAAGAATTGCAGTTCTGGCACCAGACGGGTTGCAAATAATAATTCAAGGTGAACGGCCACGTACAAGGATGCCTGTCATGTCTTTTGCCAAAGTACGACGTCATAACAACAAAGAAGGAATATTTTACATGGCATGTGTGGACTCGACAGAGCCTACCAAACGATCCGTTGAAGATGTCGCTGTTGTAAAGGAGTTTGCCGATGTTTTTCCCGATGAGCTTCCGGGATTACCTCCGGATCGGCAGCTAGAGTTTACTATCGATTTGATTCCAGGAGCAGCCCCTATTGCTCGTGCTCCTTATCGATTGGCACCATCAGAAATGGCAGAGTTGAGGAAGCAGTTGCAGGAATTACTCGATCGGGGATTCATTCGACCGAGTACTTCACCTTGGGGAGCACCTATCCTGTTTGTGAAGAAGAAAGACGGGTCTATGCGAATGTGCATAGACTATAGAGAACTGAACAAGATCACCATAAAGAACAAATATCCACTGCCCAGGATCGATGATTTATTCGATCAGCTTCAGGGAGCATCCTATTTCTCTAAGATTGATCTAAGATCGGGATATCATCAGCTGAAGATTCGGGAGTCGGATATTCCGAAGACTGCCTTCCGTACCCGTTATGGACATTATGAGTTCCTGGTGATGCCGTTTGGGTTAACCAATGCCCCTGCAGCTTTCATGGACTTGATGAACAGAGTGTGTCGTCCATTTCTTGATACCTCTGTTATCGTGTTCATTGATGATATACTGATCTATTCCCGAAGCCAGGAAGAGCACGAGACGCATCTACGTCAAGTTTTGGAGTTACTCCGTCAAGAGAAGTTGTATGCCAAGTTCTCAAAGTGTGAATTTTGGCTTCGTGAAGTTCAGTTTCTGGGACATGTTATTAGCAGCGAAGGTGTTAAAGTTGATCCTGCAAAGATCGAGGCTGTAATGAAGTGGGACCCGCCGCGGAATCCATCAGAAATACGCAGTTTTCTTGGGCTAGCTGGATATTACAGGAGATTTGTAGAGAACTTCTCTTCTATTGCAGCTCCTTTGACCAAATTAACTAAGAAGGGCGAGAAGTTTGAATGGACTGAGGAGCAGCAAGCTGCATTTCAGAAGCTGAAGCAAGCTCTGTGTGAAGCCCCAGTACTTGCATTACCACAAGGTGGGGAAGACTTTGTGATCTACAGTGACGCTTCTAGGAAGGGCCTGGGATGCGTTTTAATGCAAAGGGGCCGGGTTATTGCATACGCATCCAGACAATTGAAAGAAGCTGAGAAAAGATACCCGGTACATGATCTTGAACTAGCTGCCGTAGTATTAGCATTAAAGTTGTGGAGGCACTACCTATATGGAGTAAAGTTCAGGATCTATACGGACCACAAAAGTCTTAAATACTTGTTCAATCAAAAGGATCTGAACATGAGGCAGCAGCGGTGGATGGACTTACTCAAAGACTATGACTGCGAGATTTTGTACCATCCAGGGAAGGCGAATGTAGTTGCAGACGCTCTCAGTCGAAAAGAGAGACCCATTAGGGTTGTGTCTGCTTGTATGAGCATAGTTAGTCGGCTACCTGAGCTGATTCGCACAGCCCAAGATGAAGCAGGGAAGGCGGAGCATGTGAAAAGTGAACGCATGGTTAGCTATATTAACCAACTAGAAGAAAATGCTCAGCGATTGAAGACCTTTAAAGGTCGAGTATGGGTGCCAAAGCAGGGTGAAGCACGGAAGCTACTCCTCGAGGATGCGCATTGTTCCCGTTATGCTATACACCCGGGTAGCACCAAGATGTACCGGACGCTGAAGCCGTTATACTGGTGGCCGGGCATGAAGCGGGACATAGGAAGATATGTGGAACGGTGCCAAACATGCTTGCAAGTGAAGTCCAATCATCAAAAACCGTATGGAGAAATTCAACCGTTACCGGTCCCGAAGAAAAAGTGGGACGAAGTTACAATGGATTTCGTGACAAAACTCCCTCGAACGCCACGTGGACACGATGCAATATGGGTGATCGTGGATCGACTGACCAAATCCGCTCAGTTTATACCTATACGCGAAGATGATAAAGTTAGCAAATTAGCCAGAATCTATATTGATGAAGTAGTCTGTAGACACGGGGTACCATCCTCCATTATATCCGACCGAGATAGTCGATTTATGTCTGGGTTTTGGCAGAGCTTCCAAAAGCGGTTTGGATCGAAAGTTTTAATGAGTACTGCTTACCATCCTCAGACTGATGGACAGAGTGAAAGGACTATTCAGACATTGGAGGATATGCTTCGTGCCTGTGTTATAGATTTTGGTGGAAGCTGGGAGGATCACTTGCCTTTGGTGGAATTCGCATACAATAATAGCTATCACTCCAGCATTCAGATGGCGCCATACGAGGCATTGTATGGAGCACCATGTCGTACTCCGACATGTTGGACAGAGTTAGGGGAAAAGCCGTTAGCTGGACCCGAGATTGTCGCTCAAACCGAGGAGAAAATTCGAGAAATTCGAGAACATTTGAAGATTGCTCAAAATCGCCAAAAGCAGTATGCTGATCGTCGATTGAAACCTATAGAGTTTCAGGTTGGTGATATGGTGATGCTTAAGGTCTCTCCGTGGAAGGGTTTGATTCGTTTTGGAAAGAAAGGTAAGCTGAGTCCTCGCTTTATTGGCCCGTTCCGGATATTACAAAGGGTGGGAGCTGTAGCCTACCGGTTAGAGCTACCTGAGGAGCTAAGAGGCATCCACAACGTCTTCCATGTGTCGCATTTGAGAAAGACTCTGTTTGACGAGTCCCAACGAGTGCCTTTACCTAAAATTGAAATAGATGAAAAGCTGAGGTATCCGGAACAGCCAGAAAAGATTTTAGACCGCAAGGTGAGACAGCTACGGAACAAGAAGATTAATATGGTAAAAGTACAGTGGCGATATCACAAGGGCTCGGATGTAACTTGGGAAGCCGAAGAGGAAATGAAGGCGAAGTACCCCCAATTGTTTGCTTGATTCCGGGGACGGAATCATATAAAGGGGGGGAGAACTTGTAACGCCGGTTTTTTCAAAAAAAAAAAAAAAAAAAAAAAAAAAAAAAAGTGTGAATAGTAACTCCGGCGTGAATAGTAACTCCGGCGTGAATAGTGCTCCGGCGTGAATAGTGCTCCGGCGTGAATAGTACGAGAGATGAAGTAAGCGCTTACCTCGTGATGACATCAACGATGATGTCGTGATGACGTCGTGCTGACGTCGTGAATAGTGTTTTCAAGCCCTATAAATAGGGGCCTAACCCCTTCATTTCAAACCACACCAAACACCAAACAACCTTACGATATCGGGGAGTGTTCTGGTGAGAAAAATAGATCGGGAGAGGTAAGGAACGAGCGATAGCTTGTAGCGAAGTGCTCGAGAGTTGTCGGAAGAGTTGAACGGGGACGAGCCAGCGACAATACTAAGTGAGTAATCGCTACTTTATTTCTTTAATAGTTTATAAAGTGTTAAACTATTATATGTGGAAGTTATGTACTATTCGTAATTCCAAAAATAATGCCCAATGATTTACTTACGAGAACGGTGCCTAGGCCGATTACATGGGATCTGGTTGTTGGATTTTCCGAAAGGCTAAAATGCTGAAAGGATCCTGCCACCCCATCTGATCTTCTACCTGGCCGTTCTTTATTTGATAAATCACGAGGTATCATATTGGAATTATAGAGAATATAAAGCAGAGTGATGGTGTGATCCGTAGTAATGCCGGTTGAAATAATAGTTCACCTATAAACAAATATATAGGTACAAACCAAGCAGTTATAGTGGGTGTAAGAAGGCAGGAATAACCAGATACCGTATACCAAAAATCAATGTGAGTAATCTATCCCTAAGTGTTACTTTTACTGTGGGGCCACATTATCGGTTATTGTGATTGGGACCATCTTTCCGTGGGGTCACATACTCGGTAATTGTGGTTGAGACCACATATATGCTGTGACGATCGAATTAGCAGTAATTGTGGTGGGACCACATACAAATGTTGTGATGGCCTATTTGGCTGGCAGTTTTATCACACATTCAACAGGTGTACATTGAGTCCTTGAGACTCGGTATCACAGGGGGCTGTGATATGATGTGGAAGCTGAAAATTTAATGTTGTTATAACACTTATCGATTATTCACTGAGCTTGTAAAGCTCATCCTTGTTGATACTAACTGTGCAGGTGCTGTAGACCCTACTAAAGGGAAGGATCTAATTCGGGGTTAGAATTGATGACCGTAGCAGCCCGGCTTTGGGGAGATACCACTTGTACCTTTTTCTTGTAATATATACCCTGTATAATATTTTGTTGAATAAAATATGTTTTAAAGTGTGGAAAATAAATGGGTATATTTATATTGAAAGCCGGGTGTTACACTTCTTGACTTAAATCACGAGTGGGGTAAGGGATAACTAGAGTGTTACGATAGGTGTTTACCTCATTGCACTCCATGGGTACTTTGGAGAGCATGACTTGTGGAATTTGAGCACAGAAGGGTGCTGGTTCATCATCCAGTGGTGGGATGGCAATAGGAGTGTATCGTAATTTTGGAAGAGAAACGTCAAGAACAAATCCAGCTTGTTGATAGTGGGCATGAACAACAATTGCCCAAAATCTTGGATTAGCCATTTCTGTCCCCTTCATGCTGTGATTGATATGCGAGCAGAAATCAGTCCAAAGAATGGTTGCGTAATCTACCTTGATGTCATGGTAGATTCCGTAGAGCATGGTTTGGAAGGAGACACTTGCAGAGTCCAATCCAGAAGTTCTTCCTGAGAGACATCTGAGGAAGATGCTGAAGTAGTATCTCCACAGATCAGGTAGTTGGTTCTTCTTGAATGTGCTAGTCCTTTCGAGATGGGGTGAGTATCCCATATCATTGAACATTTCAACCAGTTGTTCAGCAGAAGGAACAACCATTTCTTTAGAGTTGTATACGGGGAGATGAAGGGCTTCAACGAACTTTTCTTTGGTTAACTGAACCTTCTTGGTTTTTCCCTTAGAATCGATGGCCTCATAGAACACCGATTTCACCTGATTGTTGAAATCGAACAGAGCATTCGATGTATAGTGGGCTCTGTGAACAACGGTTGCCGGAATTGTAGGAGTGTCGGTTAGGGCATAGCCAAGAACAGATCTCTTCAGGCATTCGACCAGTGCATCGATTGGTTGAGGGTAGAGTTGTAGGTTGTTGCGAAGAACCAGATTAGTAGACTGGCTCTTGAGGTTTGGGATTGACATAGCTTCAGTGGTTTGGGATGAAGCTTCAGCGGCCATTGTTGAAGAAGATGAAGGAGTTTAGGATTTCTTTGAGAGTAAGTTTGCAGAGAGAGTTCGAAAGTTGTGTTCGCGTAAAGAGAGTAACTGAAGCGGTGAGAGGTTTATATAGTATTCGTGGTCCCTAGGTCATTTAATGCACAATTAAAATGGTCCTGTAATGACCTGACACCTCAGCATCTGCGCGTCCCACTATCCCTGCAAAATGGAGAAACGTACGGCTGTCAGTTGCAATGATTTAAAATTTGAACCGCCCATTTTGTGAGATCTTTTTGGTTAAGATTTTCCTTTAATCTCTCATTGACAGCTGTACACGAACAAACGGTCACTTAATTTCTAAGGAATGTTTGTCTCTGAGAGTTATCATAAATGTGGAAATCATTTGAACAATAAATTGACTTCGGATTTATGAGGAAAATTAAGACTGTTATAGGTGCTCTTCGGAGAAAAGGCATACTGTTATGATTGACTCCGAAGGGTGTTATTTTCACTTCGGTGGATAACATGTGTTTGTGAGGTATCTGTTAGGATACCGAAGTTCATTGGTTTTCTTTGAAGTTTTGGTTTTACTTTTGAGTGATGCAATATGACGTTTATCCTTAACTTCCAGGAATATTATGAAAAGAAGATTTAACAAGTCAATGTTCAGAATCATTCGAATCATGTTGGAAGTCCATTTTTCATTTCAAAGTTTGTTTGATTCAATATCAGTCATGAATGTATAAGTCTAATCACCCCATCACTAACTTGATTTCGCATTTTGCAACATGGTTTGAATTGAGCTTTTGTGTTTCAAATTTTTCATACATAATAATGGTAACATTCTATGCATTTGAAATTTAAAGAACTTTTCATTCTTAAATTGAACATCAGAAGTGTTTTTATAAGTTGGATTGTTTTTTATGAACCTTTTTGAAAAATCTATTCCCTTTCATCAATTGAAGTGTTTGGATACTAAGCTCTGATGACAAGCCTTTGAGCTTCGTACACCACTCCAACTTCATCATTTAAGATAGACTACTTGAAATGTTCATATTCTCTACAAAGTACTCGACTATGTTATAGGAGCTCCCTGTATCGTTATTTAAAACAGATGAATACGCCTTTGAGTGCTGATTTCTCTTTCTTTTTGCACTCCCTAATTATCTTTTTGTTTTGCTTGTTGTCTTTGTGTCTTTTGACAAATTATTTTCTGATTATCTTTTTGATGATTTTCAATTTGTCCTTGTTATCTTTTCTATTTTGGATTTCCTTATCCGAAGATACAAAAACTTCACCATTTAGTTTCTTTCTTGGTGCCTTTTGGTTTTGTTTTATGCAATCCTTAAGTGTGAAAATCTTCTTTTAGTTCAATTTTGTACCAATAATGAAAAGAGATTTAAATTTGCTTATCAGACAATGTTGGTATTATTTTTGAAGAAAACTTCGGAACACTTGAGTTATCCTGTGTAGTTTTGAGGCTACATGATTAATTTGAAGTTGAAGCGAGTCAAGTTCAGAAGGGAGGTTAGAAATAGACACTTTGTTAAAGATATTGGAATCAAACAAGGCTTCAAATTGTAAAATAGCCTTGACCTCACTTCGAAGTCTGTTTTCTTACCAATGTTTCAAGTCGATTCCCAAATACCATTTAGTGCAATAAGGCATGATTATCAGAATCTAAAATCAAAGTTTTGTCCTTTACTTGGTTAATTCATGAAAGTAAGATTCAACTTTGTCATTGTGCATCAGACTTTTCTCAAAACTTAGTGCGAAGGCATAAAACTTTATTTTTCTTGTTTTTGAATTTTCTTTGACTTAAAAACTTTTTTAATTTTGTCCTTAACAAGTGAAGTCAAAATATGTTTAGGTGAAATTTTTCCATTTTCAAAATTTTATTTGACAGAAAATTTTGTTCCGCAGAGTTCCGAAGTGAAATTTTACTTCGAAGAGCTGCGGTGGAACTCTAAGTGATTTTTCTTGTTTTACTCCGATGAGCTCCGAAGCGATGAAACTCTTCGGAGCGCTGCGGTGTGTTGTGATTTTACAAATTATCAGATTTAAGAAGGGAGTAATAGTGAGCAAATCTGAGATTATTGAAGAGTGGATCCATCTATCATTCCAAGTCCACGAACTATTCTTGTGAATGCCTCTTCATTCAGGGCCTTTGTGAAGATATCTGCCAGCTGTTCTGTGGTGTGAACAAAGTGCACCTCAATATTCCCCTCCTCAACATGACTTTTGATGAAGTGATAGCGAAGAGCTATATGCTTTGTCTTGGAATGTTGAACAGGATTGTGGCATATACGAATTGCACTTTGGGAGTCACAGAACAAAGGTATTTTTCTCATGTTGATGGCATAATCTTTCAGTTGGCTTTGGATACAAATGATTTGTGAGGTGCATGCTGCGGCTGCTACATACTCTGCTTTTGCTGTGGAGATAGAGACACAAGTCTGCTTCTTGGATTGCCAGCTAATTAGCTTTCCATCTAAGAATTGACAACCCCCCAAAGTGCTCTTGCGATCAATAGAGCAGCCACCAAGATCTGAGTCTGAGTAAGCTTGTATGTAAAAGCCAGAGTTTGCTGGGTACCATAGGCCATAAGCAGGTGTGCCATGAAGATATCGAAAGATTGTCTTTACCGCACCCATATGAGGTTCTCTTGGGTCAGCCTGATATCTTGCACAATTGCATACTGCAAACATGATATCAAGGCGACTGGCTGTGAGATAGAGCAGTGATCCAATCATACTTCGGTACTGCTGTATGTCTGTCTTCGGTTTGTTCAATGAAGGATTCAACCTTGTACCTGCAGGCAAGGGAACTTTTGCTTTGGAGCAGTTAGTTATTCCGAAGCGTTCAAGCAAACTCTTCGTGTATTTTTGTTGATTGATGAAAATCCCCTCCTTGGATTGTTTTATTTGTAATCCAAGAAAGAAGTTAATCTTGCCCATCATACTCATTTGAAATTTGCTTTTCATTAGTTTTTCAAAATCTTTTGACAAACTCGGGTCAGTGGATCCGAAGATTATGTCATCCACATAAATTTGGACTAACATCAAATGAGATCCAACTTTCTTTCTGAAAAGTGTTGGATTCACTGAACCTTGTTTAAAGCTTGATTATTTTAAAAATTTCGTCAAGGTCTCATACCAAGCTCTTGGAGCTTGTTTTAAACCATAGACGGCCTTGTCTAACACATAGCAATGGTTTGCATGTTCTTTACTTTCAAAGCCGGGTGGTTGTTCAACAAAAACGGTTTCCTCGAGATCACCATTCAGAAAGGCATATTTGACATCCATTTGATAGACATCAAAGTTTTTATGTGCAGCATAGGCTAAAAATATCCGAACTGATTCGAGTCTGGCAACATGAGCAAATGTTTCTTCGTAATCAATCCCCTTCTATTGACAATAACCTTTGACAACCAATCTTGCTTTGTTCCGAACCACATTGCCTTTGACAAACAATTGAAGCATTTGCAGGTTTTGGAATAAGCCTCCAAACTTTGTTTCTTTCATATTCTTCTAATTCCGATTGCATAGCTTTAATCCAGTCTGAATAATCAAATGCATCTTTAACATTCTTAGGTTCTACCTTAGAAATAAAGACATTGAACATGCACAACTCGGAAGTTTTGTTAAGATCTAATTGCCTTTGGTGAAGTTGTGTACGAGTCAATACTTTATCTCGAAGATTATCGATGACAAGTGATGGTGGATGATTTCTCGTCCATTTGTTCAAGGAAGGATAATTTGGATCAAAGTCAGGTGGTCCTTCAGAATTAGTGTCTTCGATGTCTGAAGGATACCCCGAAGTGGAAGGGAAATCATCCATAATTAAATGATTGTTTGAATTAGTTGTGTTAGAGTGTGGTGTGTGCATTTGTGAAGTAGAGTTTAGAGTGTTCTCCCCCTCGACATGTATTGGTGTTGAGGAAGTGGTAGCTCTAGCCGAAGAAATTCGTGTTGCTGAGTTCGGAGTGGTAATCTCTGGCTCCCCCTGGACTGTTGGATACAGGTTCATGATATTAGAGATTTTCTGTGGAGGTGAGGTAGGATTTTTGGCTCCCCTTGGACTGTTGTTTGGCTCCCCCTCAACACTTGCATTTCCTTCACTTCGGTTAGACGGCTTCCCCTCAACAGATGACGGTCTATGTACACTACTTGTGGAAGAATCATCAGGTCCATCTGTGAGTTTGGACAATTCGGATACATGGTTGTCAGGTGCACTGGCTTCAGAGTCCACAACCCTCACAGGTGGATCGAACAAAAGTGCGAAGTCTGTATCAAATGTAGTGATTGGTAGAGCATCCATAGCAGGTTTTGGAAAGATGGATGACATGGGGAATGGATGCAGAGACTTCTTGATGTAGTTATCATCAAACCTTAGGTTGAAGGTTTCTTCGATTTTTTGGGTTGTTTTGTTCATGACTCTGTAAGATTTTGATTCTTGAGAGTATCCAAGGAAGATTCCTTCTTCTGACCTATCATTGAACTTGGTCAAGTGATCCTTCAAGTTCAAGATAAAACACCTACAACCGAAGATGTGAAGAAATTTGACATTTGGTTTTCTTCGGTTGAGCACTTCGTAAGGTGTGATATGAAATCGCTTGTGAATGTAGGATCTGTTTTGAGTAAAGCACGCAGTAGAAATGGCTTCGTCCCAGAAGTACATAGGCAAGTTTGCAAAATTTAGCATAGTTCTAGCTGCTTCACACAAGGAACGATTTCTCCTTTTCACAACACCATTTTTTGAGGAGTATAGGGTGCAGAGAAGTTGTGACTAATTCCTTTTGTTTTCAGGAATCCATCCAGAATCTGATTCTTGAACTCCAAACCATTGTCACCGTGCACAGTTCGGACTTTCTTGTTGAGCAATAATTCCATTTTCTTTATGAAGTTAATGATTTCTTCAGCAGCATCTGATTTGTTTCTTAGGAATAAAACCCAAGTGAATCTTGAATAGTCATCAACTATGACAAGAATATATTTCTTCTTTCCAATTGACTCAACTGTCGATGGACCACACAAGTCCATGTAGAGAAGTGAAAGGGGTTCGGTGATTTTGGGATTGATCACTGTTGGATGCCTTTGTTTGTTTGCTTGCCATGTTCATAAGCAGAAAAAAGAGTGTCATTATCAAATTTGAGAGCATGCATTCCTCGAACCAAATCCATAGCCACTAACTTGTTTAAATCTTTGAAGTTCAGATGAGCAAGTCTTCGGTGCCATAGCCAGCTGACATCAGAGTTGGCTTTTGAGAGAAGACACAAAGATTGCCCACCGGTTACAGGCTTTAGATTCAAGGGAAACATCGATCCCTTCCTTTCAGATTTTAGCAAGACTTCTTTTGTTTCTTCCTTTGTGATTACACTCCCTTGGTTGTTGAATGTAACAGCATTGCCCGTTCCAACCACCAATTGAGATATACTTACAAGATTGTGTTTTAACCCTTCAACAAATGCCACTCTGCTGATTGTGAATTGGCCATTTGTTATTTTGCCATAGCCCCGAATTGGACATGTTTCATTATTACCAAAGCGAATATTTCCAGCATCATCCAAAGTCCTGTAGTCCCTGAGATATTCCTTCTTCCCAGTCATATGTCTTGAGCAGCCACTATCCATGTACCATTTAGAATCATACCGCTCATTTGACAGAACCTGCAATCAATCAAGAAGGAGTTGGTACCCAATCAATCTTGGGTCCTCAGGGTAAGCAAAGGATTCTCGAATCCATTTTTCTACGGCCTCTACAGAAATTTCATTAGGATTTAAGTTAATCAGATTCTCCGAAGCCTCATGTGATGAGCAAGATTCCAAAGTGTCTGAGCATGATTCTGAAGAGCTTTTTGTCAAATTAGATGAGTCCAAAGTGACTGACAGACTACAACTCTTCGGAACCCATTTTTGTTTGGAATTGATTGACTTTGAGGATTTTGATGTTTTCTTTTTACTTGAAAATTTTGAATTCATTGAAGATTTTGAAGTTTTTGATCTTGTAGTTAAGTTTTCTTTCAAATCATTCCTTTTCCAATTTTGTTTTGGTTTTTCAGTTGTTGACTTTCTTGAGATTGAGCTGCATAGCGTAGAGGTACAAAGGTACTCTTCGTATGCCAATTTGAAGTCGTTTAGTGATAGATTCTTATCTTTAAACAGATCCAAATTTTTGTCTAGCCATTGATGAAATGTATCTATCAAATTGTTTCCTTTTGAAAATGTTTTCTTTGTGGGTTTTTGAAATTTTGGATTGGGAAAGTTAGGTTTTGTCGGTGTAAAACTTGGTTTATTATTTTGATTTTTGACTTCTGAAACCTTTGAGTTGAGTGGTTTTGT
Organism: Cichorium intybus; assembly: GCA_023525715.1. Classification (NCBI taxonomy): domain Eukaryota; kingdom Viridiplantae; phylum Streptophyta; class Magnoliopsida; order Asterales; family Asteraceae; genus Cichorium; species Cichorium intybus. Next base: position 79,295,742 of record CM042009.1, read on the forward strand.
TCCAGAAGTTGAAGCAATTGCTTCATTTTGTTTCAGACCTCCGAAGGGAGTTTTTCTTTTCACAAGATTTAAAGTTTGTTTTGATTTCGAGTTCGAAGCAATAGGTTTTTGAATAGGTTTAGTAATCACTATTGTTGGTTTTGATTTTTGAAGAATTTGAGGTCTTTTCAAAATTTGAGGCTTTTGTACCGAAGTTTTGGTAATTGAGATTTTTGGTTTTGAAACAGCATTTTCTGAGGTTAGTAACAACGGTACACACTCACATGATTCAATTAATTGAAAAACATCCATCTTCGGAGCTGCAGGTTTTTCCACAACTTGAATTTGTTTGTAGTTTAGATTAGTGTAGATGTGATTATCATTTTTGAAATTCAAAAATTGTGACTTGTTTTCGGGAATCTTTTCTTTTTCATAACATAGATGATTGTAGATGTTATGGCCATATAAGTCTTGTTTTCTTATGTTGATTTTTACTTCCATTCTTTCATTCATTTCATTTTCAACCATTTTAGAAGATGAGAAGAATCCTTCCTCAGTGACTGTGGAATTATCCTCCTCAAGAAGTTTTTCTAAATAATTTTCAACCAAAGGTGATCCACCTGGTTTCATAAAGATGGCATTTTTGAAATAAGATATCTTCAGATAGATACAAGCCACATGAACTAGCCTTTTTGAATTGTCCTTGAGATATTGATCATAAGAAACACAACCATCTGAGATCTGTAATTTTGATTTCACAATTTCTTTGTTTTCAAAAGTTTTAGATTCACAACCCATTATTGTTTTTCCTTTGTCCTCAGAAGACAGTTGTGAGATGTCTTCTGAAGGTGATTCGGATACAGAGGATGATTTTAATAATGTCAAGGAGGAACAATCAATTTCCTGCATGTCCGAATTGCTTTCAGAATCATTTTCAGATGCGGTTTCAACTGTAACTTTTTCTTTGTTTTCAATTTGAGGTACAGCCTTTTTCAAGATTGGAATCTCTTGTGGTAAGATTTTCAACAAGTTGTCAGCAGTGAGATGTTTTTCTACAGATATCAAACCATGTTTATACGAAGAGTTGGTCACTTCGGACCCAGATACTATAGATTCACATTCATAAGATATGTTATCAACTTCCTTAAGCTTAAACTCAATAAAAGGTAATAGTTGTCTATATTGAACATTGCACACATCAGCTGAATGGTAAATGCGTGTAATATGAGCATACAAGCATTTTGCAGTTTCACAAAAGATGTTACGTTGTTTCAAAATTACATCATGATTGTTCAAAAGTTTTTCTCTATTTTCTTCTAACAGTGAGATTCTTAGGTTGGACTTTTCTAGGGCTAGCTTCAGACTTTCTACTCTCCCCCTCAAGCTGAGAATCTCCTGCTCACTGAGTGTCTTCCTATTTTTCACGTCAATAAGCATTTTATGCATCACAGAACAATCATGAGTTATTTCATTTATGATAGGAGTTGATTGAGAAGTAGGAATTTTAAAAGTTGAGAGAAGTTTTGATACCTGCTCAGGAATGGTCAGGCGTGCTTCATTTGCCATCAGGCATATCTCCTCATCATCATCCGAAGTGTCGTCAGACCAAGTCTTCAGATTCTCATCATCAATCATCTCATTCATCTCAGAAGTCTTGAAACCAAGACCATCAGTTGTTTCAACCTCCAGCATCTCTTCTTCATTCATCTTCTCCGAAGTGTCCTTTAGAAAGCTCTTAGCGACATCATATGCCATGAAAGCACTATGAGTTGGCTTTCTCACTTCATCATCATCCGAGTCCGAAGACCAAACTTGATAAGATCCTTGATGATCATCAGCAGCCATCAGGGCTAGGTCTTTGGTCCTCACTCTAACTTCCTCCATTTTTCTTGCGTAGTATGCTTCGTCCTTCACTTGTGGTTTCTTCTCATTTTGTTTGCGAAGCATACAATCCTTTGCAAAATGATTCTTACCATGGCAGTAATTGCAGTCATAGCCTGAATCACCGGAGACCTTTTTCTCTTCGGTTTTCTCTTTGAAAGACTCCGAAGCCTGTTTTTCAGATGGCTTCGGGGTTGAGTATTTTAAATTTTCATCCTTCGGAGTTAATATTTCTGGTTTGGGTTTGGAATTGAAGTTTGATTTGTTGAAGTTCTTGACAAAAGGCTTCCCAGAGTTGTTTTTAATGAATGGTTTCTTGAACCTTCGACTGTTAGCAGCATAGAGAGCAACAGTTTCACCATTCTCATCAACCATATAGGCAGCTATTGCTTCATCATTGGTTTCTTCTTCTTCTTTTGAAACAAGGGCAAGTGGTCCAGATCCAACATTTTCACTTCTACGACCCACGACATCTGGTTCGTGTGACTTTAGCAGATTGTACAGAGCAGCCAACTTGTACTTCTCAATGTTTTCATAGGATTTAACCATGAGCATGATTGGTCTCCATTCTTTGCGAAGACTATAAAGAACTTTAATGTTGATCTCCTGTTGGCTTCGCGTCTCCCCATACTTGTCTAGAGTATAGATCATGTTGCTGAGACGTTCATAGCATGCTTCGAGAGACTCATTCTCTTCTTGTTTGAAGTTCCCGAAGTCTGCAAGAATTTCTTGAACCTTGCTGGTGTGAAGAATCTTATCCCCTCTAAAACGAAGTTCGAGATTGTCCCACATCTCTTTTGCAGACATCACAACAGCGATATGATGGCTGACATCGGGACCAAGTCCACTTCGTAGTTCACGCATGGCTCTTTCGTCATTTTCAAGTTTCTTCATATCTGCTGCATTAAGAACTACAGCTTCTTCTCCGTCAGGGACAACGAATCGACCAGCAATGTCTGTATGAGGGCCATCAGTCACAGACCTCCATAAGTCTTTATCAAGCCCGATAAGATAGTCCTTCATTCTTCCAGCCCAATAATCATGGTAAGAAGTTACTAGAACGGGGGCTTTGGTTGCAGAACTGATAAGGTTTGCATAGTTGAGCATATTGGCATAAGTTGCTGTAGAATCAGTCATTTTGATAGATTTCAACTGGATCTTTTCAGTAAAAACACGCAATAGAGACTTGCAACAGTTGCGGAATGCTAGATTTGAGAAACAATTCAAATCTAGAACTGAAGCAATGGAGTAAAGGCTCTACTAACAGGTTTTTGAGCTGACTTGCTCTGATACCACTTGTTGGGTGTTGAAATCAATTTAGATTTGAATAATGACTTTGTTCTAGCAGTTCTATGAGGGTTTAACAATCACACACGAGTAATATAAAGCAAATAGATGAACAAGGTGAATTGAATAACTTGTGCCGAATGCTTGATTATAACTTTAGGGTTTTACAATGGGGTATTACAATCGCTTCCTAACACGGTATGGTATCACTGATATTTATACTAAATCAGTGATACGCACAGTACAATTGCTTTTCAGAGAATATTCTATCAGATGTACTATCCAATAGAATGACAGGGTCATGCAACACATAGTCTGCAACCACGCGTGCACCTTGGTTTGACAGCTGGGAAGTCTTCGGATCCTCCAGGTGATATCCTTCGGAGTTTTCAGACTTCGGGGTCTTCTATTCGTTTATTACTTCGGGGTTTTACTTCAAAAGGTCTTCTGAAATAACTTCGGATACGTCAGCACTTCATCACAATTATTCTCAACAGACTACTATATTTACTCGTTCCCAAATTTAACCAATACCCTAAACCCTAAAAACCAATATATATATATATATATATATATATATATATATATATATATATATATATATATATATATATATATATATATATATATATATATATATATATATATATATATATATATATATATATATATATATATATATATATATATATATATATATATATATATATATATATATATATATATATAGGGTCCCGATCCGGTGAGGACTCCAACTTTCGTGAGGACCGCGAGGACAATTCTCGTCCAATCAACTTCATTAAGGGCGTTTACGTCAAATTGGGCCTGCTGGACGAACTGGGCTAACTCACATGCCAAAGAAATACTGAAAGCTTGGGCTGCAAGACATTGGGCTTCTGTTGGACTGAAACAAACGCTTAGCCCTAAAATCACTGTCTTCTTCGTTCTGCTTCATATCTCTGATCGTGTTCTTCGTTGTTCATCCATTGATCGATTAGGTTCAACTATTGATAGAAATTGAAGATTACAATTGATTCAGGTTAGTTTATGTACAAAATATTTTGATTAATTGCCTGATTTTACAATTGATTCAGGTTAGTTTATATACCTCTGAAGCAAAAATATTTTGATTTGTTTCAATTGATTGTAAATTGAAGATTATAATTCAATTTCTTCGTTGCTTCCTTGCTCTGATCATCTTCTTCGTCGCTTCTTGCTCTGATCGAATTCAACATCAAAAAGATTCTGATTTTTTCAACAGATCAAAAAATTGAGGATTATAACTTAATCAGGTTAGTTTATACTATATATAAAAGATTTTATTTAATTGAATGTCCAAGTTTGATGATGCACTCAAGGTGTTTGTTAAAATGCCTCTGAGAAGTTCAGTAAGGTATTTGTTAAAATGCATCTGAGAAGTTCTATAAGGTGTTTGTTAAAATGCATCTGAGAAGTTCAACGCACATAAGGTGTTTGTTAAAATGCCTATGAGAACCTCAATGCACATAAGGTGTCTAAGATGTATAAGATTTTCTTGTGCTTTACACACACAAACTATTAGTATGAATGTATTTGTGATATGTAAATAAGTGAGTTCATACTCTGTATTACATTGCTTTTTGGTCTTTATGGAAAACATTTACATGCATATGTCTAAGAGAATGTGTGATAAATTTGTGTGTGAATGTAGGTTTGTGTAGAAAAAAGAGGATCATAAAAAGAAAAGATTGGTAAGAAAATATGTCGTAATAGATAATGACCAACCTCGTGCAATTGCATAAGTCTATTAAATAAAAAATTAAACTCTCACTTGTTAAGACATAGTTATTGTTGTATTGATCATCTATACCAACACACTATATACATGTAATATTGTGAAAACTTGTTTAGGTTCTGTTTATGAAAATTTGTATTTGGAGCATTATGTTTTGAATCATCACATGGTTGCATCATAAAACCAGGGAAAATATATATCATATTATTGATTTGTTATACCCGCTGGAATTAGGCAATATCATTGATTTGTTTATCATCTTATTTGTATAATTGTATGGTAACATGTTTGGAATCATAACATATTTAGATCATCCAATATTTGGATTATAAACCATTCAAATCAGATCGTTGTATTGATTAATTTGTAACACATCAATCATCAAATGTTTGTATCATATAATTTTTGAATCATATATTGTGAAATGTTATGATCAGTAATATATCATTTGATGGTGTTATTCATCATGATATATAATTTGGAGAACCCTGAGTTATGTACATATGAGACATATGCCATAATAACAAGTTATATTTTCTTAATGCATTGTTCCTTCGGATAGTTTTAAGCACGTGTTTTATAGTATATTTTTTGTAAGCTCCAATAAGAGGTTTCTTTATTTTCAGGTTGGATGCAAAACTTTCATTGATTCATAATATTATTGTTTCAGGAAACAGTCTTTGTATCTTAACATCGTCAATGTCAAACATTATACAGGCATATAAGAAAATGAGATATCAGTCAATAAGTCAAAGCGGATATCTAAACGAGAGATCTTGAGTTTGAGCCCAATATGCACGAGAGACATGATAGACCTTTGATGTTAAGATGTTGTTTGATCTGAACTCAAAGTATTAATATGATTTAACAATGTGTGCATCTCAGTATAAAAGTCAAAGCGAATGTTATGGTCTATAGGTTTAAAATATTCAAGCATTTGAAATGTTATATATTCAGACTAAGAGATTGTAGATAGTTTATTATTATTCGGTTTTGATGCATATAGTTTTATTTTTTCAATCATATCATATGTTATAAAATTGTTGTTCATGTCAGGTTTGTCAATATGGTATAATGCAAATTTGCATACACGTCAAACATTTATATGCCTTGAATCATATTTTGAATAATACCATTTTGAATCATAGAATATTAAATCATGTATGTTTTTTCATAAAAGTTTTTATTCATAAAAGGTTTGGGATCATAATAGGTTTTGGATCATTATAATATAATAGTTTGATGTTTTGAATAATATGATACTTAGAATAATAATTTGATGTTTTTATTTGCTACTTTGAATCTTAGTTTTGTCTATTTTTATGATGTAAAAGCAAATGTTCAAAAAGTTATGATTCAAAATGTTATATAATCCAAAATCACAATATATAAAACTTATGATCCAAAAATAGATGAAACACAAGATGTATGATCAAAAAATATAGATGCATCATATAAGTTTAGATCACGACTATTAAAGTTGAACATTAAGATCCTAAAATATTAGAAAGTACGAAATGTCGAATAATATTGTTTCTTGAATAATAGTTTTATATTTTAAATACTATATAATTTGAGTATTTAGATTTTTCTATTCAAGTGATGAAAAAGAAATTTCTATGATCCAAATATAGTTTTGGATCATGAATGTGATACACAAAATCATGATCCATAAATGTTGACCCATAAAGTTTTAGATCCAAAAAATATAATATGAATCAATAATTTTCTGGATCATGAATATGATCCATAAAAATATGTTATGGATCAATCATTGATGTCATCTTTTCAAGTTAAATATCATATCATATGTGGTTAATATCCCAAAAATAATATTTTGGATCATGACAAGCAACACAAAATCATGATCCATAAATTTTTTGTTAATAGGAAATAATAAAGTTTTGAATGATGAATATTATGTTAAAATGGACAATTATGTTATATATGGCCATTTTTTCAACCTAGTCGACATGGTCCATATCTTATTGACGATCCATAAGAATAATATCCAAAATACATGATCCATGACATATATATGGCATGAATTATATTATGTAATATGCAAAACATCTGTGTTTCATATAAAACATAATGCATTACTAAAACTAAAAGTGTACCATAGACAGGTTCACTACGACATTGTTTATTTACCACATAACACGACAACAATAAAAAATATGCTACTAATAATGAAAACTAAATAAGATATCAAACTAAAAACTATTTCATAAATATGGTCATAACACGACAACAATCACAAAATTCTGATTCCTTGAACCCTAACTTGAATTTAATGCAAATGCGATTTACCATAAATCTTGTTCTGCTTGTAACTTGTCAACTTATCATAGTCTTCTAGAGTCCGAAAAATGTAGGTTTGCTCAGATTAAAATTAGACAAAAATATATTTGCAACATACTTCTTCCTTATCTTTGCCAATTGTATGTCTTAACAATCAAACTCAAGTTCTAAATGAACATCAATACTATCCGCTCCACTTCACATGCCTCCAAAAATAACCCATAGTCAGCAAGGTTATTTTTTAAACAAAAAATCTATTTTCCACTTGCAATCCTGAAAAAAACAAAAATATTAAATATTATATCATAATAAGTTATGGGTCATAATCCATAAAAAGTTAAATCATTTAAGTTATGAATCATAATTCATAAAAATTTGGATCATTTTAAGTTATGGATCATAATTCATATAAATATGGAAACAATAAGTTATGGATCAAAAAATAAATTTGACAGTTTTAGGATCCAAAAGCTATGATCAATAATTAATTATTCAAAAAGGAGACATGAATCATAAAGTTTTGGATCATGAGTATGATATAAAAGTAACATGATCCAAATAAAACAATCTATAAAGCTTTTTATAAGATGGATAAATAATATAAGATAAATCATAAAACTTTATATAAAATAGACTATTTCTACAAGCTGAACAATTTCTATAAGATGAACAAATTTTCTATAAAAACATGATCTAAATAACTCACCATGATCTATTAACTTTATGACGTGAATCATAAACATACAAACTACTACTTTCATATCCTCATGCACTACTAAAAAAAAATAACAATGTACCTTAACTGAGTTGATAACATCCTCATTATTTATAAATTGAAGCATAAAAGCAAAAAAAAAACATCAAAGATGTTGCCAAAGAACTCAGTTTAACTCAAGTAATCTGCTCCGTAACGTTTTGTATGTGACACTCACATTGGTGATTGGTTCTGATTTTTGTTTTCCATACAAATTGGTGCCCATATCTGCAAACTTCTACGCATCACCTAAATTGCATAAAAGATGAATCAAGTAAGTTAGTCGCATAACAATTCTTTTAAGTAAAAAACAAACAGGTAAAACAGTATGAGAACATCAACACAAAAGGTATAATGATTATAACATGAAGTGCACTAAACATTTTTAAATTGTCTTGTATATTCAGTGATTACATAAATGGTTACCAATGACATCTCAACCTACATTTAATTCAAGGTAAAATCATTCCAAACCCTAAAAACTAAGAAATAAAAAAGTCAATGTAGGCCTACCATTTCATACGAATGAGATTTGATATGAAGTAAATCCTGAGACCCCTCCTTCTAGAATTGAACTTGATCCCTCGATTTTGATGCAACTTCTAGTGGAATTTAAAACATAACATGTACAATAACGATCACGATAAACCACATGATCAAGAAAAAATATAATTGTTAAGCCTTTGATGTCCTCTAATCATTATTAATAATATTTAAAAAATAGAAAAAGTAAAACAATCCATCTAGGGAAAAAGTAACAGGAAGTGATATGGAGATGGTCCGCATAAGAAACCTAACATAAAAGAATTTAACATGTTAGTGAATAAATTAACATTCAGGAATTATTATTATCTTTTGCAATACCACAAGCAATTGACAAAGATCTTTTATACAAACTTTTGAGTTCATGTAGATCCATTTTGGCAGCATCAATATACAACCAGAGCAGTTTTATATAAGAAAGCTTCAAATTTTGAATAGACTTTGATTATTTTAAATTGTTATTTCTAGAAAAAGCTGATACAGTGGATACAATAATCTCTACTATAAGGATGCTATATCATCTAGTTCAAATCAGTTCTATGTTACAAACAACATCAATTTTTATCACAAGTAAACAAATGAAAACAACAAGAAAATCCTCAAGAAAGTAGATTTTCCAATATGTGGTTTCTTTGAGACATTAGATCAAACACGTTGCAAGCATCCTTATATTCAACTTCCTTTATGAATATAAACACGAGTTTAGAAAGCATTAATCATCAAAAAGTGTTTGCCAACTTATATATCAGCACAAGAACTACATAAACTACAAAACAAAACAAATAAAAATATTAAATCAACTAAAGGAACTTACCTGATTCCATTTAACGGAAAATTTCGAAAAAATGCATCTAGTTCAGATCAGTCCTATGTTACAAACAACTACATCAGTTTTTATCACAAGTAAACAAATGAAAATAACAAGAAAATCCTCAAGAAAGTAGATTTTCCAAGATGTGGTTTCTTTGAGACATTAGATCGAACACGTTGCAAGCATCCTTGTATTCAACTTTAGTTATGAACATAAACATGAGTTTAGAAAGCATTAATCATCAAAAAGTGTTTGTCAACTTATAAATCAGCATACGAACTACATAAACCACAAAATAAAACAAATAAAAAGATTAAATCAATTAAAGGAACTTACCTGATTCCATTTTAGGGGAAATTTCGAAAAAAAATGCAAACACACCAACAATTCGTGAATACAACTATCGAGACTGCAAATCGATCGATTACATGATATATTAACTTTGAATGAATACAAATCATAAGATTAACTACAGAATTTCAACAAAATCGGATGAAATTCAACAATAACTCACCAATTGTTCTTCAAAGGTAAAAGGGGAAATTGTGGTACGAAATATGAACAAAATACGATCGATTATACAATATCTTTGCTTCACACCAACAACAACTCCAAGATTAACGACGATTATAGAGAAAAACAAAATAATTTTGAAGAGAAACGTTGATACATGGACAGGAGCTCAAAGATATGGAGGAATACGCTTCTGTGAACTGAACGAGGGTTTAAGAAAATGATAATGACGATCCAGTCCTTCAAACCCTTGCCCTTTACAGGAAAAGTAATTTAAAGTTCTAGTTATTCACAAAAATGCCACCGTGTCCATAATAAAAAAATAAAAAAATCCGAATTAATTACAGCCATTCATTTTTCAGATTAATGGTCAAGATTAGTCCTCACAATCCTCACAAAAATAGGAGTCCTCACCCGATCGGTTTTCTATATATATATATATATATATATATATATATATATATATATATATATATATATATATATATATATATATATATATATATATATATATATATATATATATATATATATATATATATATATATATATATATATATATATATATATATATATATATATATATATATATATATATATATATATATATATAGGGTCCGGATCCGGTGAGGACTTCAATTTGGGTGAGGACTGCGAGGACAATTCTCGTCCACTCATTTCCTTAAGGGCTATAACGTCAAACGTAATTATTGGATTTGACGTAATCCTATGCGGCGCTCGTCCATGGAACGTAATACAGACTCGAGGATATAATCACATGTTACTCACGTCCGTACAACATAATTTAGCCGGGTTTTTTTATTTTTATTTCGTTTTTTATTGTTTTAAATATTATTTTTCGTTTTTTTTTCGTTTTTTTCCAGTTTTTTTTTACTTTTTTCGTTTTTTTTTTCAGTTATTATTATTATTTTTTATTTATTTATTTTTTTTACGTTTGTCGTTTAAAAATCGTTTTGCATCATATCTCGTTTTGCATCATAACTCGTTTTGGATCTTGGATCATAACTAATTTTGAATATTGGATCATAAGTTTTGGATCATAAAACATATTTTGGTTTTAATATTTTTGGATCATGTATTTTTTTTGCTATTTTGATAAGTTTTAATTCATAAAATACTTAGTTAATAACAGTTTGAATCATTACACATATTTTGGTTCTTAATATTTTTGGATCATGTATGTTTTTTTTTTTGCTATTTTGATGAGTTTTTACTTAAAAATATAAAAACGAACACTTAAAAACATTTTTTTAAATTATTTTTGCAAACTTACTAATATCATGTCTACAATGTCCCCTTAAATTTTCATAATTTTTGGAGAATTTTTTTATTTTTTTGATTTTTAATAAAAATAAAAAATAAAAAATATTTTTATTTCAAATTTTCATGATGGTGCTTGTTTTGTGGAGAATTAAATTTTAAGAACTTTGGTTTTTTCAGAATTTTTTTTACAAAGAAAAAAAAAGTTATGGCCCAAAAACTAAGTTGATGGAATAAAAAAAAACACAGCAAACGAGATTGTGACAAGTGTCGCAATAGGGGGTGGGGTACTCGATCAGATTACTATATTACACTTCTTAATTTGTATTACCCACCCACTAGTTTTAATTTTTAAACAACTAGCCCCCAAGTTTTTAACATGTGTCAATTTTTTCACAATAATCTTAGCCACCCATTTTTCAAGATTAGATGTCCAGATTTGTCCTCACAGTCCTCACCAACATTGGGGTCCTCACCCGATCCTGATTATATATATATATATATATATATATATATATATATATATATATATATATATATATATATATATATATATATATATATATATATATATATATATATATATATATATATATATATATATATATATATATATATATATATATATATATATATATATATATATATATATATATATAGGGTCCGGTTCCGGTGAGGACTCTTTTTTCGGTGAGGACTCGCGAGGACACCTTAAAAAAATTGAAAAAAATATAAAAAAATACAAATCATAAAATCGAGAATAGTACTATATCATTATAAAAAAAAATTGAAAAAAAAAAATTTGCATCATTGCAAAACGTAATGATGCAATTTTTCTGTTTTTATTTTGGATTATTATTTCATTATAAAAAAATAATAATCGAAAAGTTTTTTTTTGAATCTTTTTTTTCTCCGATATAGTACAATGATCCATTTTATTATTTATATTTTTTTATATTTTTTTTCAATTTTTGTAAGGTGTCCTCGCAAGTCCTCACTTTAAGAAGAGTCCTCACCCGATCCTGATTCTATATATATATATATATATATATATATATATATATATATATATATATATATATATATATATATATATATATATATATATATATATATATATATATATATATATATATATATATATATATACATATATATATATATATACATATATATATATATATATATATATATATATATATATATATATATATATATATATATATATATATATATATATATATATATATATATATATATATATATATATATATATATATATATATATATATATATATATATATATATATATATATATATATATATTTATATGTATATATATATATATATATATACATATAAATATATATATATATATATATATATATATATATATATATATATATATATATATATATATATATATATATATATATGTATATATATATATATATATATATATATATATATATATATATATATATATTTATATGTATATATATATATATATATATATATATATATATATATATATATATATATATATATATATATATATATATATATATATATATATATATATATATATATGTATATATATAGTATTTATATGTATTATATATATATATATATATATATATATATATATATATATATATATATATATATATATATGTGTGTGTTATGTTGCCTTTCAGAAAAAAAAAATAATATATATATATATATATATATATATATATATATATATATATATATATACTACTTTAAAAAGGAAAAATGGTTTCCATTATTGGAAACTCTTAAAATTAAGAGATCCACATGTTTAAGCTGAATATACAATTTATTATGCATATACAGATATAAGATTTTCTCCCGCCACTTTCCATCACTTAATATTAGGTCTAACCTTATCTCAATCCCCTAATTTCGGTATCGTAAGTTCAGAAAGCGATAGAATTTTTGAAAAACCTATTGAAACTGTGCTCCCCATTCCAACCCTAAATACTCAATTCACTTCCACTTTTCTCTAAAAACTCACCAGAAGTCGCTTACAAATCCTCCGGTCGCCTCTTTCTCTTTTCAACACCAGCGATTGGAGACTATATTCATCACCAAGAGTCGCCGCTAAACACGCTAAAGACCACTACGTCCTGAGCTTCACACCCGTCAACATGTCCTGGCCATCAGACTACCACAACCTCCATCGCACTATCACCATCGCACTGTGTTGGGGGGGCTTTTGGAAGCGATGAATGTGGGGGGTTTCTAACAACGATATGCATGATGAAAGGGGTAGTGGGGTATCGTCGGCCATGGTCGATGAACAATGAGTGGAGGGAAGAGTAAGAAGGATTGATCGATTTGGGCCATGTCATAGAAACTTCTTGGTTAAGAAAGGAATTCATACAAAGCAAAGATAAGCTTCTTGTTGCTTTGCCAAAATGTCAAAATTATATCGTTATTGAAGTTCTGGTGGTGAGATTTTCTTATTGAAATTGAAGTTTTTGGACATTTTTGACTGATAAACTGAATATTGCAACTACACTGTTAAATCTGCCTCATTTGTGAATTAGTCGCTACGTATTTATGAATGTTCCATATATGTTCAGTTGAAAATTCATGTATCTAGAGGATTGAATCTATTACATCTGTACAAGTCTCTTTATTTAGTTATACTAGATTGACATCACGCCTTTCAAATCCAGGTTGGACTCTCGGTATACCCTAACAATGGTGGATTCAGAGTTTGCATTTGAACCTCCAGCGATGAAGAATATGACTATGAAGATATCAACAGTGGCGAAGACGATGAAAACAAAAATGGCGATGTAGAAGAAAAAGGGAAAAAATATAATAAAAAACACAATCTCCATGGACTTTTCCTACACCGAATCAGTTGCAGAAGAACATGCCTGTAGAAGCACAACCTCCATTGATGACAAAATCTCTAAGTTCATTCAACAACGTAACCCAACAAATTCAATACCAAAACAAGATGAAGAAGATCAAGATAACTCTACTGATCTTGTAGTTATAATGTCAAATCCAGGTCAGCTTAAAAAAAAGATCTACCTTTTATATAACTATCATCCATACTTATTTTTTTAAGAACAACCAATTTAAATTATCCATTTCAGCAACTTCAATTGACAGGTCACAGCTGCAACCTATATTAAATTATCCATTTCAACAACTTCATTTGACATGTCACAGCTGCAACCTATATTTCCTGCCTTGAGTTCATGCCTGATACACTTCATTTGACAATCCCTTATATTCTTAGCTTTGTAATGGGTACATGATCTGTTTTTATTATTCTTAAATTAATTACTATTATTATTATTATTATTATTATTATTATTATTATTATTATTATTATTATTATTATTATTATTAAATGCTGTTATCTTATTAGGTGATCCTATAAAGATGTCAATGGTGACTAATGAAAGCTCACTTACTCCAAATGTTGGGAAACTAACTGACAACCTTACCGCTTTGCTTCCTCGCCTTTCCGTAAATGACCATTTTACCCTTATGTTTCAACAAAGCAATTTTCACAATATTCATCAATTTTAACGTGAGAGGAGTTGGGAGGAAAAATGAAGAATGGAGAATAGGGGTTGTCCGATATTTTTCCAAGATTAAGACTAAACTTATTAAGTTCAATAAGTCAAAAGAAACAATTCAATAATTCAATTTGTTATTTTTAATTTTTTTATTTGATTGTAGGGGTTATCTGATATTAATCTGAGATTAACACTTTTATGGAAGTTGAAAATACTTAAATTTGCTGCTGCATATGCTAATTCTCGCCTCCATGCTGTTAAAGCTGAAGTGTTGGTGCTTGCAAGGTTAGTTTCATTTGGGAGTTATACGCCGCTTTGTATGAATCTTATAGCTATCATTAGAGTTATAATGATGATATAACCATATGTGATTTATCATGCTTTCAAATATTTCTTTTCATAGATATGGATTTGGGTCTTGTACATGTTTGTATTGTTCTGATTCTATTTAAAATATATATGTTCTATGTTAAACTGATAACTTTCCTATGATTTCTAATATTACAAATGTTTCAAGAAGGACGAATACAGAGGGTTGGTGCCTGACTCATTTGGTTTGGTTTATCCCTCCTAATGTGTATCTTCAATTTCACAAAAAAATTGTTCATTATAGTAAATAAGTTGGTCTTCTTAGCTTTAGAGAGGTAAAACGATTTAATGTTGAAGATTGATAGTGTGTTTGAACTGCTTCTCTAAGCTAAACTTGTTATTACATCACCAACTTTTACAGTTTACTATTTGTAATCTTCCATCTAACATATTGTTCTACATATTTTGATGTATGGACACTTATTTCATTCAGAGTGAGAGATTGTTTGTGGTTGCTTGGGGTGAAAGAACACATGGCAAAAGGAAACATGGTTGGGGCTGAGTGAAGTAAGTAGGGAAAAGGATTCAACAAAGTCAAATGAGTATTATTCCTCTGTTTTACATACTGATGTTGTTGTTGCTCTATGTCTTGGTTTCTTATTTTTATTTTGTAGTTAAAATGAACTTATAAAACCATTTGATGTAATTTCAGTCGTTTTATCTTAATTTTGCAGTTAAAACTGGTTGTTCCACATCGGCGTTTTAGTTAGTTAAAGGAGGAAATACCTCGGTTACTTTTGAGTTTTTTTTAAGTTGGGGAAAACAATGTAAGGCTTAATTGGCTGTGTTTATCTTTTCAAAAGTATGTATTTTTATTTTATCTATTGTATATTACTTTATAATAATACGATGGTGATAGATGTATGCAATTCCCACTAAAATTGCAAATATGCTAATATCGATTCGATTCACCAACTTCTTTTTCAAATTAAAATGACCAAATAAAGCATTTAACCGTCTACCCATTACATCCTGCCAACCCCCTCCCTGCCACCCCCCGACGAAATTTTCGCCCGCCGCATTGCGCGGGTCCACAGCTAGTGTATATATATATATATATATATATATATATATATATATATATATATATATATATATATATATATATATATATATATATATATATATATATATATATATATATATATATATATATATATATATATCCCGTTTCGGTAAGGACTCTTTTTTCGGTGAGGACTCGTAAGGAAACCATAAAAAAATTGAAAAAAAATATAAAAAAAATACAAATCATAAAATAGAGAATAGTACTATATCATTATAAAAAAAATCGAAAAAAAAGTTGGGTCATTGAAAAAAGTAATGATCCAATTTTTTTTTTGTTTTTTTTTGGATCATTGTTTCATTATAAAAAAATTATGATCCAAAAGTTTTTTTCGAATTTTTTTTCTCCAATATAGTACTATGATCCATTTTATTATTTATACATTTTTTTATTTTTTTTTCAATTTTTTAAGGTGTCCTCACGAGTCCTCACTTTAAGAATAGTACTCACCCGATCGCTTATATATATATATATATATATATATATATATATATATATATATATATATATATATATATATATATATATATATATATATATATATATATATATATATATATATATATATATATATATATATATATATATATATATATATATATATATATATATATATATATATATATATATATATATATATATATGGTTAGTATTAAATAAGAATGTTAATTATTGTGTGATTGTGAGACCAAATCTAGACCAATGGATTGGAAAAATGTGTAACTTTGATGATAGTGACATTTCTGTAAATAAAATGAATGAATATTTAATCCACTGATTAAAAAAGGGGGAATAAGGGTATAAACGACAATTGGTTGTGCCTATAGATCAGGAATGAATTATGTTAAAAACAAAAAGGCTACTATTACGGGACACGATCTTAGTCTTCGTTAAAAAACATTACAAATATACAGATGCATTCTCATAGAAGTAATGCTGCATTTTCGGAGAAAAATAGTTACGTAGGAGTTTCCAAAGTCAGTTTTTAGAGAATGAGTGGTAGGATGTATAACAGTTTTGAAAGTCAATTCTCCGAGAATATCTAGTTTTCAAAGTATACGTAAAGTCAATTATCCGAATAGCCAAATCTCACAACATATATTGTTTTGAAAGTCTATTCTTCGAGAATGTGTATAGTCGGAATCAACATATGCATCCGAAAAGTCAATTCTTCGATATGTGTTGAGATTTTTTTAATTTAACATGGTCAAAACTGATCAGTCTTAAAGTATATTATATAAATGAAGAAGAAAATATAAGATATCAGATTTAAGAATGAACATTAACTATATTATGCAAGAATGAAAAAGAAAAATTCATAATTTGACATAAGTGTGTGATTTGAAGTCTGTAAGAACACAAATATATTTATACAACTAAAGTATTCTTAGAAAATGAAAACATTCTTAGAGAATGCTTTGGCAGAAACAATTATGCTCCTCTTTTCTCTATATCATTCTTAGAGAATGCAAGCATTCTTAAATAATGCAAGCACTCTTATAAAATGCTTGAATAATACAATTCTTGAAGAACATCCCCTATGAAGACAATTATACTCTTCTTTTCTCTATATCATTTCGATTTGTGTGTTTTTGACAGAAACAAGAACTCGAGAAAAGCTTCATTAAAATCGAGAACAACAATCAGCTCTTCAATTTCAGTCACAATCAAATCGTTAACATGTAAAGGAATTAAGATACCTGCTGAATCAATTTCTTGAGTTCCCATCTCCAATTTCGTTCCTACAATCATCATCACAGGTTCTACCACGATATTATCCAAATCGGTTCTACTAATAGCGATAATTTCTTCATGGTTTTCGATTGCAGGCTTAATCGAATCTTCAACAGCACTAGGAATAGTTAAACCCAAAAAATCAATCTTGTATTTACTATTATCCAGCACCGATAACGATTTCGGAACAAATTTTTACGATTTCAAAATCAATCCTGAAAAAGTCACACGAGCAAGTCTGATGCCCATGACGAATTCGATGCTAAAGCGGAGGCTGGTTGATTCCTGACCTCGCTGACTCTCTGTTGCGTATGAATCTCTAATCCTCGATCTCTCTATCGCCAATTCGTGTCTTTCTTGATCTTTATCGCTAATCCTTGATCTCTCTATCGCCAATTCGATGCCAATTCATATCTATCTCTCGTGTCTTTCTTGATCTCTTTCTGAATTGCAATCACACACACACATAAAAAAATACAAAAGGTTATCAATTCGGCATTGATTATCTTGGAAACGTGATTATCACGTTTTGAATTTCCATAGTTATCGATTTTCAATTTTGATATTAGATCAATCATAAAATACAAAAGTACTAATACACCCTTATGAAATGATTGGACCAAAATTGGTCCTACATTTACACAATAACTGTTGATTGTATATATATGATTAAATGTGAATTACAAGTAAATATTGTGTGATTGTATGACCAATTCTTGCCTATTAGATTAAAATAGTAAATAGTTGTGCTATTAATGTACATGATATTAACATGTGATAAAATGTAGTATATAATTACACTTAATTAATTATAAGAACAAATATGATATTTTATTGAGAGAGAGAAAAATGAAATTTACCTATATTTTAGGCAAGTAATTCAAACTAGTTAATAAAAATCAATTTACATGTTTGATTTTATTCAACAATTAAATCAAATCAAATTTTTTATAATACATTTTAACACGTTAAAATCCGTTTTTCATAGATTTTAATATCTATTCTCAAAAAATATGATTGTATTCTCAAATATTTTTACTTTTATTCTTAAATAATATGACTTCATTCAACAAATTCAAAATTGTTTTCCTGGATCCAATTCAACTTTCATTCTTATGATTCTCATTCTTGAAGAATAAGACATAATTACAAATGAATAATTACCATTATTAAAGAATAACATTAACATTTTTGCAATAACAAAAGATATTCTTGAAGAATAAGAAAATATAATTCAACTTCCATGCTTACCTTTCTGATTTTTTAAGAATAATACATGAATTATAAATCATAACTAACATTCGTGAATAATAATATTAACATTTTGAAACAATCATTGACATTTATGAAGAATAAGAAATTAATTACAAATGCATAACTCAAATTCATGAAGAATAATTTAATATTCTTAAACGAATAAAATACATTCTTAAAGAATAACACATTATTGAATAATAGAAAAGTCTTGAAGAACAGCAAACAGAAAACATTAAGAATATATCACCAACGGATCACTAACGAAACATTGATGGATCGAGACGGAGCATCGGGGTATCGAGACAGAACACCGATGGATCACCGATGGAACACTGGCGAAAGACTGACGGATCGACAACAGATCCGGAGAAAGCATGGATTTGTGTGTCTGCTGTGGTCGGATTCGACGACAAGAATAGAGTTTCATGTGTGTGTGTGTGTTCTTGTTTCTTATTCCCTCACTAAAACTCGTTTGACGTATTTTAATGATTGTCTTAGTTTAATTCCATAATTATTGGCTTTTAATTTGGGTAGGTAACTAATTAATTGATTTGTAATTTTAGGATAATAATTAAATTTAATGTAAAATTCTAAAATTGCCCCTATCAGTAGTTCAGAATTGGTCATACATTCACACAATAATTACTGTTATATATATATATATATATATATATATATATATATATATATATATATATATATATATATATATATATATATATATATATATGTGTGTGTGTGTGTGTGTATATATATATATATATATACCTCGCGTAGGGCAGGTTATCAATTCGGCATTGATTATCTTGGAAACGTGATTATCACGTTTTGAATTTCCATAGTTATCGATTTTCAATTTTGATATTAGATCAATCATAAAATACAAAAGTACTAATACACCCTTATGAAATGATTGGACCAAAATTGGTCCTACATTTACACAATAACTGTTGATTGTATATATATGATTAAATGTGAATTACAAGTAAATATTGTGTGATTGTATGACCAATTCTTGCCTATTAGATTAAAATAGTAAATAGTTGTGCTATTAATGTACATGATATTAACATGTGATAAAATGTAGTATATAATTACACTTAATTAATTATAAGAACAAATATGATATTTTATTGAGAGAGAGAAAAATGAAATTTACCTATATTTTAGGCAAGTAATTCAAACTAGTTAATAAAAATCAATTTACATGTTTGATTTTATTCAACAATTAAATCAAATCAAATTTTTTATAATACATTTTAACACGTTAAAATCCGTTTTTCATAGATTTTAATATCTATTCTCAAAAAATATGATTGTATTCTCAAATATTTTTACTTTTATTCTTAAATAATATGACTTCATTCAACAAATTCAAAATTGTTTTCCTGGATCCAATTCAACTTTCATTCTTATGATTCTCATTCTTGAAGAATAAGACATAATTACAAATGAATAATTACCATTATTAAAGAATAACATTAACATTTTTGCAATAACAAAAGATATTCTTGAAGAATAAGAAAATATAATTCAACTTCCATGCTTACCTTTCTGATTTTTTAAGAATAATACATGAATTATAAATCATAACTAACATTCGTGAATAATAATATTAACATTTTGAAACAATCATTGACATTTATGAAGAATAAGAAATTAATTACAAATGCATAACTCAAATTCATGAAGAATAATTTAATATTCTTAAACGAATAAAATACATTCTTAAAGAATAACACATTATTGAATAATAGAAAAGTCTTGAAGAACAGCAAACAGAAAACATTAAGAATATATCACCAACGGATCACTAACGAAACATTGATGGATCGAGACGGAGCATCGGGGTATCGAGACAGAACACCGATGGATCACCGATGGAACACTGGCGAAAGACTGACGGATCGACAACAGATCCGGAGAAAGCATGGATTTGTGTGTCTGCTGTGGTCGGATTCGACGACAAGAATAGAGTTTCATGTGTGTGTGTGTGTTCTTGTTTCTTATTCCCTCACTAAAACTCGTTTGACGTATTTTAATGATTGTCTTAGTTTAATTCCATAATTATTGGCTTTTAATTTGGGTAGGTAACTAATTAATTGATTTGTAATTTTAGGATAATAATTAAATTTAATGTAAAATTCTAAAATTGCCCCTATCAGTAGTTCAGAATTGGTCATACATTCACACAATAATTACTGTTATATATATATATATATATATATATATATATATATATATATATATATATATATATATATATATATATATATATATATATATATATATATATATATATATATATATATATATATATATACACACACACACACACACACACATATATATATATATATATATATATATATATATATATATATATATATATATATATATATATATATATATATATATATATATATATATATATATATATATATATATATATATATATATATATGAACCATTAAAATATTACGAACCAAAAGCCCGTCATTGAAAATAATGGACGAATATGATGTTTTATCGTTAAAAAAGGGCAACATCGTCATTTTAACACTATGGCTAACATTGTATACACAATTGAATGCATCATTTATAGATTGACACACTCATTTATACAATCATTCATAGTTTAATGTGAAACAATTAGACTATAATTATAAGAATTAATACATTTATACCTATTTATAAACAAAAGAAACTTATCATAAAAAAATAATATTCACAGTTTTATACAATAAATTTTATACATTCATAGCTTAAAACATTCTATCAAAAACACCTTTTTATACCCTTCAGAGTTTAAATACTTATTTATTTATTGAGACAGTTTATCAAACACTTTGTATGAATCATCATGAAGGTTTTCTGGAGGAGCTGAAATAACAATGGTGGCTGCAGCCTTCAACAACCTTGCTTCCTGGGGTGGCAATGATGCTCAAACTTAGTGGACGCGGATGTTTTTGCCGGTATCTCTCCTGATGTGAGATGATCTAGTGGCTCAGAAGTAGAAAGTGAATTTGAAACACCTTGATAGGTCCATATTTCAGACGTTATGGTGTCGGTGGTTGGACGCCGACGGTGGTGGTGGTTGTTTGAAAAGGAGTTGATGTCATTTTCGTTAATCTCTCTCCAATCTGAGACATTCCAATGATTTAGAGATAAAAACTAAAGTTGTAACACCTTGGCAACTCTAGACCTGAGATGCTCCGACGACTGAGGTTTGACGGTGGAGGACGGTAGCTTGTTGTCAGTGGTAGAAGGCAGCAAAGGGACGGAAGTTTGAGTTTTTGGAGCTTTAAGAAAATGGTGAAAGTGAGAGTTAGATCTAATGTTTTAGATTAAAGTTATGAAAGTGGGTTGTAATATTCAAATATTTATCATCATGGCATTGTTATGATTCTGGCCATTGATCAATAATTAAAATGAAGAAAGGCTTAGATTATTTCAATGGTTACGATTTCAACATACACACACATACACACACACACACACACACACACACATATATATATATATATATATATATATATATATATATATATATATATATATATATATATATACACACACACACACATACTAGGTTATTAACACGTGTACTACACGGATTGAGAAATAAAAATAGCAAAGATAAAAAACAAATTATAGATAAATGAGTACAACTACTACCAAAAAATCATAAAAAATATATTTAGATTGTAATTTTACATTTTATTAATGAACTTATTTGCAAAGTTGAATGCTAAAAACGGACTTTTGAAATACTTCGTGGCTTTATCGGATGCATCACGCCACCATGGATAGCTTCCAACTTTTCCCCAGCAAAAAACTCACTTTCTTTTTCTGGTGGATGGAAATACATAACTTTTAGAGTACAATGCCCTAATTAGCAAAAATGAAAGTAGAATGTTATACTAAGGAAACGAAATGAAAGTAGAATTTTATAACCGGATGTATTTAAAGGAGTTTTTTCACGATTCATGACTTGAAACTGTTTAAAAAAGGAAGTTTAAATGCAAGAAAGAATTACAATCCATTATATTTGATAATAATAGAATATATTACATGGAAAATTGCAAAAAATAACAACAATTTTTACCCTTTTTACCAATCGAGGGAACATACCCAATCGAATAAATCCTACAATGTACGTAGTAAACACACAATGAAAAGGCATGGTCATAATCTGTAAAGGGTATTTAGGTAATTACCATATCCGGTTATCCTTTCATCGTCTTATCTCATGCATTGGTTCAACAGGGGATTTGTGACAAACTAACAAATATAAAAAGAATATTTGGTCATATGATATATGATATGAGAAGTTCCATCAAGTGAATCATCTCAGAACCAACCCAAAGCCATGCACCCCTATATGGGAGCTTATCATGAGGTCTTGCTTCATTTATCTTTAGAATTAATCATATTAAACATAGAAAAAAAAGTTTTGTTTTCTTTACCAGAAAGATGTTTAATAGAATAAACTTAAGGAGAGGAAATTAAAACGTACCTAAATAGTCTGGTAAAAATCAAGTGACCGTTCGAGGTTTTCACATAATATCCGAACATGGTGAAGATTTACAACTCCATAATCTGCAAAGATCTAACTTTTGTAAAAGTATCCAAAGAATAAATGCAATTGCTTCAACGTTGCACTATTGAAAAGCTATTGCCTTTTAGAGAGGATTTTTTATGATAAATTTTTATCAAATAAAGTAGAAGATAATAATTGAGGATGCTCTTTGGAGCTAAAGACAGAACGAAAGAATTACCATTCTCGTCATCAACAGAATCTTTTGCATGTATGTCTGCCTCTAAAGACGTTTGAGCTTTTGTTAGCATACGGTACGTGTGAATGTTGCCATTTTCAAGAACTTTTTATTTATTGCTTTTCAAAAATGGTGTATTTACAACCATGGGGCAAATACAAACATGCCTCACCTGAAATCAAACAGCCTAACAAAGTCATATTTGAATGATTAAATATTGTTGAAAACAGAACATAAGATTACAAACAACGGAATGATATTCTAAAGAACAAAATGAATACTCTAAACTTAATGTTATCCTCCACAATCACATCACAAATCTGTACGATTCTCATCAGTTACAAATTAACGACTGCGATCAACAAAATATTGTTATCTGTTCAAATTCATGAGTACTGACATAAAAAACGACGACAATTTGTAGTATTCGGAGCATGTTATTTGAGGATTTTAGTAACTTAGTTCAGACTTTGAATTGATTTTGTCTAATTTGGAATTGAAATTCCAAATCTCGAAGAACATTTACATCACAATCGAAAATCCCATTATACGCATACTCTTATTGCTTCATCGTAAATTCGTGTTTCGGTTTTGAGAAATTGAGTCTACAAAACGTTGATTATTAGCATCCTAGAACTGGAAATTGTCGCCAATTTTTATTCGCTACTGAATCTCTTTCTCAAACTGCAAACCGTACACAAATAATAAAGAACGATTCAAACATGGATATGATTATACTTGTTGAATCGTTTCATGAATGATTAGTTTTAAGAGATAAATTATATAATTAAGAAATAACTAAAAGGGTAAATCAAGCAATGAAAGAAGTAATCAAGTGATAAGTAGACTCGATGCATAAGAGAATGCCTGTGAAATCAACAAATTGATAATCAACACAAAGATAGAAAATTTTCAAGACCTGAACTTTATTGCCTGATAGGTTCTCTTTTCTCTTTTGTTTCATATTGTAAATCTCTCATTCTCTATCTACAAACATGAGGCCATGGCTGCAACATCATATGTTGTTTTGAATGTGGATACGTTATATATGACAACCGTATCACTTTACCTTGAATAGAGTCATGCTGATCGATAGAAGGTTAGCTAAGTTAGGTAAATTGAATTCAATTCAATCCCATTGATTAAGGGATATTGATTTGATGACCAAAATTATAATACATCGTCTGATTTGATGACCAAAATTAAGGAATACTGATACGTAAATCCATTAAGTCGTTAAGAATAAGGAGAAGGCATAAGGGGAGGCCACATGGCACTCCATCGAGCAGGAAACAATAAGGAGAAGACATAAGGGAAGGCCACGTGGCATATATATATATATATATATATATATATATATATATATATATATATATATATATATATATATATATATATATATATATATATATATATATATATATATATATATATATATATATATATATATATATATATATATATATATATATATAATACACACACACACACGACAACAATAATAATATCTTTTGAGAATGTGTGAAACTTACTTGATTGTTGAACGAGATAAAGTTGTATAACTATGTAATGAGTTAAAAAGGAGTATAAAAGTAATTGTGATTGTGATTGATAGGATTCGTTCCTTAGCAATCAAATCGATTACTGCCAATGAGAGAAATTTGTTAATGTCGAGATAACAAAACTACTTATTCGTATGAGACGATGGATAGTAGATTTTGTTATAATAATGTTGAGTTATTTTCTTGAGATTAATGAGTTAGTCGAGTAATGAGATATGATCTCACCTAGAGATTACGGTGTTGAATATTATAAATTCTTTGCGAGTTGTGTGTAGAGATTTCGGTGAGTCGTATGTATGTATGATTTATTTTGTGTCAATATGATAAATTAGAAATTTAGATGAGAATGATGGAGAAATGGCGAGGGGAGAATTCTTACTGATGATGTGTTAGGAGAAATATATGCGATTGTGTTGAAAATTTATTTGATAATAAATTGCTGAGTTTGTTATGATTATCGATTGAGTGAGAGCATGATTTGGATTGTCCACATTAGTAAGGAGGTAATAAGTGAGTACATCGAGAGAAACAGCATGAGGTATATTGTTGAACTGAGACAAAGAAGAGTCAATCGATGGAAGATTGTTAGTTTTATATTGGGTGAAAACCTAATATGTGTGATGAGGTGGGAGCAAAGATGAATGAGTTTTCAGAGAAGTTGAAGTCGGTTGTGGTGATGAGACAACTGAAACGGGTCTTGTGTGACTAAAATGTCGAAAGTTAAATAAAAAAATTCAGAGGAGGCGTGAGTGAAACTCGAGATAGTTTCTAATATTTTGTTATTTTTGAATTTTTATCCTAGTATTTATGAGCTATGTTGATGAGAAATCAATAATTGACATGTTGCAATATGAGGAGTAAATTGAGAGAAAATGTGAGCCTAGAATCGGTGAAACCGTTTTCCTTATTGAATTAGAGTAAACTGTTTCAAGGAGATTGGAAACGGAAGTTGAATCTCAAAAAGTTATTGAGATTAATGTTATACAAAGAATGGATGGTACGCTCAGAATGTGGCTCGATGTGAGCCATAGATATGGGTGTTTGTAAGTGATGATAGTGAGTGGAGTATCACTTGAAGAGTGAGGTGAGATACCTTGGTATCGACAAAACTATAATAAAGGGAGTACCCTAAAAGAGTGAGTGGTTGTCTACGTAAAAATGGTAATAACCAAAAAATGGTTATAGAGATCATCTTTACGAGAATAAAGGCGGGCGTTAAGATTTTGCGGAAAGAGAAGTCGAGTGAGAAAGTTTCTAAATGTAATGTGAATCAAGGAAACTTGAGTTCTATAGCTATATTATGAGTAAATGAGATGTAATGATATATACATGTCATATGAGCTGACGAGAGGATAATATCATTATTGTGTGTAATGTGTGATTACAGTGATGAGATAGTTGTATAAACCATGCCTAATCTAAGAGATTCTGAGGACGGAATCTTTTGAAGGAGGAGAGAACTTGTAAGACCCATTTTTAAATTAAGATGCTTTATAAGGTAAGTAGAGTTATTACCTTATAGTCGGTGTGATTCTAGCTATGAGTTTGCTTAGTGTAAAGGTGTGGCGATCCTTGTAATTGTCTTCGAGTTTTGAGTTGTTGACGAGTGATAAGAGGTTAGAATCCCTTTTACAAACTAATCTTGGTTTAATTAAGATTAGTTAAGTTGTTATATGTGTTAGCGTGGTTAGAGGACCTTTTGGGAGAAGTTTGAGTTTGAAAAATGCCAAAAAGAACCAACCCGGGTCGTGTTCTGAAACCCGGGTCGTGTTGTATCTTCTGAACAAGCGGAATAAATGTTGCGAAAGGAACCCGGGTCGGGTTCTGTAACCTGGGTCGGGTTACGCCTGCAGATCCTTTAAATACGCAGCAAACCTCATTTAAGTGTCAAAACGGGATTTCGAAGAAATAAACCCCAAAATCGATTTTCAGAGCTTAGGGAGGCGATTTTGGGTCAAATTAAAGTTGGAGATTCGTAGAGAAGTGTAGAGTGATGCGGATCTAACCCCATAAATGCGTTCTTGACTCCTAATTCATCGAGGTGAGTGATTTCTTCGTTTTGGGGGTTTTGAAACCCTAGCTTTTATTTCAGTGATTTAGCTATATATTGTTATATTCGGGCATGTGGTGAGCAGTGAAGAGGTATCAGCAGATAAAAGCAAGATTGACAGCATGTTGAGCTGGCCACAACCCACTTAGAGAGAAGCCCCAAGAGCCCTAATTGCTCTTAAGGTTAGTTAATATGTTGTTAGTAGGTTGTTAGTGGATGCTTTTAGAGTTATTGGTGAGATTATTGTCGAGTTCCTACGGTTGAATGAGTAGAATCGCGGAATTGGGGGTTTCAGTAAATATAGAGTTGATATTTACCGTTTGTACTCCTTTTTCCTCTTTCGAGATATACATCTTTGAGATAAATGATATTGTGATAATTGTGGATACTTGAGAAATTGATTTAGACTATGGTGATACGACCAAGTCTAGCGATCAGGAGTCCGGTATGCGCGTTTTGGGAGTTCCACTTACTAAACCAATATCAGGTGAATACGTTTTAGTGTTTGAGTTGAGTTATACTTGTTTATGCGAAGTGTATATGTTTTACAAGCATATCTATGTGTTGTGTTGTTATAATGAAGATTGAATAATAGAGTAATATCGTTATCTGTGAATGACAAACAATGAATTTGATATGAATACTGAGTAATAAAGATGAATAGATGTTAGAGTGGCTGTGGTTAAGTGTCCTTGTAATGATTGTTATAACCATGAGAATTACTATGATTGAGTGAAGTTGATTGTGATAATGAGTACATACGAGAATATGATCGAGTTTATGAGTAGTACCGATAGTGGTATGTATTGATGAGTTGATGTATGCTAATTATTAACTGTCAAAGTAAGTTAATGTGTTTGCAGGTTTCAGATAATAAGAGGAGATGGTTACTTGCTAGTGGAAATAGCAAGAGAGGAAGATGATGATGTTTATTGAGAAAGATTCGTGGAGTATGATTAAGATTTACTCACTAAGCTTTTTATAAGTTTACACTTGAGTGTTATGTTGTTTTGCAGGTATCTGTAGCTGTGATAGGGAAAGACATGTGATCAAGAAAGACGAACAATTTTAGAGTCTGTCCTTTAGTTGAATTAGATTTAAATTGTAATGCCTGGTTAAAATTTGTAAGAACCTTTTTGTGTAATTAATACACACACGACAACAATAATAATATGTTTTACATAATATTACTAATAAAAATAATAATAATAATAACAACAATACTAATAATATTACGTTATATTACTAATATATTGACTATAATCATTTATGATTAGATCTATTAAAATAAAAAAAAAATCTATTAAAAGTATTCAAAGTTTAAGAACAGGCTAGCAACAAAATTTATATTTCATTATGACGGTAAGCCGTTGCTATATTTTAAATTAATAAAGTAAACACACAATTTAAATTTGATCGATGGATTAGTGAAGTATTTTAAGATTACTAAATATAATCATTTATGATTAGATCTATTAAAATAAAAAAAATCTATTAAAAGTGTTCAAAGTTTAAGAACAGGCTAGCAACAAAATTTATATTTCATTATGACGGTAAACCGTTGCTATATTTTAAATTAATAAAGTAAACACACAATTTAAATTTGATCGATGGATTAGTGAAGTATTTTAGGATTACTAAATATTGTTGCTTATCTATCAACTTTTTTTTGACAAATTATCCATTGTTTCATTTTTGTCGCTAATCCTTCACAGAGACCACTGAAATTGGGGTTCTACATTGCCTTTGCTAATCTGTCAAAAAATAGACAAATTAGCCGGTTGTGTTTTCTCTTGTAGTGTCTCGTTTCATAACCTGCTAAGCCATCACGTTGTATAGCTTCTACTTAGTTCTAAATGAAATAATATTTTTAAAATGTAAATGATAGAAAATAAAAATCCCAATTTGAATTAAAATAAATTGTTTCTGTTTAAAACCATGATGAATGCTAGCCAAATGTTTCCCCTTTTAACTCTTTAAATTTTGGATCACTAATTGTATGCTACTTTACAACCAGTCTTCAACGAACTTATGTCGGGCATTTAAATTGCATTTTATAAAAGTTTTATAAACACTTCACATAGATTGTTCCTAATATAGTGTTTGGTATGTGGAATCAACGAAACATACCAAAACAATACATTTTTGGTAATTTAGGTATGGATGAAACAAACAAAAGTTAGGACACAGAGTAACTCAAATAGAGCTATGTTAGTTTTGTTCAAAAGAGTGGGTACAAAGTTAACAAACATTTTTTTTTTACTAAAATACAATTAACGTCATTTCCATCCCATGAGACTGCATTCATAAATTCATTTTTCTGATTCATAAAGGGGCACTAATAATACATTTTCAAGTCTAATGACCTAAAAATTGATACATTTCTGAGAGTGTCATTTAATTTGAAAAACCATGGTATTCATAAGAAGTGTGAATATAACCAAAATCTATTCATATTTTTTAAACCATCGTTGGGCCATCTTTCTCGTTTCATATGCTCCAAGTATGAAAACTTTATTGAAACCTAATTGACTTGTTTAATTATTATCTATATCTATCTATATAACTTATAAAAGAAGCATATTTCCAAGCATCACATTGATTTGAAACTTCCATATATTTTCATATATCCAATGACTTTTTAAAATTCTTTTTTTTTTTATCTCACATTGCTTCACATACATATATGTATTTTCTTTTTCTCTTATAAAATACAATTCATGTGCTTCTCTTATCCATCAAACTTGAATTTGATATTACAAGTCTATTATTAATTAGTGATTAGTGATTATTTTATCATAAAAACATGTTTTTATCGCAAGTTTAAAACATTTATACTATTTAGTTTCAACTCTCGAAATTATTGAAACTCAAAAGCAAAAATAAAAATTACTTAAAACCTTTAAAAACCTGATTAGGTTGGAATCTTATAGTATGTCGTTTGTAAAAACTGACGCCGCCGTAAACATTTTTCGAATCACCAATATGTATATACGTAGAAATTTTCAATTGTGAATGTTTTAACTCTCTTATAAAGGAGATCATTCTAAACAATGTGGTTCAACATTATATTTTTATTTTTACCATATTATTTTGATATTTTTCTTTGTCTCACATTGTTTCGCACATTTAACTAACATTCCAATTTTCAATTATATAATACCACTCATTTGATTACATTATCCACCAAATTTGATCATAATATATCTTTCAAAGTGTATTATTAATTAACTACTGTTTTATCGTCGGAACATGTTTCCTCAAAGTGGTAAATGATTGTACTATTATGTTTTAGTTTTCAAAAGTATTAAAACTCAAAAATGAAGATGAATATTATTAAAAAAAACTTTTGAAAACTGATTTGGTTGCAAGTTTAAAGTAAAACTGACGCCGCCGTAAACATTTTCCGAATCACCAATATGTATATACGTAGAAATTTTCAATTGTAAATGTTTTAACTCTCTTATAAAGGAGATCATTTTAAACAATGTGATTCAACATTATATTTTTATTTTTACTATATTATTTTGATATTTTTCTTTGTCTCACATTGTTTCACACATCTAACTAACATTTCAATTTTCAATTATATAATACCACTCATTTGATTACATTATCCACCAAATTTGATCAAAATATATCTTTCAAAGTGTATTATTAATTAACTACTATTTTATCGTCGGAACATGTTTCCTCAAAGTGGTAAATGATTCTACTATTATGTTTTAGTTTTCAAAAGTATTAAAACTAAAAAATGAAGATGAATATTATTAAAAAACTTTTGAAAACTGGTTAGGTTGCAAGTTTAAAGTGTGTCGTAGTAAAATAATGACAACGACATTGACACTTTTTCGATTCATTACGATACATGTGCATAAGAATTTTCAATCGAGAATGTTTGAGACATTGAACATTACTAAAACAAATTAAATTGAATTCTTATCTATATTAAAATATATCTATATATGTATTTATATCTTTGTATCTATTATAAAAATGACATTATGTTAATTAAAAGTTTTTTTTTTATTTTAATCGCATTGCGTTGCACATATATAACCTTTAATATTTTCCTTATATAATACCGATACGTAGGTTCTCTTATTAATCTTGATCATACAATGGTTTTCAAAATATATTGTTGATTAGTGGTCAATTTATCATAAGAACATGTTTATATTTTAAAGTTTCAACAATTCTCCTATTTTGTTTTAGCTTCCAAAAGTATTGAAACCAAAAAGATGAATCTTTGAATGAGTTAAAAATTATTAAAAAAACTAATTGATTTGCAAGTTCATCGTACGTCGTCTACCATAGTTCAATGTGTGATGACAAAATATTGTAAACATTTTATTCGCTTTAATGACATCTATGCACATAAAACTTTCAAACATAAATCTTTCAAAGTTCAAACAAATTTGTTTATATACATCTATTTCTATTTATCTCTTATAAATGAGGTCATTCAAATCAATGTGGTTCAAGATAAATGATTTATATTTTACCACATTAATTTGAATTTTTTTATGTTTGTCCCACATTGATTCACATACATATATAATCTTCCATCTTTTTTTTTATATAATGCCACTTATTTGGTTCCACTATCCATCAAGTTTGATCATAATATGACTTTCAAGTCTACTATTAGTGGTCATTTTATCATAAAACAAGTTTTTATCGCAAAGTTTTAAAGTATTCTACTATTTAGTTTCAACTTCTTGATGTATTGAAACTTAAAAATGAAAATTAAAATTACTTAAAACTTTTAAAAACCTTATTAAGTTGAAAGTTTATGTCGTTTGTAAAAAATGAAAGCGGTGTAAACATTTTTCGACTTAAGAATATGTATATATACACAAAATTTTTCATTTGTAAACGTTTCAACTATTTCATATAAAAATACCATTAAAAACAATGTAATTCAACATTAATAATTTATCTTTTACCATATTATTTTGATTTTTTTCTTTGTCCCACATTGCTACACACATCTATCTAACATTTCATCTT
Organism: Cichorium intybus; assembly: GCA_023525715.1. Taxonomy (NCBI): domain Eukaryota; kingdom Viridiplantae; phylum Streptophyta; class Magnoliopsida; order Asterales; family Asteraceae; genus Cichorium; species Cichorium intybus. The sequence continues at coordinate 79,328,267 of CM042009.1, forward strand.
TCCCTTATATGATATCACTTATTTGATTCCATTATGCATCAATTTTGATCATAATATGACTTTTAAGTATGTCGTATTAAAGTGTTAACGTTTTTTAGATTTAACGCGATATATGTACACAATTTTTTTGAATAACAAACGTTTAAGCATTGTTCAAACAAAACTAAGTTGAACTATTTATATATATATATATATATATATATATATATATATATATATATATATATATATATATATATATATATATATATATATATATATATATATATATATAAAATAAGAAAATATTATCGAAACAATATGTTTTAAGATAAATTATTTATGTTTCACCGCATTAATTTGAAGTTTTTTATTTGTATCAGATTGCTTCGCACATTTATATTTCAATCTTTATCATACCATATTTTTTCAAAGCGCATTATTAATTGGTAGTCAATTATCATAAAAACATATTTTTATATCATAGTTTCAATAGATTTTACTATTTCGTTTTAGCTTAAAAAACATTGAAACTAAAAAGATGAATATTAAATTGGGTTAAAAACTATTAAAAATCGATTAGGTTGCATGTTTATGGCGTCATAGTTCAATATGTGGTGAAAACGTTGATAACATTTTTCGAATTAATATATATATATATATATATATATATATATATATATATATATATATATATATATATATATATATATATATATATATATATATATATATATATATATATATATATATATATATATATATATATATATATATATGTTGGATTAGGTGTCTAAACCATGACTAATAATTAGTATTTACCTAATTAATAGTAGCATAGTCCATTTGGGTTGCCCTCATAGCTGGAGGTTTGGTAAAAAGTTCAGTAGAGAGAAATATTGATTTATTATGTGAGTAATAAATCAATAGAAATTAAATAAATAGTTTATTAATATATTAAAGTGATAATATATTAATTAAAAACTATATTAATTAATTAGAAATTAATCTGGAGTTAATTGGAATTAATTTGGTGACTAATTTATTAATTAAAGATGCATGGACTGAAATTGTAATTATTCAATAGTTGAGTAAGTGGCAATTTAAGTGAGTGTATAACCAGTGAAATTTATATATGGAAATATATAGATTTCGATTTTGATAAATAAGGGATAAATAGGTTTGAATTATTAAGATAAATGTTTATCTTAATTTGAATTCAAAAAGGCTTATTTCTAAAGGTTTATCTGGTTATCTGTTGGAGGCTATAAATAGGGAGTCTCAGACCCTCATAACCTGCGCCATATTCCCCTGACTCTCTCTGGAAATTTTGAACTCTCCTCAGCTCCCTGGGTGTGACTTCATTTGAGGCAAGATCCATTTGTTGCTTTTCTTCCAAGAAATCCTAAAAGGTTAGTTTTTCTGATTTTATTCTTTTAGTTAATTTTTTCTGGCCTTTAGGAATTTATTATATGTTCAATTAGAAGAAAACATAGATCCTTATAGGTTGCATGTGAACTTAGGGTTTTAGTTCATAGAATTGCAGAAAACCTTTCTATATATATATATATATATATATATATATATATATATATATATATATATATATATATATATATATATATATATATATATATATATCAAACAGTGAATGTTTGAACATCGTTCAAGGTTGAAACAGATTTATTTATCTACATAATAAATCTTATAAGAGATGCTATTCAATCAATGTAGATGAATTTTTATCATGTAACACATTAATTTGAATACTTTTAGAAAAAAATAGAAGTGGGTACCCAGCAAAATATTACGAAATCGATCTTAAAGCTCGAAGCAATGGTTCATTGAATGTTTTAACCGTTGTCTAAGTCGGTTACAATCAATAATACAAAAGAACAAATATATTAGGGAATAGTTTTAGCCTCTCTACTTATAAAGACTTGCTTTCTCTTGGAATTTGTTTATTAAACTATCTGGGATGAGAAATATATTAGCCTCTTTACGTATAGATGTTTGATTTCATTTTAGTTGTGTTTCTTAAGCGACGTGGGATAACAAAATGAAATAAAATATCACATTATAATAGAAAGTTTGATCTCTCCTCATCATGATAAACCAACTTAAGAAATTTTTTATTCTATATATGAAAGTCCTCCTCAAAGTAAAACAATTATATAAATGATTAGTCAGTTTTTATTTTTGGAAACATTTCCAAATATTAAATTTCAAAGAAGTATATAGTAAAAGTTTTATATATTTTATTTTAATGAGTTTGAACTTTAAAAATACAACGGGTCGATCTCGATATGAACTCTGCATTCCTTCATCAAGTTGCACAAAACAGCATGCACCATACTGTATAATCAAATTTTAAACTTTCATGATATAGTTTGTGATTTTCAAAATCCCAAATCGCATAATTGGTGCGATGTGTAGTTTTGACTATATATCGTACGATAAACACCATTGAAACATGTCTCTATTCTTATTAATAAAAGTGTGTTATTCAAAATATTTGAGTGACAATGAAAGCCTTTGGAAAACTATAGCAAAATACATTTAATATCCCTCAATTTTATCAATGCACAAAGTGTAGGTAGATGATATTAAAATCATTTAGTGTGGGATAACTATTTATCTTAGAACCTTATTAATTCTAATTTTATTTCATGAATTACATTCATTTATTGTAATTTTTACAATTTTTTGTCTTCTAAAATTTTGATACATGTATCAATTATCATATAATTGAAAATAATAAAGACATTTTATATAAACGTTTTTAAAATGGTATGATAATAACATGTATTTGTCAATATTTTAACGATTTAATTGTCTTACTGCACAACGCGCGGGCATTCGTCTAGTTATATATGTATGATGGGGTACCTTGGATAAGCAAGCTGAATAGGAAGGCCGTACACGAGAAACAATAGAGAGGGAAAACCACTTCGGATAACCAACTCAAAATGAACATGTCAACATCAAGGAACCCTCATTAGATTATCTGACAAAATCCAGAACCGAATCCGATAGGAAATATCCATAAGTACCAAAATCTCACAAAACTAACTTAAATGACTACTATTACTATTTGGGTGATTCTATCTGCACCCCCCAAAAAGCAACCACACACACAAAATTACTATGTGTACCCTCTATGAATGTGTGTTTTGGTGGGGGGGGGGGGGGTACATATAGCCCTTTAATAAATATATCCTAGGATCACAAGTGGTTTCTTCCTTACAACAATCACGGTATAAATAGTAAAGCGACCAAAGCTTAAAGGTTAGCAAGAAAGGTTACTCACACCCAAAACAATATATTATCTTAATACCTCGACCTTATAATAAATTTGAAAGTGTAATTAGTTACAATATGGGTAAAAGGGGCATTTTGGTCACTTTTGGTGAATGTTATTTCAGGTATTATAAATTCATTATAATTGTGATAACTTAACAATTTTGTGTATTTGTGAATTAGAACTATGTGTGATTGTCTTGTAGAATCTCTATGAGAATGATTAAAAAAACCTTGACCATAAAGGCAATTTGGTCATTTTGGATAAAATTAGCCGAGTTTTATTATTTTGACAATTGATTATATTATGATATATGTTTTAAACTATGGTGACTAAGTTAGAAAACTTAGGGTGCTTTTAGTTACTAAAAATTTTCTAGTTTTTCAACAAATTTTCTAAGAAAAATGAAAAGTTAGAAAACGCGTTTGGTAATCAAATTTTCCAAAATTTTTGCTAGAAAATAAAATTTTTCAGTTTTCCAAAATTACAAAGAACTTTGAAAACTCAAAATTGTTGTTTTCCATAGTTTTCTAATTTTTTAAAATGGAAAATGAAAACTCAATTAATTTAAATAACACATTTTCTACTGAAAATAAAAATAAAAACTCCACTCTATTTTCTGAAAATATTTTCTAGAAAACTGAAAACATATTTTCTCAACCAAACAGACCCTTAATGATTAATGGTTGAGGAGTTTAAAATATGTTGGAAGACATGAGGTTTTTGCCTTATTTTACGCGGCGCATCCATTTTGGTGACGTGAAACGTTCGTGAAGTATGTTGTCTAATTCGAAAAGTAATGGTAAAGTAGGTTGCTATGTCAAAGATTCAGGGAATTCGACGTGAAACATGCTCTTTACTTACGTGACACGTCTAATAGGAGAACGTGGCATGTCTTGTTGAACGGTGTATAATGGTAGAATGTATTTATAAGGTACGCGACGCGTCCCTGGGTTAAACGTGACACATTAGCAGTGCAGACCTGCAACTGGTGTAATTTTAAGTTGTCTATATATCCACTTAATGAGTTTAATTGATGTTGAACCACGAATTAACAGTTGAGGACGGGGTAGAGCAGAAAATAACAACTCATTTCTCCTAGAATACTCTCTCAAACACTCCCAAGAACATACATGTACGTATGTATGCGTTCTTGGTGTAATTAGTGTGTGTGGTGAATTCTTGAAGGTTTGTTGGTATATTCAAAGGGTTCTTCACAACAACTTGATCATATTCAGGTAAGGATTCATCCTTCATAGTTAATATTATAATGGAATTTCTTGAAGATAACTATTCCATGATCTTGTTTAATCTTTCCACCATAAATGTCCAGGCTTAATTGACGATGTGACCTAGTGTTATGCCAAGGCACAAGTACCTAAATCATGATGTGTATGTCAAGGTACAAGTACCTAAATCATGGGGTATAGAATTTGATGAATCAACACATCTTATGAATGTATGAAAATGAACTATAATGGTTAACTTATGTGAATCCATAAATATGACTTAGTCTTTCTAATGCAAGTTTCCGGTGGTCAAATGGTTATAACTTAATGTGAAATTGGATATTAAATATTGGAACGATGAATATGCTATGAGCATTTTGAGATTGAATAAGATTTTGGAATGATTTTACCATGTTGCCAGGATAACTAGGAGCCCCGAGTTGGGACAAGTCTTAGGATAATAAGAGCTTGGTTAAGAGGTTATGAATCCATCAAGTTAAAAGGACTATAGGTCTTTGCATATGTGTATGTTAGTCACAATATGATGTACTAAGGTGTAAGAAAAAGGTAAGGAAATTGTGGAACCATAGTTAGACCTCTCTAACTAATTAAGGAGAATACATGTGGCTTTTTTCCTCTATGGAATTCATGGCAAAATGTTTATAAAGTTTTTATATGCTTTTCAAATGTGAATTGATGTGTAAGTTTTAACACTTAAGTCATGTTTTACTAGTATATGTTGTAAATGCTTAAATATGAATGTTAATGAACGGAAACACATGGAAAATGTTTCACCCGTGCCATGATGTTCCCAAAAGGGACTATAAAGGAGCCTACTCGGGGTAACCCCCCTTTGCGAAGTAGATGTCCTAACATGGTAAGATGCTAGGGTGGACTGATCAAGTTCTATCCATTCTTAGTACAGACTTGGGCTATCAGCAAGAATGATTAAGGCCCTGAGTATAAAAATCCAATGTGCTAAGATACAAGTTTAAGCACATCATAAGATGCCAAGGTGGTTTGGTTATGTTATTGCCATCTAAGTGTAGATGTGGGGTATCATTAAGATGTGATTAAGACCATAAGTATAAAAAGATGCACAATGTTTCAGTACTAGTCATTGTTAAGGTTATGTAATGAATGTTAAGGTTGTGTAATGAATGGAGTCATTATTATATAATGTTATTTAAATGACTCAAGTGAGGAAATGGTATAAAAGTATCACGTTATGTTTATGAATTGCTTTGAAAGGATTTTAAAGGTTAGGTGTCATTTTCATGACTTTTTATGTGAAAATGATTTTGTAAGTAAAGTGTCATTTTTATAATTTGTTACGAAAGAATTTTATAAGTAAAGAGTTATTTCGAGTTATTTTTATTACTTGATGTGCAAAGGATTTTTCAAGTAATGTATTGTCTATGTGATTTGATTTGTGAAGGATTATGAAAAATCAAAGAGTCAATTATGTGACTTGAATTGTAAAGGATTTTAAAAGAAAAAAAACGATACTTTAGCAAAAGTGTTTTTGAAAGTTGTTCTGAGTCGAGCCGATGTAACTGATGAGACTTTATAGTCTTATATATGTTTGTTTTATGCATGTATCTCAGGGTATTCATAGTATTAAAAGATGATTGTTGAATGCTATAAGCCATGGGAGGATAGATGGAGTGGAGAAGGCCTATTTTTATTGTAAGGACCTTGTATCAATTCTTATTTGCTTGCTATGGGATTGGTAACACCTAAATTTGGTTACATTTGTATAAAACATTTTGTTTGGGAACATTTTAGAAAAAACATGACTATATGTCATGTACTATTTTTAAAAGCATAGCATTTTAAAGGCGTTAAAAAGGACGGGTTTTCCACTGATAATACTCGTGACCCTTTCTTATTCTCTATTGGCAAAATGACACTGTAACCCAACTAACTATTGGTTGTTGGTTTAAAAGGTCCCTGAAATATTTGTTTTGTTTTCTAAGGGAATGAACTTATGTTTTGTATGTTTAAATAGTCCTTAAGTCGAAATTTAAGGGGTAATCCGATTACCCTGCCTAGTCATCAAATTGGACTGCCACATCATCACATGACTTGTCGTCATTTGAATTTTTCATCATCATTTTCGTCTAAAAACTCAGGATCTCTGGGCTTAGGCACCGGCTACAAATTACATCATCAGCATCAAACAACCTGCCTGATTTCACACTTGTTGCCAAAATCGATAACCCACTTTGCCTTCTACTTCCTCGGTTTCCCTTCTTGTTAAATTCAAGACTGACAAAACCCTTTGTGGCCTTGAGCATCGCTTCCGGTTTTCTTCTCTTATACCGTTTCCAAGCCGTTTGTATAAAACACGTCGCCCAAGTCCTCCACTGGTGCAAATGAACCCTGAACATGTGGAAGTTCCAAGTACTATAACCATCTCAGATGTCGCATAGCTCCATAGCCACCTCGAAGAATTCCAAGCCCTAATTTGCAATTTCACCCACATCAAGAACAGTTGTATCAGCAAATTAGACCACCGACCAGCGGTAAGATGAGGGCAGGAAACATGAAACCGGCTTGACAAAAAGAGTAGCAAGAATTAAAAAGAAGAAATAAAATTTGGTGCTGGTGTGCTCGGATCTGGAAGTAGAAACGAAAGAGAGAGACCTCGTTGGTGTTGTTGGCACTACAAACAGATCCGAGAGAGAGAGAGAGACAGAGAGAGAACTGGAGATCGAGAGATGGAAGGATAGAGAGATTGACAAAAAAGTATCCAGAATCAAAAAGATCAAATTCCACCTTATCCATGGCTAACGGCTACCTGGTTTCATCATCTCCGGCAATCTTTGCCGGTAAAAGCCACCAACACATCTCTTTACCCAATCAAATTCCACCTATTTGCTTCTTTTACACCCTTTTCTCTGCGAAGAAAACTCAGTTCGTATATTGTCACCTTTGTTCAAGAAGAAGACGACAAATTGCTTATTCAAACATCCACGTTCTTCAAACTTAGGGTTGCTATTTTAACTGAATTGAGTGGGTGTTTCTTCTCTAAGCTGTTTTGGAGAACTGTGGTTGGCCGGGTGTTGACCGTATTTGTTGAATAATGGAACACATAGGATTTAATGATACTTCTCATTGTACATGTAGGACGTGATGTGGCATAAATAACATTAAAACCGGTTGCAAAGGTTAAGGTGTAACACCATGTTACTTTCGGTAAGTATTTTTATATTAGTCTTAGTGAAATTAAGATTTATTAGATTATTGTATGAGTTTGGTGTCACACCCCCAAACCACGATGGCGAAATCGTCGGAGGGTGGAACGGCACATAGTATCACAACCATTGCATACATTGAAACATAAGTAGATAAACAACCATCATACATTATAATTGGAAATTTACATTGTTCAATAATATGTTTTTAGACCAATTACATTATGATATCAAAATAATCAAAAGAGACGTCTTCGCATCCCATCCAGAGGTTAGTCGTACCTGACTAATTGTTACCTGAGAATACAAGTAATTTTGCAAGTGTCAACATTACGTTGGTGAGTTCATAAGATTTTTGTAGTGAGAAATATAGTGATTCCTTTGTAAAAGCTCGTAGTGTAATAGTGAAAAGCTCGTAGTGTAATAGCGAAAACGTTCGTAGTGTAATAGTGAAAATGTTCGTAGTGAAATAGTGAAAAGCTCGTAGTGTAGTAGTGAAAACCGTACTCATCTGTATCTTGTCGGAATGTAGTTTTAAATCTCATAAAACTCGTATGTATAAGTAAAATAGTACTTATATTTGTATTTTCCGAAATGTGACTTTAATTTCCATAAAACCCGTAGAGAAATAGTGTAAACTTCCTTAGCGTAATAGTGAAAACCCATAGTGTCATAGTGAAAATAACCATAGTGTAATAGTGAAAGTTCTCGTAATATGATAACGATATACGTTTCGTAGTGAAATAGTGAAAATTCTTGTTTGAATATTTGAAAAGTATACCATGTAGTTTCACATTTAGGTGAAACCCTTTTGAAGATGTTTTCTACAAATACAGGACGTTCGTTGTTAATTTGTGAGTTATTATAACCTTGCTATGACCTAGTGACCTGGCACGACGTTCTTCAGGCGTCGTAATAGTGAAGACATTTGTCACCCTGACCCGTCGGTCGTAGTTGTAGCGAACAACCATAGGTGGGGATTGTCAATCTCATATAGATCTATATACAACTATCCCGCTCATACATGATTAAGGTTATAATCCAGGATTTAATGTGTACACTTTTAGTACCGTGAAGCGATTGTCTCACAATATTACCCAACGCACATGTCATATCCTTATTTGTAGCGTAATGAAAACCGTTTTGTATTGATAATTACCAAATATATCCATGATAATTAGTATACTTAATAATTATATATTCTTATATTTATTATTATAACTTTTAGTGTACTTTATCGTTCGTTTCGCAAATTATTCCCTTAATAATTTATACAATTGTTTGCCGTCGTATCGGTATATTTAGATATAAGTGTTGTCAATGAGTTGAAATGTATCATTTCTTACATCTAAACATCTAAACATGTGAATATCAAGATAGTTTTGGAAATCATGTAATAAGTCATAATGATGAGTTCATATAAGTCATTTTAGTAAAGTGATGGCAACGTATTTTCAAATCTCGTCGTATTTTGGAAATAATAGTAATTTTTCCCAAATGGCCTTTCTAGCACTTGTTACTATAATAGGTTCCTCTTCATTTTGAAAACCCAAATTTTTGTAAATAATAACCCCAAACTTACTTTGTTGTTAATCATTCAAGAAAAACTTAGTTACGTCGTAATAACGTTCTTTTTACTTATATAATAGTTTTGGAGTAAAAATTGTGTCATCATGTGTACTTGGCTATTTCAACAAAACACTTATTTTTACATCTTTTGCCAAGTACTCACATGAACAACAAATTTATGTCCATTTCCTCATAACTTAAACCATATAGCATCATTTGTAACAAATATGTGTAAAAGTCTAAATACTTGTTTCTTTAAGTTACAAATGTATAATAGTTTACTACAAGTATTTTGTTTGTGCCATTCACTTCATAATAAGATGACTAACATGGATCTCTTAGTATTTCAAGAATATAATATGTAAACATAGCATTTGCCAAGATTATATCATAAACTTTACAATAATACATCATTTTTATAGTTTTAAACTTGTATTCTCCCCCTAAAACATGGATAAAAGTGAAAATGAGGGGTATGAACTCACCTTGAGTGGTGGATCTAAGGCTTCTTGGTGGAGGAGTGTGGTTTCAAGCTTTGGAGTTCGGAGGACCCTTGGACAAAACTATTACCCAAAGGATTCCCATGAGTTTTTGTGTGTAAGAGAGTAAATGAAAGTATCAAGAGCTTTAAAACTACTAGATGATCATGACATACCAAGAGGATTTGCAAGGTTCTTGAAGATGATGAAGATTTGAGCTCAAGGACCTTTGGACAAAGCTAATATCCAATGGATTTTGGTGGATGTTAGTTTGTGTAAAAGAGATGAGATTGACATAGGAAGTCTTAGAATCAAGAGAGGAATGCAACTTACCACTTGGATTTGAGCAACACTTGAAGATTCAAGAGGTTGAGTGGTGGGAGAGTGAGGCCGACGGTTTGGATGGTGGAGGAGGGTGGTGGTGCCGTGAGCTAGAGAGAAGAGAGGAGGAAGAGAGAGTTTGTGTGTTGGTGAATGGCTTGTGTGTGTAGAGGGTACAAGTATTTATAGGATTCTCTAGATTTGCTTTTATATATTTAAATCATATATTCCTTTCAAGAATCAAACCCTAATATATGGAATAGTGACACTTAGATCTTGATGTGATGTGTTGGGTTCTAGGGTGGCTGCCGATAGGGGTAGTGGGGTGGGGTAGGGTGGGTTGGTTTTATAAAATATAGCAATCTACTTATATAAATAAGTAGTTTTTATAAAATCGTAAGACGTTTTAGTGAAATTTTATGAGTTTTTGACTAAACGATGTTCCAAATAATTATTATATATAAAAACATTGTGAAACATCTATTTAGATGGTGTCATAGCTCGTTTGACGATGAAATACGCGTTTAAGCGCGGTATTCGTTCGGTTACGCGATTTTTAGCGTTTTACCGACAATTAACTTTGGCTTTGGAAATAAATACTATGTAATATTACGTTTCATAATATATGATTTATTATCTCGTATTTGATGTTTAAAATACCACATTTTGTATTCTAAACATAAACCCTGTGTACATTTACCGTTCACAGTGATTTAGCTCGTCGTAACTTTTGCATACGAATTCCGTTTTCAACGTTCTATGTATCCACAGGTTCGTATTCATGAATACATCGTGTTATGAATATTATTTATATCAAAATAATACTTGTGTGTTTATCGAATTTCTACGCTGCTGTAATTTATTATACGTATTTATAGTGCTTATTCGATAACTGTTTTCAACTAGTGCGTGTAGTATTACAATATTCAAATATATAATACAAAGGTTATGAAAGTTACATTTCAACATGTTAGCCCACTGTATGCCTCAGTTGACTTTGTTGACTTTCGTTGACTTTTGTTGACCTATTTTTGACGGTTGTCACATTTGGGTAGTTAGAATTTCATTAGGAAGAAATTTGAAGTTGAAAAATTGCATAAAGCAGGTAACCCGGGTCGTGTAGAAGTTACACGGGTCGTGTGGGAAGTCTTGTTGAAATTGTTGGGCATACCGAAGGTTACACGGGTCGTGTAATAAGTTGATGAATTCTTACCGTAAACTACACGGGTCGTGTAATAATGACAAGGGTCGTGTAGTTTTGCAGACCAAAACTTCAAATTTATACCGTAAACTACACGGGCCGTGTAGTTTTGGACACGGGTCGTGCTGCGCACAGGCCCCACCCATTTAAGTCACGAAAATCCATCTTTTGGTCAGATTTCTCTCAATTAAAAACCTCTCTTTAACCCTGGAAACATCCCTCTTTCGTTCTTGGACCAAATTGAAGGCCAATTCGCGTTGGATTGAAGTGATTTTCGATATTTGGCTTGTTGAAGGTAAGGTGTTCACTTCTATCCCTTTTGAAAGATTGATTTTGATCTTTTGGAGTTGGTATCGAGTTGTGGTGAAGGACCACCTGTGTATGGCTAGAAATTTAACCTATAAACATGTTTGGGAAGTGTTGAGATGCCTCTAAACTCGAGTCTTAGTTATTGAAATCGAGTTTCAAACCTAGATGGTTGAAAAACAAAGTTTTCACCTCTACATGGTATGTGTGTGATTGTGTAGGTGCAGGAAAACCTTAAAGGTTTGTGATAGCTTCGGTGGTGCAAGCTAGAACTATAAAGATTCTCAATACCAGGTGAGTAATCTCTCTTATATCAGTTATGATATTTGTATTGATTGAACTCTTGAAATTGAAAGTAGCCTTAACATTTGAAATGGCAATCCATAAGTTAGTCAATTACCCAATTGGTGTGGTATAACGGCCTTTGAGGCTAGGAGATTGGATTTCGTATCCAAATGTTAACGGCCCTCGTGGCTAGGAGATTGGATTTCGTATCTAAATGTTAACGGCCCTCGTGGCTAGGAGATTGGATTCTGTATCCAAATTATACGGCCTATATGGCTAGGAGATTGGATGTGATATCCAAATAATAACGGCCCTTGTGGCTAGGAGATTGGATTGATATCCAAAGGTTGATTCAATCAAGAATGTACACTGTATTGAGTTTTAACAACTTAATAATATATTTACATGTTAAATTGTTTATATGATTACTCATTGAGCTTTATGGCTCACAGTGTATGTGTGAATTGTCCCTGCAGGTGAGCGTGACCCTGCTAAGGGTAAAGATGTAGCTCATGGATAGGACTGTCTGTTATAGCGGCCCGGCTTAGAAGGAGTTTACTTTTGATATATACTCCTTGATACACTTGTACCCTTTTTGTAATAACTTATACACCTAAACAGTTAGTTTTGTATGTTTAAACCTGTGATTAAAAATGAAAATTTTTGGGTGTATTTTGTTTGAAAAAGCCGGGTGTTACATAAGGTGTCTAAGAAAGCAGGTAAAAATCAAGTTTATGCCCTTAAAAAACAAAAATAATAGTTTAAGGACCTTTTAGACCAACAACCAATAGTTTGGTTGAACTACAGTGTCATTTTGCCTTCTCTATTTTGGAGACACTATCCTACATCCTTCACGATATGAACCAGGAAGAAAAGGATGAAGAAGGGAATAGTATCATCGGTGCCATCTGATGTATGTTGAACCATGACAAATAACCTACCAAAAACTATTCCCCAGTTGGTTTTCCCTATTACTCTATTTAGCCTAAAAAAGATGATGCACATCTTTCCTAGGACTCTCTTAACCACCATGACCCAAACACCCACCTAAATACCTACTGACCAATAAACATTTATCGTACCAACTGTAACACACTGACAAGTAAGGGCAAGAGCCATGATACCCAACAAGGAAGAAAACAAGTAAAAGGAAATAACACCTAAGTCCCGACAATAAATTTGGTCCTATTTGAAATATAGAGTAACTAAATTACAAAGCAAGATGGTAGTACTAGACAAACATCAAGAACATAGTCAAAACTACATAATGAAGGAGCCCAAGGAACAAACATTATCCCCCTACCATACCAAACTCTAAATGGACATGGTGTCCAAAACCACCCAATAGTACCATCGTACATACCAAGGGCACCACTAATGCCATACACCTAGCACCAACAGTATTGCCTAGAAGCAGGATAACTGACATACATACCAACTTTTGTTTTTACCCTACCCATAATGAAACAAATACCTTGGCTAGGGTAAGCAACCAGAATCCTCGATGAGTTAACCAAAATAACCATACACGATATTTGAACCTGGAAAATCGGCTTTGATACGAAGTATACGAGAGTACCATTTTCAAGCATGAACTTTCTTATCGAAAAGAAAAAAGTACGACAGCATGGGAAATCTAGACGACCATGTAAAGAATTATCAATGGAGCTAGATGCCTACTATCTAGACGAGAAGTATTGGTGCATTTTTTTTCCTGACCCTCTATGGATTCTGACTCATCGTTGGTATAAAATCCTACCACCATACACTATTAGGGATTTCAACCAATTAAGAGAATAATTTCCAGTTTACTTCGTTCAACAACAAAAATACATTGCTAACGCCCAACGAATACTCGGGTCCAGGAAGAGAGAGGACGAAACACTACAAGCATATATAAATAGGTTCTACAAAGTACTTCTAAACGCCCTATACATGTTATGTATGGGGCTTTTTGATGATGATAATGGATATATTGAAGCCATCAAGGAAGTCATACATTCAGGTTGTACTCATTATCTATGGTTATTATTTGCAACCATGTTATTGTCTAATAGTTTGTGTAGATCAAAAATTGTCTGGAATAATACATGGGAGTATCTAGCGGATGGAATTCACAATCAACAACATAGATTAAAATTTACAGGTATGGTAGTTTTTTTCATTATTTATAAATACACAGAAAGTCTAATTTCTCTATACAATGACTTATATGCCAAATAGAAAATGAATATGTTCATTTTTCATTTTTATTTAATGTTTAATTAAAATTATATTTTATATTTACAAGTTTATCACTTACTGAAGATCAACTCAAGAACTTGACATTGTTTGAGATCGAAAGTTTTTTGCTTCGTAACAATTCCAGTGTCACAAAATTTAAACATATGCCTTACCCAGAGATGATTCTTTAGCTTCTTCAAACAATCGTCTTATTACTGAGGAGCTAGCTTATGACACATCTGAACTACCAAAAGAGTTTCATCAACTTATTTTTGCACTAACAAAGGAGCAACATGGTGTTTTCGATGATATCATGATAAATGTTCAACAAAACAAAGGAGGTGTATTTTTTATTTATGGTTACAGTGGAACTGAGAAAATTTTTCTTAGGAAGACTTTATCTGCAACCATAAGATCCAAATGTGAAATTGTTTTAAATGTTGCTTCAAGTGGGATTGCTTATTTGTTATTGGCCAGAGGTAGGACAACACACTCACGTTTTCGAATTTCTTCTAATCTCAATGAGGATTCTGTTTGTTTTATAAAGCCAAATAGTGATATTGCCAGATTATTAAAGAAAACATCACTACGTATCTGGGATAAGGCACCTATGGTTCATAAGCATGTATTTGAAGCTCTGGATCGAACATTGAAGGATATTTTCAACTCTGATAGCTGTGGAAGGTCAAAATTTCCATTTGGAGAAAAATTTATTGTTTTTAGAGGAGATTTCAGACAGATTCTACCCGTTATTATCAATTGCAGTAGACAAGACATTGTCAATGCATCTTTATGTTCCTCTTACATTTGGGAAAATGCAAAATCCTTAAATTGACAAAAAAAACATGAGGTTAACTGTGGGAAATCAAATATCTAATGTGGAAGAAACTATGACATTTGCAAACTGGCTTTTGGATATAGGAGAAGGAAAAGTTGGTGGTTTGAATGATGGTGAGGCAATTATTAATATACATGAGGATATTTTAATTACTAATTTATTTGATCCCATTGGTTGATTAATTGAATTTGTTTATCCTTCCATTCTTCAAAACATCAAGGTTCCTGATTATTTTCAAGAAAGAGCAATATTGGCACCAAAACATGAAGTTGTTCAGGAAATAAATGATTGTTTGCTTTCATTATTTCGAGGAGATGAAAAATAATATCTAAGTTCACATAGTCTTAGTCAATTTGGTTGTGTCCACAATCAATTTGATGAATGTTTATACTCACCTGATATTCTTAATGACCTTAAACTCTCAGGTTCACCAAACCACAAGTTAGTACTAAAAGTCGGTATTTCGGTTATGTTACTAAGAAACATTGATCAGAAAAGTGGTTTGTGTAATGGAATAACATTGCAGGTGATATCATTGGGTGATCGTGTGATAGAAGTATTAATTATACATGGAAATAATATTGGAAACCGGACGTTTATTCCTAGAATGTCATTCACCTTCAGACAAAAAGATTTTTTTCAAATTCAAAAGAAGACAATTCTCTCTTGCTATATGTTTTGCAATGACAATAAATAAATTCAAGGGCAGTCGTTATCCAATGTTGGTTTATTTCTAAAACAACATGTATTTACACATAGTCAGTTGTATCTTGTGTTATCAAGAATTAAAAGCAAATAAGGATTAAGATTATTAAATAGAACTATCAATATTGTATACAAAGAAGTGTTTTGAAATTTATGAAATATGACTATGCATTGTAATTTATGAAATCATTGATTTATTATTAACATTAAACAATTATTTGCCTTCCTCTTTGAGGTTGAGGGTTTTTTTTTTTTTTTTTTTTTTTTTTTTTTTTTTTTGATAACCGAGGACCCCACCCGACCCATCCTTTGGATGACCCTGATGAAGCAACCTCGGGGCCCACGCACACCTGGCAGCAGGGTGGTCCGGGCCAATCACCTACGGGGGTAGAGAGGTGGCCAGTGGCCATCCCTTGATTGAAACCTAACACTCTCTATGGGGAAAGAGAGGGAGTGAGATTAGAACTTGTAACCTCTTTATGGGGGAAGAGAAAGAGTCCAAAGCCTTATCCACTAAGCCATCAGGGTGATGGTTGAGGGTTCAAGGCTCGCTAGAGGCATAGGTAGAAATTAATGTGTAATTTAGGAGTAGGTTTAGATAGGGATTATATTTGCCGTTCCAAAAAAAAAATGAAACAATTATTTATTTAGTTTTTCTATAATAAAAATACAAAAAGTTTTTTTTTAGACGGAGGTCACAATATGTAACTTAAAGAACACTAAAAATATATGATGTTTATTTTTATGTCATAAGTAATCTATAAGTATTAAGAATCATCGAATATAACCATGTTTTTGCTTTTGTGCATTTATAAGTATACAAACCGTGTTGAACACGGGTTTATAACTTAGTTTAAAATATATAACTGTGGAATTTTTATTTAAGCAAAATGGATATAAACAATAGCAAGTATAGGTTGATCTTCATGCTCATGAATTTAATCACACCCATCATAAACTATAAATAGTACCACCCAAAAGGAATTCTCTTATCATTTTGTGTGGATGATATTTGATGTAATTGCGAAGGATGCGAGAGTTAGAATAGAAAGATTCTTGCACGTCAAAATGACTTGCTTTGTTAAGAAACGTTGACGTTGATTTATTGTTTGCAAGCATTGTGTTATTAGTTGGTTAAAAATCAAACCATAATATACGACTTAATGCCAATAATTGGCCACTGTTAGCGGAAATCTTTTAGAAGATATTTTGCAGTTTTTTTTTCGAAAAATACCGAAAGTTTTTATTTTTTTAAAAAGTATCTAAATTTTGAAGAGACGTTTTAATTCGGCCATTCTACCCCATTTTACAAGTCAATTTAATTCAACCCTTTCTTAAAAAGCCCATCTATACAAAAAAAGTTCGAATAATTCACTTGCTCTATTGTTTTACCATGTTAATTGTCACTTTCTTCCTCCATGTAGCAAACACACACTCCTAATGTTTTTTATAAATCAGACTCACATAACAAACATAAAAAAATACATACAAAACAAAAAATACACACTTACATAGCTAGTTTTATTGAATATATATATATATATATATATATATATATATATATATATATATATATATATATATATATATATATATATATATATATATATATATATATATATATTTGCGTAATAGGGCTAAACGCAAAAAATACACACTTACATAGCTAGTTTTATTGAATATATATATATATATATATATATATATATATATATATATATATATATATATATATATATATATATATATATATATATATATATATATATATATATATATATATATATATATATATATATATATATATATATATATATATATATATATATATATAGGGTCCCGTTTCGGTGAGTACTCATTTTTCGGTAAGGACTCGTAAGGACAACTTAAAAAAGTTGAAAAAAATATAAAAAAATACAAATCATAAAATCGAGAATAGTACTATATCATCATCAAAAAAAATTGGAAAAAAAATTTTGGATCATTGAAAAACAGCGATGATCCGCAAATAATTTTATTTTTTGGATCATTGTTTCATTATAAAAAATAATAATGATCCAAAAGTTTTTTTCCGAATCTTTTTTTTTCTCCAATATAGTACTATGATCAATTTTATTATTTATATTTTTTGTTTATTTTTTTTCAATTTTTTTAAGGTGTCCTCACGAGTCCTCACTTTAAAAAGTGTCCTCACCCGATCGCTTATATATATATATATATATATATATATATATATATATATATATATATATATATATATATATATATATATATATATATATATATATATATATATATATATATATATATATATATATATATATATATATATATATATATATATATTTGCGTAATAGGGCTAAACGCAAAAAATAACATCCAACCTTCATTTTTTTTTATTTTCTTTTTTCCTTTTGAACAAAAACAACTTCTTGAACCAAACCTCGAATCTCTCAGTAACTTTTCACTAACTTTGGCAAAAATATTTGTAATATGCTTTTAAGTCTAAAAACATTCCTAGCATCAAGTAATCAAACAAAGTAATAAATTACATAAGTAGTATGTGGTGTGATTTCATATACACTAAATAATACACATGAGATTAAGATCCATATGGCAGGCCCAATATATAACTTTTTCAGGACCAATACATAAAACCACCTAAGCTTCGCATGCCCTATGTACATACATAGAGGTGCACAAAAGCCGGTTAAAAACCGGTTTCGGTTATTTAAAAACCGGTTTTTTAAAAACCGGTTTTTTTTAAAACCGGTTTCGGTTATAACCGGTCCGGTTTTGACCGGTTTTTTTTTAAACGAGATTGAGTTTCAAACCGGTTTTTTTCGATTTTTAAACCGGTTCAGTTCGGTTAACCGGAAGAAAAACCGGTTTTTTTCGGTTTTTAAACCGGTTCGGTTTCAGATAAAAAACCGGCTAAAAAACCGGTTCGGTTAAAAAACCGGTTCGGTTATTAAAAAACCGGTTATTAAAAAAACCGGTTCGGTTATTATTTTCGGTTATTTAAAAAACCGGTTTTTTTTGTGCACCTCTAACATACATGATACAATAACTTTACCACAAGGCACACAAAGACCAAAATGCCCAAAAATAGGAGATGTTGAGACTTGAGAACCACATCATCTCACAATGCTAACCTTTGACTAATCAATTCGTTTACAGAACTCGATAATCTCTGGTACAAATTTTTTATGCGTGAAACGTTAAACCAAGGCTGAAGGTAAATCAAAAATCAAGATGAATACAAAATAAACTATAACCAAAATTACAAATAGATTACATGACTTTATGAAATGGGGCACAATGAAAGCTCACGTGAAGGCCATTTATTAGCAAAATACTTTTTTTAACCGGTAAATATTACAACACCTATCATAATCCACCTAATCCACCTAATCCCCTAGTGAGATTTGAACCCAACCTCAAAGAGGCCGAACATTCGCCTGTGCCGCTATACCACAAGGTCTTTGGCTAAAATGCCCACGCCAAAACTAGAACCGGAGACCTCACGAATGTATACTAATATGATTAACTCACAAATGGCAACACACTCGCATAGTTTCTGCAATTGTGAAGAAGTAATGGAGATGGAGATGTAACTTGTAGATTAATTGGAAAAATAAAATTAAATAGGAGAAACTTGTGAGTTATGAAGATGTAATTCAAAAAAAATCATTACTGTGTTTAGGCGCATGTATAGCTCCAGTTTTTTAGAAATGTTTAGGGTGTGTTTAGTTACGGAAAACTGTTTTCTGTTTTCCAATTTTCATTTTCAGAAAAATGAAATAAGTTTTCATTTTTAGTTTTCAATTCAGAATTTAAAAACCGGTTTACTTAAAACCGATTTAGTTTTCATTTTTATTTTGGAAAAATAGAAAACGTGTTTAGATTTGTATTTTCTACCAAATTTCATTTTCCAATTTTTGTTATTTTAAATAACACACACATCCTATCAACCCGCCCCACCCCCATCCCCACCCTACCCTACCCCACCCATCCACCTTACTCCACCCCACCCACCCTTAACCCTAC
Organism: Cichorium intybus; assembly: GCA_023525715.1. Classification (NCBI taxonomy): domain Eukaryota; kingdom Viridiplantae; phylum Streptophyta; class Magnoliopsida; order Asterales; family Asteraceae; genus Cichorium; species Cichorium intybus. The sequence goes on from CM042009.1 coordinate 79,347,953, forward strand.
CCTACCCTACCCACCCGTCCTACCCCTTACCATACCCACCCAGCAACACCCCACCCACCCGTACCCCCAACCCCACCCATCCCCATCCGTACCCCCACCCCATCAGTAAAGTGGTGAGGTGTCTGGTGGGGTGGGGTAGGTAAGGTGGAAATTGGGGTAAGGGTGGTGGGTGGGGTGGGTGGTATGAGGTGGCGGTGGGTAGGTAGGAGTTGGGTGGTGGTAGGGTGGATATGGTGGGGTAAGGGGTGGTTTGGGGTGGATAGGGTGAGGTAGGGTTGATAGGATGGGGTAGGGTGGGTAGGGATGAGTGGTGGGGTAGGTAGGTTAGGGTAGGGTGGATGCGGTAGGGTCGTGGGGTAGAGTAGGTAGGGGTGGCTTGGCATTGGTAGGGTGGTGTTGGTGGGTGGGGTGGATGGTGGGGTTGGGGGTTAGGTGGGGCGGGGTAGGACAACGGCTGCAGCGTCGACATCTTGGGGCAGGACGGCGGCTGCAGAATGAACATCCTAAGGAACATGGAGACACAGAGAGCTGTCCCTCGAGCTGGTCCAATGGAGTGGGAGACATGCACGTCTTAGCGAGCATCCCGAGGACATCTGGCCCGTATTATATGATAGCACCCATCCTGAGACGCGCATGCAGGTGGAGCGCGTAGTGGACCGTGACTCATTTAGAGGCTTTCACATTATAGAGGACTTTGAAGAATATGGATGGTGAGGGGTGCTCGATTTTGATAATCGGGTCGTGCATGTGGATCTGGTGAGAGAGTGGATGAGGACACTGAGGAGATAGGAGAATGGGGGAGGAGAAAACACGCAGTTGATTGGGAGCATCCGAGGCGAACCGACCATCATCATGGTTCCGCGCATCAGGGAGTACTTCAAAGTAGACACGGGGGTACACTTAATAGAGGCTATGGGGGAGCCCACATTTTATTCATGCGTCGAAACCCGAAATGCGAGTAATTTGGTGGATATGGCACGGTTGGTAGACACAGTGTACACAAGGGTCGGGACTAATGCCCACCAGGATCTGGTTCCGAGGGCAAAGGCCTTGATCCGCATCATTTAGTATAGCGTCAATCCGAGGGCTAGTGATGCGGGCAAGGTGCGAACACACGACGCTCTAGTACTCTACACCTTATTGGTTGGGGAGATTCAAATTTCATTTGCATATAATGTTATATGCAACATTTGGTGGTGTTATGACACACGATATCGTAAGACCACCCCCAACGTCTGTCTGATATCCTCGTACATTGTTTGGGAGTTGGGAGCGACGATCCGAGCATTTCCCCCACCTCGTAGTTTCGAGAACGTATTGACTACAGCCTTGAGTCAATACAAGAGCATTAGTTTCGTGAGGCAAAACAGGAGATGTATCATCTGCGATCTTGACAACCGCACTAAGTACTAGTGCCTAGGGGTAGCAAGAGGATCAGGCCCTGCGCCGTCGGATAACTGGATGCGCCCATCATAAGGATACCATAAAGGAGAGGGGATGTTTGGGGCATCGAGCTGGGACCAGAGGGCAGCATGGGAGGTGGAGACTATGCTGCAGGAGGAGCGGTTTGCTTCGCTCACCAGCGACATCGCAGACCTGGCTGCATAGCTGAGCAGACAGCAGCTGCCTATAGAGGAGACACGCGCCATCGTTGCCACTCACATTCATGCACACGAGTACTATATGCATGCCTCTTACTGAGGAAGTAGGGCAGAGCCGATGTATATTGACCGGCCGTAGCAGTCGTATCACCCTGCCCTACTTTATTAACGGGCAGGCGAGCCAACAGGGTACCCACCTCCGTCGGAGTATTAGGATTACAGACTGCCGTCGAGCACGAGCTACCGTGAGGGATTCAAGAATTTAGCCACGTCCATATTCAGAGTTGCCCCGTCATACCCGCGATATCCTACAGCTCCCCCAGAGTAGACATTCGGTGAGATCCTCTCTTTTATTTTATTTTATTTTATATTTTTATGTTTTTATTTGGATGACTGTATTTAACATTAACACTGTGTTGGATGTACTCTGATGATATATTATGGATCTTCATGAACTGTCCCCGAATTTTCTTCTTTTTTTGTCCAACTCGTGACTCAGCAAAACGAAAGATGATTGAATAAAAGGGATTGGATATGTGATTAGAGGTGATTAGATAAAAATGACAATTCAGCTTATGTATATTTCTATGGTTTCCTGTCCGATTCAAGTAACAAATAGACCAAAAATGTTTTACTTTAAGTTTTGAAATTGGTTTTTTCTAAAAATTTATGTTTTAGAAGTTCCTCCGCAGATACCTTGTTTAAAGAGCCCTAATGGCTGGTTCTCGAATTGCTTGTTATAATACCCCTATAGGGTAAGAAAGAACCCTACTGCATTATAACACGACCTTATATGTCCTTATTTTTGTAATCTATATTATACTGTTTGGGTTGTTGCGTACGTGGAACCTAGTGTACCCCATTTCCGGTTCCCTCGTCCACCAGCAACTTACATATGAATATACCTTCGGGTACTTTGATAAGTATCTTGCTAAGTAACCGGCAACCCGTAGGTGACCCCTCTTGAAAGTCGCGCAAAAAGGCGGGACTCACTTGAAAAGTAGATTACATATAAGTGATTTTGAATTAACGATCTGTATTCTGCTGTTTGGGATTGTTGCGTACCTGGACTTGGTGTACTCCATTTCAAGTTTTCACGTCCACCATCAACTTTAAATATGAATATTATATTCAGAGAAATAGATTTTGAAAAAAAAATAGATCACAAAGGAAGTACTACAAATGTGAATCAAATGAAAAAGTAAATATGGGCAAAAGTTTAAAAGTATAAATTTATTATGGTTGTAATGTGGCAAAAAGGACCAATATAAAGAAGAACCTTAAGAAATTTGGATAGAATGCAGTAACTAAAAAGGACTGACCGTATCAAATCATTAGAAAAACTGCAAGGGGGAGGTAAGCTTGGTATCTATGGAGAGATTTCTGAAAAATGAATTTTTGACTGAGCCGTTTGCAGGGTGAAGAAATTCTAAGATCATCAATAAGTGCTTCGCGTTTATAAATAAATATTCGGGCTGGCAATGGGAACAGCCGTATGCATTGTTGGGTTGCAGACTTTTATGTGGTTACTTGTTATTTTCTTGGTCAGCCCTGAATTCTGATTTCTTTGAGTCTTTCTCGGGACGAGAAAGAGATAAGTTAGGGAGGTTTGATCAGGCCATTTTGGTTTAAAGTAAAATATAATTAACATGATAAATTATGCTTTGATTAACCAATAATAGCCCTACTTTTGATGGAATTGAGTGAAATACATGCAAGGATTAAAAACGGGAATTTTGGGCGAAAAACGCGCATTAAACGGGCACTGGAAGCTGAATAAAAACGTCAGTGTCCCAAGCAGCGTCCCAAACGCTGACCTAGAACTCTGGGCTATTTGGAGGGAAAAGCATAGCTGAATACGTGAGGAACCCCGTCAACGTCCCAGGCAGTGTCCCAGACACTGGCCTAGGACGCCCAACATTTTAGATGCGTTTCGTTCTGGAACGTTGGCACGTCTTAAGAGCTGAAGAAGTACACCCAACGTCCCAGGGGCATCTGAGACGCTGGCCTAGGACGTCGCTGTCAAGCTTGCCCTAAACTGCTTTATTTACACTCCTCTATTTAATGAGACTTTTTCCCATCGACCCAAGGTAGCTCCTATAAGATTTTGAGAGGGTTTTGCATCAAGATCAAGCTAGAGTTCCTGAAGTTTTGAAGATCCAAACATGTTCATCATCTCCAACACAGTGTTTGCATCATTCCTAGTCATGAGTAGCTAAATCATTCCGTGATCACAACCGGGAGTAGGTTTTGATTTCTTTTCTAGTATTGTTTTAGATTCGATCCTTTTAGATTCATGAACACAATATTTGGTTTGTTTCTTTTTCAATCATCTGATTAGATTTCCATTACTTGTTCTTAAACTGTTGATTGATTGAGTGTAAGACAATTCTATTCTGATCTTCCCCACAGTGCCAAATCATCCACAGTGGTGTGTAGGACGGAGGGTGTGGATTTTACATAGTTTGATCCCAGATTTAGTCAGTAGTAGTGTGGTTATGTCTATGTAATCTGAATGAACGCAAAATTAGCAGAATCTGATATAATACATTGTTTAGAAATTAAAACTGAAACCGTGCACGATCACCTCTTTCTCTGATTGAATTAAACCCTTTTCAAGCATTGTTTTATGAATTTGTTTACTTTTTAAGTCTGTTATAACTAGTTGTTAACCATAAGCTCCTCGTAGACTCGACCCTTACTTGCCCTAGCTAATTAGCGCGTTTAAGGTTTATTTTGGATTGCATCAATGACTGTAATCATTGAATTGCATATACATTGCTTTGTTGGAGAGTGGGGCTTTGTTTCATTCCAAGCAACACCACATAAACCTTATTGCAAAGACATGTCAATTCAATCGATGATGAGAGGATGGCGTCTTAGGTATGTAAAGGAGTCTAGGGTCTATTTAAGATCTCAATGCCGGGTATAAATAGCAATCCCAGGTGTAACAATGAAATGGGTTGAGTGTATGTATAAGATAAGAGAGTGCAGTAAATAGTATAGATTGTATAGAATTGTTTAACATTCATCTTGGTAATAAAATCTCTCTATTTCCACAGTGGATGTAGCTTGATCTAATGATCGATTGAACCACTTTAGTTCTATGTGTTGATCTTTCTTATTTGTTTCTTCTTGTATTTCTTATTGCAACAATTTTATGGCCTGGTGCATTCTTGTATAGAGATTGTTTAGCCATTTTGCCCTTAATTAACAAACAATAAGTGAAATGACTTACTAACAAACTTTCATTAAATCATATAATCATTTCTTACATACGAATACCAATAACACCCAAAACATTATACTTACACACATGTTGATTTGTTAAAACACAAATTCCTTATAATAGCTACTTCATTATCTTGTTATCCTTATTTGTCATTAAAACAACGGTCTCACCCATTTTCATCATTTTACCCCTGTATACAATTTTTTTTAAATCTTTTACAACTCTTTTTTCTACTTCTTCTCGTTTTATACATTTACATTTTCCAGTTGTTACAACAGACCTACATGACGCATGGGTCGTATAATGAACATATAGACTTAAGGGATAGAAACATATCATAAACACTTATATGCATATCATAATTGGTGTATGTTGACTTTTGTATAAAATATGGCTTTCACCAATACAGATTTTGGGTGTTATTGCACCTCTTCTTGTTATCTTACTAGGTGACACGCCTAGGTTGTCGTGCGGTCAAAAATAAGAAAATAAACCTTACACACACTAGTATAACGGTAGCAAGGGTCGATCTGTAGGAGTTTGGTGGTCAAGATAGAACAACAGTATACCAACTGTAGTGTCACGCTACAGCCAGCGGTAATGTTTCTACTTTCCCAAAAACCAACACAAAACACAATATCAAAACAATTGCCAAAATCCAAATCAAACATTGACCAACTAAACTAAACCAAATTCTAAACTAAAGTTACTTTCTGAAATCAGAAACTAAATCCAGAATTCAGAAGCAAACAATCAATCCAGTACAATCAAACACATCCAAACATCAATAATGCAAAATAACATCAAACCGAATGATTACTTTATAATTCAAAACCAAACATCAAACCAATATCCAAACAATCAAATCAGATCTAAACTACTAACTATTTACTACTGAAATCAGAAACTACAAATCTAAACGAACATCGACTAATCGACGGGGATCCTGATTGTGGAATACCTCGATACCGAGTTGATAAAACAAGAGAAAAACTAAATAACTAACCAAAATACTGATTCCCACTGAAAAACTGATGAAATTCTGCCTTCGGATCCCTCCTTCGCGTCCCAGGATGCTTCAAAAGTCAGACGGGACTCCGGTATTTATAGTTGTGCGAAATTAGGGTTCACACGTCGCGGCCAAGGTCTTCCCGCGTCGCGCGTGTTTTCTAGCCCGATATTTCGGAGTTTGAAATTCAAAAACGGAGATTTTTTCCGGTCGTGAGATAGCGGCGCTATCTCAAGAGATAGCGGCGCTATCTATGTCAGATTTGATTTTTCGCCCTTTTTGCTCCATAACTTCTCCAGAATTGCACTAAAACCCCTGCATTTACACTAAAAACATTTCCAAGCACTTTGGCACAAAAGTAAGTGATATTAGCCAATTTAAGACATATATTTAATCCAAAACATAGCTAAAAGACGACTATAATACTTGATATTATTAGGCGTCGTCAAACACCCCACACGTGTGCCTTGCTTGTCCTCAAGCAAGAGAGTTTTTTAATAGATTTTAACAAAGACTCAAACAATTTGAATGTATTCAATTTCAAAGCTTATTGTTTCCAGAGTTAGATTAAAAACAGTTTTTGCAAACATAACTAGAATATCCTTTGGAATTCACGACTTTCTAGAGAACCCTTGATTACAAATTTTCTGTCCACAAGAGAGTGTACATACTCATTCAGATTCTAAAGGCCGTAAAGGAAATGTCCATGACTTTCGATGTTGTCCATGTAACGAGCTTTCAGAAATGTCATCCCAGACCAGAAGATATTTGGTGGTAAGGTGCATAAGTGCCTCTTCAAGGCCACTCATTTTAGACCTACCGGCTCGAACAACAAAGACCACTGATTGACAGTTCCCTCCTAAATTCCAATCCTAAAATATCTCAAATCTTCTAACTCCTAAAACTCAACTAATTTGACTAAACGGATAGCATGATAACAACTAAACAGTATTTCTTGAAAAATACTAAAGCTATAACATTCACAAACTATTCATTTCAAAATTACAATCTATTAAAAATTTTGAAAAATTGCTAAATTTTTTGAAAATTGATCATTTCCCGCAAAAATTACAAAAACACTCTTTCGCCTTCCACACCCCACACTTAAAACCGTACAACGCCCCCGTTATACATTAAATAGATTCAAAACAAGGGAGAAAGAGTTACCCCTTTGAACGGCGAATTGCTTGATTATCATAATCAATTGTAACAGGGTCTAGTGGTTGCGTCGTCTCGATGAAATCCAAGAGTTGGGGCGCAACAATAAACACGCCGGCAGAACACGAGTGTAGGGGTACGGTGACCCCACACTTGCGTTATGCAACTCCATCAGTTGGTGCAACAATCACAGTTTGGATAGACACTATTCACACTAACAAACATATTAAAAATAAAAGTCGCAAAACACAAAAGAAGATAATACATTGCGAGTTGCTGTCCTTGCTGATTCGCCGTCTCCGCGATGCTAGAGTGTCAAGATCGCGTCGCGTAGACACGATGAGGTCCAGTGTCCATCGATCAAGGTTGAAAGTCCGCGATGCCACATGAATATTTCCGCGTCGCGCAAAGCGTACTTCATTGCTCGTCGAAAAGTTCTTGAATTATAAAGACGCGTAGTAAGGTGGTCCGCGTCGCGAGTTTGCACAAAAGCCCCCTGCACATTGGGTCTCTTCCCGATTTGCGTCGCGGTTTGATGATGTTTGTGGTGCGACTTTCAAATTTTCTTCATTTTCCTTTCTACTTACTCATTCTCACCCCTCACTTAGAACATACCGCACTCAATGATTATCTTCAATGATATTTTGACATAAAATAAAAATGAAAATAACAATACTTATCGAAAATCGGTTGCCTCCCGAAAGCGCTTCTTTGTTCGGTCTTTTAGCTGGACCGTCTTTCCGTGGCTACGGTGGATCGTACGCCATTTGACTATGCTGATTTCCAGTCACCACCGTCCCTTCGTTGATTCCATACTCCAATTTCCCCGGGTCAAATGGTTTGTCGGTTCCTCTGCTGCTGCCCAGTTGCCGTTTCTTGATTAATTCACGCGAATGTTTGGAAGTTGCTTTAAACCTCCAAGATCGGTCCTTCCTTCGGTGTCTCCCAGTGATTGTTTTGAAAATCTCATTTTGCTAGCGTCTCTCGTGCCATCTGTAGTTTGCAATTTTGGCTTGCAGTACCAATAAAGATTTTCCAATCGAATAGGATCAGAAGGCAACATATCGGGATGCTTCTATATGTCCTCATCGATGGTATTAATCACATCTAATTTTCCATTAATGAATGGATCATGAGTGCCAAAGAAATCATGTTTATTGTTTTCAAACCTCGTCGTCATCATCTTCTTGATCATCGTCCAACAGGTGGATCGGTACCAAGAGTGAGCGACTGGTTTTATCTGGTGATGGTACAGATTCACTCATCACCAGATCTTTACTTTCAAAATTTTCAAAAACTGTTGGGTCGGGGGTAATAGTGTCATATACGCCCCCTCCCTCAAAAGCATCGGAAATTTCAACAATTTCAGGAATTGTTGGGCTGGGGTCTGTACTGTCACTTACAGCCCTCTTCTCAACGTCCTTGTCGACCAAATTGTCTGGTGATGGTATAGATTCACTCATCACTAGATCAACATTATCAACATTATCAAAAATATCAAAAGTTGTTGAGTCGGGGGTAATATTCTCATCTACCACCTGCTCCTCAGCAACCATTTCGACCATTTCAGTGGTCTCCTGATTTTCCCAAGGTGTATTCCCTTCCATCACATGTTCAGGTGATGCAGGTTCACACACCGTATTATTGGTATTAAAATCCCAAATTTTGGTCGTTCACTGAACACGACTAAACACAATTACCTTGATGGTTGTTGTTATAGTATTGCCCTTGACCATAAGCTTGACTAACCTCTTGTGGTCTTTGTTCTTGTTGATCGTGCTTCTGTTGAATTAGTGGTTCTTGCTGCACGGTGGCCAATACTGTATCAAGCTTCCTGCTAAGGGCACCGATCTCATTCTTCACCTCCTTCTTCCAGTCGTTATCGATATCTACTGCTACCGCCGATGAGGTGTTGTTTGTCTTCCTTGCTGAATGATTGAACTTGTATCCATTGTTGAGTTGCTCCAAGAACCTCCATGCCGTCTCGCTATCTTGCAGCATAATTGTGCCTCCAAATGATGCATTAATCATGGCCTGGCTCATACCATCGACACCATCGTAGAATATCGTGACCAACTGCCATCGTGGAAACTGGTGGTGTGGACATGAGTGCAACAGCTCATTCAATCTCTCAAAAGCATCATGGAATGCATCCTCGGGCTTTTGCTGAAATTCCTGTATATCTCTTCTTACTTCCATTGTCTTGCTTGCAGGGTAGAACTCCTGCAAGAACATTGTCCTCAACTGCTCCCACATAGTGATATTGTTGGCCGGCAGCGACATGAACCAGTACTTAGCCTTGTCCTTGAGTGTGAACGAAAACAACTTAAGCCTAACGATATTCCTATCAGCATTTCTAGGTATGTTCACGTTGGCTATAGCTAAGAACTCGTGAAGATGATTATCAGGATTATCATGCTTATGGCCCCTAAATTTAGGCAACACACCTAACAACTCTGGCCTAATCTCTACCTAACAATCTAGATTTTCAGGAAAAAATATAGGCAATGCCTCATCATACTCCCGCGGTTGGAAGTGCGATGCAACCGACTGCCCACTCGGTTGTGCAAAATAAAGCGGAGGAACGAAATTATCGTTATTGTAGAGCCCATTATTATACCGTTGTCCTCTCCACTGATAGTTGTGTTGTTGCTGTCGTGGAGGTCCTCGACCTTGGTTCCACTGGTTGTTATTGTAATAAACCGGGCCACCATAACACGTGTATTGACCCAAGTACATGTAATCGCCCATTGTTAGGACGTACACATACAGAAAATTAAAAACAAAAAATCAAACATCAAAAGAAAATAATTCCACTGATCGTATATCCTAAGCGCACAACTCCCCGGCAACGGTGCCAAAATATGACACGCCTAGGTCGTCGTGCGGTCAAAACTAATAAAATAAACTTCACACACACTAGTATAGCGGTAGCAAGGGTCGATCCGCAGGAGTTTGGTGGTCAAGATAGAACAACAGTATACCAACTGTAGTGTCATGCTACAGCCAGCGGTATTGTTTCTACTTTCCCAAAAACCAACACAAAACACAATATCAAAACAATTGCCAAAATCCAAATCAAACATAGACCAACTAAACTAAACCAAATTCTAAACTAAAGTTACTTACTGAAATCAGAAACTAAATCCAGAATTCAGAAGCAAACAATCAATCTAGTACAATCAAACACATCCAAACATCAATAATGCAAAATAACATCAAACCGAATGATTACTTTATAATTCAAAACCAAACATCAAACCAATATCCAAACAATCAAATCAGATCTAAACTACCAACTATTTACTATTGTAATCAGAAACTACAAATCTAAATGAACCTCGAGTAATCGACGGAGATCCCGATTGCGGAATACCTCGATACCGAGTTGATAAAACAAGAGAAAAACTAAATAACTAACCAAAATACTGATTCCCACTGAAAACTGACAAAATTCTGCGTTCGGATCCCTCCTTCGCGTCTCGGGATGCTTCAAAAGTCGCACAGGACTCCGGTATTTATAGTTGTGCGAAATTAGGGGTCCCACGTCGTGGCCAAGGTCTTCCCGCGTCGCGCGTGTTTTCTAGCCCGATGTTTCAGAGTTTGAAATTCAAAAACGGAGATTTTATCTGGTCGTAAGATTGCGGCGCTATATCAAGAGATAGCGGCGCATTTATGTTAGATTCGATTTTTCGCCCTTTTTGCCCATAACTTCTCCAGAATTGCACTAAAACCCCTGCATTTACACTAAAAACATTTCCAAGCACTTTGACACAAAAGTAAGTGATATTAGCCAATTTAAGACATATATTTAATCCAAAACATAGCTAAAAGACAACTATAGTACTTGATATTACTAGGCGTCGTCACTAGGTGAGTAACTTTGATTCTCCATATTATGTGGTTATTGGTGGTGATAATTTACTTATTAAGCCTATGTGCCCATTTGTGGTAAGAATCTTCATGTTAACCCTATGTGGCTAGTTGTGGTGAAATGTATATGTTGAGCCTTTATGGCTAGTTGTTGAATACACCTTCGTGGCCTATGGTGTTGTTAATGGTGGGGGTGTGGTTAGCCTTTGTGGCTTGAGACCACCGGGGGTTGACGAGGGGATGGAAATGTGGTGATTTTGATGTGGATGGATGGAAAATGTGAAGGGTTTTCTAGCAAACAATGAACAAATAATTTCTTATGGTTCACATGCAACCCTAGAAAGATCTATGTTTTCTTCTATGAAGATAATAAACTAAAATCCTAAAGCCAACAATTATTTCTAAAGATCAAATGAAGAATAACCAACCTTTTGATTTTGTTCTTGAAGCTAGCAGCAAAAAATCCTGCCTCAAATGCAAGTCACACCCAAAGCAATGGAGAAGACAGTCCAGCAGAGTTTTCTTAGTTCAACTTGGCGTAGGTTTTAGGGTGCCTAGAGGGTTCTTTTTATAGCCTCCAAGGGTTACAGTCAAAACCCTAGAGGAGCCCAACTTTGACAAGCCCTTTTGTCAAATGGACAAGGCCTTTCTAAGCCCTTATTAAGGTTTCGAGATTTTGTGGTGTCACCACCACAATCTCGCCATCTTCACCCCCTGTCCACTGGCCAGTCAATATTCAACTATTGAATAATTACATAACCAGTCCCTGCACTTTTAATTAATTTAATCACTGAATTAAATCCAATTAATTCTAGATTAAATCTTAATTAATTATTATAGTTTCTAATTAATATATTAACACTTAAATATATTAATAAACCATTTAATTAATTCTATTGATTTATTAAACAATTAATAAATCAACCTTTTACTCTACTGAACTCTATCCGAACCTCCAGCTATGAGGGCAACCCAAATGGACTTTGCTTTAATTAACAAGATAAATATAAATATAACGTAATGGCTTAAACACCTAATCCAACAGTCTCCCACTTGGATAAGTCTATGACTTTAATTTATCTTCTGATTAATAAACAAACTGCAGCTTCCAAGAAACTGCTGCCGAACTCTGACCTAGTCAGTTCTGTCCATAGATAAGTGATCATATGATCCTTCGTCCAACAAGATATTTTCAGACACGAGACATGGATTGAGATAAATCTCTGTCCGATACTCTGTTTCCCGATCTCCGATTCTGCTTATGACTTTAAGACTTCTAATTGAACACATCAATTTAGTCCCGACTGGCCAGCACTTTAGTCAACTTCAAAATCATCGAGAGGCCTACAGATATCTGTTTCCCATTAGGATCAAGGAACGAATAAGCTTCGACTCATATGCTTGTGTCTTTTACTTGTCAAAATCATACACAACAATGCGTTTTATAACATCGAGTTACCGATGCGTTTACGTATTATCAATGCACAACCGACTTGCAAATGTCAACTCATATGTCTCTGCTTTAAGATCATAAGATATTATCGTCTCAACATTGCTCGTGATGTAATCCATGAAGCAATCTATTGAGCGCGGGTTTATCCAATACTCAAATCTCTATTTCTAAGTACTCGTGAACGTTGTAGCAGTCTTACTGCAATGTCTAACTCCTTAGACAATCTACAAACCAATTCACGACAGTCTTAGTTCATACTTACTCCCGAAAAGTATGAGCGACTGTGGACTTTTGAATAATCAAATTATTCGGGAAGTGAAACATGCGAAATTGAAACATAAAATATGACTGGTGGCTACTCTTGCCTAATTACCAAGTCTCCACGAGGTAATCACCAAGTCGGATTTTACATAAACTATTATCGGTTTCTAGATTCCTTTTAAACTTTTTAATTCGTGTTATGTATCTATGTCTACTTGACCTTTCACTCTTTCTATGTATTCAAATGTTATACATTTATACACTTTATCCGATCGGATATCCTTCCGATGATATTTCAATTTTGGTCATACTGTCATTCTCACTAACAACTCCATTCTATGTACTGTGACTTTCCATGGTTCTCGGGATCTTTAGTTCCCATGACTGTACCCTAAGACTACTTCGAGGTGTTACGATGTGCCGGTGAGCCACACGCGCTCCATCGGAATGCCAACGAAATTCTTTAACTATTAAGTCCTTATTTGAAACTCTTTTCAAATTGTTATCAACATTCACCCCAATCATTTTCCAATGATTTCTCACGTATGTACAAAATCCATTAAGTATTCCCAGCCAGGTCATATCCTGAATCTGACTCACTATGCTCTAAGCATTAAGTCATCAAGACATGTTCATGACACTTCTGATTGATCCAAGAAACTTGTTGGATTCGATCCAGTCCTATTCCAAACTCTTTTGGAATCTAAGGATTACTTATAATCCTTGTGTCATGATTTTCAACAACTATATCCTTTTGAAGACTTTTTCTCATGCATCTTGAATCTAACTAAGATCATGCTTACTTTGGCTGGGTCAATGATAATGATAACATCAATCTAATAGATTTCTATGGATTATGTGAGTGTGTTGCACCTTCTTTACATCTCTCATGCCAAATCATCACACTTTGCAGTGATAAGAAACTCCTTTCCTGAGCTATGCATCTTGAGTCTCATCAAGATCGTCTTGGCAGAGTTTCGATCTATCTCATAGACGTTTATAACCACCTGAGTATGCCGTATCTTTATTAAGTCTTTCATAGCGATCCATCTCTTAACACCAAGTCATTACACTTTGTAATGAAAAGAGACGTTTCCTAGAAACAGTATGTAACACACATATAGAGATAGAGATAACAGCGACACTCCCACTAGCTTTGGCACGGTTATGGACTATTCACAAAATCCAGAGCTTATGGCACATTTTGAGAATCCAAACCTTTCTGACATCTTAATGGAAATCTTTCAGCCCTTTCTCAAAATCCAATCCTTTGGCATATTTTGAGAATCTGAATATCCTTTCTTGCGAGATGCCCATGGGGTAATCCCGGGCCTATGTACCTTTGTATTGGCATACTCTTTGTGAGTCCCTATTAGTGTGCCGGTGATCCACATGCGCTCCACTAACGACTTACAATATGCAGTATCCTTTCGAATTTCATCTTCTATTGAGAGTGCTTCTCCCGGAATCAATTACTTGACTCTGGGTATCGTCTCACTCAACCAGATGTTCTGAAGGTACGTTTCTGTCCATGCTTCTTTCTTTTGATGATTCAATTACTCCCACTGGTTTTAGACTAGGTGTAAAAATCAATCAAAATACCACATAGACTGTATCTCGTCCTAAGGTCCTCTTAATTGGCAGCAACCGGGCTCACCAATGCTTCCAAGTAGTTAGATTGTAAATCCGTACCAACAATAGTGTTTCACCACTATTCAGTATGTCACCCCGATCATAACTACTTATGACGGTGATCAATACTACTGGTCAAGAGAAGATTATCTCAGTATTAAGACAGAAATCTGATTTCTGCTCTAAGCCTAGTGATGACTAAAGGTTATTTCACTTGGCTAATCCTGAACTCATTCAGGACTGTCCCAACTCCCACTGTTTCCTTAGAACATGAGTTCTTCTTAAAAGAGCTCTTTCTTTTCCAGGTACAGCGGGATAGCAGTGAAATGACATTTCTGATTAGGTTCATGAGGTTCGGACGAACACTACACGACCCTGGACTTCCAATGTACAAGTGGTACAATCCCAGCTTTACATTTCAGATAGTGTCAGCAACACCTACATAGTCGAAGGATGTGGTTAGAGTATGGTTTATATGGTCTGACTGGTATAGTATTCAATTTATTGGAAAATAATTGGCAATGTATCTCATACATCGAGGATCGAACTGTTTCGACCAATGCTCCATCATCTTCCCTAAGACACATTATAACTATTAATGTTCTTGGAAGAGAATAAACTATGAAACATTTTCCCAGTTTATGTTGTCACTCAGGTTCTGTGGATCTTGTACTTCCTTTGAAGTCCTTGAACTGTTCAAGGTTTCAATCCAATCGCTTATTCTGATAAGCGAAGCCATATTCGTCATATCGAATGACAAATTTCGTGAAGTACAAACAATTGTGTTTTGTATGAAGATTCGAGCAATACATAGCAACTGATGTGTCCGCTGCTCCTAATCTCAATGCCTTTTACATATCTATGTAAACTTATGACTTTTTTAATTTTGTTCAAGACTTGCAATCTTCAGTTGACTCTAAGTCAATTGATTCCAAAATCCTATCCTCTGGATCTTTGGGTGATTCATTTCTTGCCATATACGCTTAATAAAGAACTTAATCATCATCTGACTCTAGGTCAAATGATTCCAAAGTCCTGTCCAACTGGATCTTTGGGTGATTCATTTTCTTGACACATTAAGAACTCAATTCATCATGAGACTCTAAGTCAAATGATTCCAAAGTCCTGTCCAACTGGACCTTTGGTTGAATTGATTCTTACAACATTTATCTTAACAATCATAAGAGACACAATTCCTAAATCCAAACACTTTGGATGTATCAATATTCAAGTTATTACTAATCATGCATTCAATACAATTATACAACATTTCAAGGATATTTCAAACAACATGTGTTAAAAGAAAATTGACAATTTTATTAAAACAAAATCCTTGAACAATGTATTATATGACAGACAATGTCATACGCATCTAATAAGCTAATAACATGATTTCAATATCTAACTAAACTCTAAAACTACATGAGCTTCAGATCCAATCTGAATATCCTCCTATGCAACAACATCCCACATCCTACAGAGTCCATGCATACAGAGCAAATGTGAGAAAGACATCCTGTATCAAGGAATTAAGGATCAGGTGTTTTGAGTTTTAAGATATTCCTGAGTTGCCAAACTTTTCGGCTTCGGAGCATTTTCCAATCTTTCCGTGACTGTGTCCCACCCTGTGGATTCCCAGTTTGAAACATCGAGGAACCGGTCCAGACGATCTGGATCATTTCTTGATGTGTCCTATTACTGGACTCAATCCCGAAGCAGCTGAATCAATGGAACTATGCTTCTCTATGAACGACTCATACAGAGTCAACATCGAATGCATATCCACGATTGTCTTATCTGGTTTCCCTTCCTGTACATCAGGATGAACGGATCAGCGAGTCGAAGCTAATGCTTTAACTCCCGATCAAAAAGGGAACCAAATTTATGCAGTTCACCTATGTGTCTCTCAGTCTTGAGAACATGTGAACTGGTGCTACTTCCTGCACACTTCAAACTCTTTGAAGATCTTAGCTCGTCCTTTCTCAACCAGTTCATGGAACCTTTCCACAACTAGCTGTGTTAACTTATCTGACCCCAGGAATTCTAAATTCATGCGGAACTCGGGGTCAATGATCAATAGTATTAGGCAACGAACTTTCCTTGACTTAACAATCAAGGAGTCATGCTCATCACAAGTTACTGTGTGATGTCATGCTTTGGGGAGCGGACACTCAGTCAGATATGGCTTGCCAGCAAAACAGAGAACTATTCTCTATTTCTGAAGCCATATCATATAGTTCAGGCCAGTCAGCCTTACCATATGTAGCAGGTGCATTCTGAAGCTCTCAGAAATGGGTGAAGGAGTATAAGGAGGAGAATAGACACTTGTTGCAGACATCTACAATAAACAGAATTTATTAGTTTAATTAATCCTTTTAAATAATTACCCAATATATTATTTATTAAGGCTAGGACCCAAAATACCCCAACTATGATGTGAAGAGGGATGCCGTAATCACAACATAATGGTCATTAAGGTAGATAATATACTTATCAATTTCATCTAATGAAATTCCTAGATCTGTTGAAACACATTGAACTATTTAATGGCATGTTTAGTCTCGGATGTGCCCCACTATTTGTGACTCGGATGCCGAGGATCACAAACCGGGTGTGAATAACCATGCAAATTCGCTCGGTACTCTCGAAGTCAATTGTCAACTCTAATTAACGTGCCGGTTAACCACACACGCTCCGTTAATAATGACAAAATTGAGAAACCCATTGCGACTCTTTGCGGACCCCAAATGGCGTGCCGGTAAACCACACACGCTCCACCAACGTTCCACAAAGTGCAATGTGCAATTCCATGGATTAGCACCAATTCACATTTTTTAACCTAAAGTAACTAGATTGGGTTTTGTTCAAAGTTCTAGTACTTTCAATTATAGCATTATACTTTTAAGAGGCTTAGCGGTTCTATCAAACCCGTTCGGCTAACGACACTCGATTGACCAGGAGAGCGGTGGGTAAGAGTGGATACCCATTAGACTGCCATTTTATAGGCAGTCGCCTTATACCCTCTTTATAGGACAGTTTTGTGAATGAGGCCTACTAACCGTAAGACTAACCAATTTTGATCTTATATATAAATATTAACTTTTAATCATAAATATATAAGATATATATTAATCTTGTTAAAATATTTTAGATTTAATTTAATACTAATTTTTGCAAATTTTAATGAATTTTTTGAAAATTTAAATTAAATCTTTAAGCCGATTTAATTGATCTTTTAATTAACAATTAATTAAAATAATTAAATCTAAGATAGATTACATAAATTAATCAAATTAATTTTCTATCTAATAACCCTAGTTGGTCGAAATTTGCATGCAAGGTAATTAGGGTTCCAATTATTCATTAGTAAACTACCAAAAATAACAACCAACTAAACAAGGCAAGCAAATCAATGGGGGAACAAGGGGTGGCGGCTAGGGTTAGGAAACCCTAGCCTTGATTTCGACCAAAGCCTCATCCAAGAGGTGTTTTTCGCAAAAACACTCAAGGAAAAAATAGTTTAAGCAATTAATATCAATTCACAAGAAAACAAGCCATAGCTCTGATACCACTGAAGGGTTTTCTAGCAAACAATGAACAAATAATTTCTTATGGCTCACATGCAACCCTAGATAGATCTATGTTTTCTTCTATGATGATAATAAACTAAAATCCTAAAGCCAACAATTATTTCTAAAGATCAAATGAAGAATAACCAACCTTTTGATCTTGTTCTTGAAGCTAGCAGCAAAACAATCCTGCCTCAAATGCAAGTCACACCCAAAGAAATGGAGAAGACAGTCCAGCAGAGTTTTCTTAGTTCAACTTGGCGCAGGTTTTAGGGTGCCCAGAGGGTTCCTTTTATAGCCTCCAAGGGTTACAGTCAAAACCCTAGAGGATCCCAACTTTGACAAGCCCTTTTGTCAAATGGACAAGGCCTTTCTAAACCCTTATTATCACAATCTCGCCATCTTCACCCCCTGTCCACTGGCCAGTCAATATTCAACTATTGAATAATTACATAACCAGTCCCGGCACTTTTAATTAATTAATTTAATCACTGAATTAAATCCAATTAATTCTAGATTAAATCTTAATTAATTATTATAGTTTCTAATTAATATATTAACACTTAAATATATTAATAAACCATTTAATTAATTCTATTGATTTATTAAACAATTAATAAATCAACCTTTTACTCTACTGAACTCTATCCTAACCTCCAGCTATGAGGGCAACCTAAATGGACTTTGCTTCAATTAACAAGATAAATATAAATATAAATATAAAGTCATGGCTTAGACACCTAATCCAACAAAATGTTGGCGTGGTATGGGAGTTTTACGGTGTTTATTATTGTGGTTATATTATAAGGTGATTATTTATCATTGTTTATTCAATAAGCTTTTGTAGTTTATTGTTCTGTGTTACTAACATTGTAGAAACTCGTGGCCCCTCTAAATGAAAGGATAAAGTTGATAGCTATGATGATAGCGTGTGCAGTGATGCAGTGAGCCAAATTTTGTAGTAGTTGTAGTTGCAATACTTTGATACAACTTGTCATAATTTGCTTGTAGCAATGTATACCGATAAACTATGTTTGAAATGTACTCACATGTATGCACATGTTTTCAAAAGAAAATATGTGGCTGTACTTTGTGTGAAAGTCGGGTGTTATCAATTGGTATAGAGTCGTGTGTTATCAATTGGTATAGAGTCGTGCTTTAAGAGACTACGTTTCTGTAGAATAGATCCCTAGACTTGAACCATAAGAGATAGTAGTAGAATGATACACTATAGGAATGTAATTGCGCATGTAGTGTATCAGATGAAACTATTCATTCTCCTTCTGGTTTGATTCTAAAATATGGTTACTTGAAGTAGTCAAAATCAGGCGGTTCTAGAAGAGGCGTTCCGTGAGGAGGTCAAACTAACTCTCAGGGATTGGTACATAGATCGGGTGATGAAGCACCCCTAGAAAACCAGAGAGATTTACGAGTAATGATTGTTGAGGAGGTTGCAAAGACCGTTCAAGATGTTTTGCCTACATTGATGTGCCTGCAAATGAAACTTAACTAGTTGAAGCTTCGTGCTACGCACGTACGGCCTGGGACCTCTAAAAAGTTATTTTTTATTTTACGTATAAGGGTTTATAGGTTTAATGTAAACGGGGGGTTCAAGCCTTGTATCTGAATCGACGAAAGAAAAGATAA
Organism: Cichorium intybus; assembly: GCA_023525715.1. Classification (NCBI taxonomy): domain Eukaryota; kingdom Viridiplantae; phylum Streptophyta; class Magnoliopsida; order Asterales; family Asteraceae; genus Cichorium; species Cichorium intybus. The sequence goes on from CM042009.1 coordinate 79,367,388, forward strand.
GCCGACAATCAAACATGAACAAATATTACATTATAAAATATAAATATATGGAAAATTCTTACCATATTGGTGTCATAAATGAGATCCTCTGAAATTATGGCAGACACATGAATTTCTAAAGGAATATCTCCAACTTCTAAATCTTCTCTTGCTATGGCTTCCCTTTCATCTCCTTCAATATCTGCATATGACCATTTTACCCATTGTTTAGAAGTGATGGTAAAAACAAATGGTCTTGTATTTAAGACTGTTATATATGAATGTTTATTTTTCTATTAAAAAAATAAATCAAGGCCAATAACCACAATAATAAAGTACACTCACAAGCTATATCAAATCTGGATTTAACACCATTATTTTCACCCCATTGTAATAAACATTTCTCTTTGTCTAAATTCCAGCCGGCAACAAATTTAGTGTCCTCTATAATCTTATTCCCAAATTCATAAATCATGTCTAAAGTTGCCTTCCTAACATCTTGGAAGACTTTTGGTCTCATTTCTTCACCCTTTGACCTTGACTTTCACTTATTAAAAAGTGATAAGATTGTATGAAGAGATTCCAATTCATTTATTGGACTGTAAAATTCTACCCTTTGAGAACCATCAATCCCTCCAAAGCAAAAATCAAGCTAATAAAAAAAATTCCAATTTAAGCATCATAATTCATCAAACACAAATTATGATTAAAGGGAAAATTAAGGGAAATAGCAACATACTTTGCTTCTATATAGGCAATGTATCTTTTTAGTCTTTTTGTTATTGATTAATGTGAATAGTTTGCCTCCTTTAAATTAAAGGAACTTATTGGCATACCCTGACACTACGGAGGTATGGAACTTTCACAAATACGCGGCGGCAAATTCACAAATGAGGCAGATTTTAACACTGAAGTTGCAACATTTAATTTCAGCCACAAGTGTGCAAAAACTTCAATTTCAATAAGAATATCTCACCACTAGAACTTCAACATCAATACGATGGCGTCTTACCTTGCTGCAGAGAAAATCAATACAACACAACCACAGGATCATTCGAGACACTTCATCAAGAGAGTGACTTGAATATTTTTCATCGGTTTTATTCACTTCACCATAGACTTGTATAATTACAGCTGTTAATCTTCTTATATACGTTCCTCTTAGAGCATCAAGTTCTTCAGCACTCGAATCTCTTGGTTGTGAATCATTTATATAGTCAAAAGAGATATCAATATCACCCTATTTGTTAACATAATAAATATAATTTAACAAATAATATTTACAAGTTATATATTCACAAAATTAAAGAATAAAGATTTTGCTCATGGATTGGTTTAAATCCTGCTGGATTTTCCTCCATTTTTCACCTGACAATGCTTTCTCACATAGCTCATTTTGTAAATTGTCTACCATTGTTTCATGATCATATGTGCACTTTTCAAGCAAGCCTCGAATCCTATGATTCTAATTTGTATTTAGAAAACAAAAATATGTCATTTATGTATAATTATATGTATATGTATGTTTGTATGTATACCTGAACATTTAAATAATGGCATACCGGATCCGACTCAAGTTCCAACTCCACTAAAAGCCTCAAGACATTTTCAAGCTACAAGAAAAAAATTAAAATTAAAAGTTGACCAGCGTAATATGTATTATTGACTAATTGACCTTACATTAGTCAAGTCAATCTGTTGATTTTCAACGGACCGATAACGCATGCTTTTGAATTCACTCATCACCTTTTCAATTTCTTCAAGGGCATGTTTCAGTATTGCAACTTGTGAATTGTAAAATATGAGAATAATAATTAATAATAATAAATAATAACGAAATATTTAAAAAAAGATGTTGAGTTTGGTTAGTGTACATGAGAAGGAAGGACAATTGACTTTGCTTTTCTATACTATCTGACCACCAGGTCATATTCTCCTTTATTAATATTGCCATGTATTGTACTTGGTAAATTAAATAAAGTACGAAATCTTTGAAGCATTCCTTGAACTAAAACTTATAAAAAATACAAGAATAAACATGACTTATTAGAGTTGACATTAAAAATTTATATAAAAAATATTGAACTGTTATAACTTGTCTTTCAAGTAGGGGTGCAAAAGCATGATTGGCCACTGAAGTGATTATTTGACCTTTCTGTCCTTGGTTGGTGATTCTTCATCTATTCCAACAAAATCAATTTAACAAAAGCTTACACTAAGGTAAAATTTGCAACTTCAGTTAAGTCATACAGCAAACACTTATTCATCCCTACAAAAGATTTCATTAATTAGAAATTACATAAATAAAAAAGAAATTATATTGCAATTTTCATATCATTTGATTATGAGGAAATTGATATCAATAATACCCAGAAATGTATAACATGTATAACAGAATTGATCCTAAAATTTTTGATTCAGAATTACAGGACCGGTCCAAGATATTAATCCAATATTAGCATCCTACTTTGTAATGGTCCTAACATGGGTTTTTAAGCAAGCAACATGTATAACATGATTTTTTTAGCCTCCAAACTTTTAAAAGAATGTTTTTTTTAGCAACCAACTTTTAAAAAGCATATTTTTTTAGTAACCAAGTTTCTAGAGTAAACCAAGTCCTTACCTTAGTAACAGAGTTTGAACCAAAAGCCTTTAATACCAATGAAGTTTTGAAAATAAATATAATTTTAGCAACCTAGTTTGAAATTAATTAATTAACATATCATGCACAATTTAATTTAAAAAATAAATGTAGCAGCTTACCTGGAAATGGCGGGAAAACAGATAGATGATGACATAATCTCAACCTATCATCTCTCTGAAAGGCCTGCATATATGTATAAACATCCATCCTTTTAGTAAAATTATCAGCTAAATGTAAAAATTATAGCATACATTATTACCTCTTTAGGAAGTCTCTGACTTTTAAGAACCCTATCAGGTAGTACAGAAGTTTCAAACTTGTGAACAAACGGTGGTGTAAGAAAGAGGGTGTTTTTATGTCAATATGCATAGGCTCAGAATGTAGAGGAAACTCTTTAGGAGGTGGTACTATCCGGTTCAATTGTATGGGCCCCATTTCTTCCCCAATTGGGAACCACCCACCACGTGGCTCAACTCTAGGAGCTGTAACTTGCATAGGTGGCAGTGTTACAGGAAACAACTAAGCTTCACTGGTTGTTTGATCTCTCATGTCCATACCATGTTGTAGAATGAGAAGTCGTCTTCATGTATCAGGGTCTAGTTCAAATTCTGGTACCTCGCATTCTTCCGTTGCAGGTGAACCGCGTAAACTTGCTTCCTGAAGGTTCACTTGAGTAAATGGTTCAATTATAGGGGTTGACTTAGGATATTGGAAAATTGGCCCTGGGATTGTTAGTGGGACAATTGGGACTGATGCAGGCGTAGTGTTGTTCAATTACTTCAACCTCCGCCATTCCATCAAAACTAAGTGGTTCTTTGCTTCCAATTAAAACGGAACTTCATCTTGAGAACCATTAGGAAATTAGCAACCATAAAAGAACTAACAACAAATAGGGAAAAACGATGAAATTTGATATCACATTTTTTACATCACTAACCCTCAGAAATCAAATAGTTGCTCACATCTGGAGGGAGAATATCTTTAATTTCCTCTTCATGTGCGACTTCATTTATTCTTTGCAGAAGCCGTCCTGAAATCTCTGTTCAAATATTGAATTAGTCTACGAACATTTGATAATGAAATCATAAATGCAAAAACTCCAATAGATGTGATTAAAGAATTCGATTGTGCGTATGTTGATAAAGATGTAGGCTTTACAAAAAAATCCAAGTTTAAGACTCTGTATTAGCTTGTAAAAGAGCAAGTCATTTCAATCGTTTGCAAATATGTCAGGGGAATGCCAAATCATTTTTTGATCCTATAATTCAATTAGAAAACCATCTAATTTATTATTGCCTTATTATACATTTATATATCTACCTCCTTGAAACCGATTGCAGGCTGAGTAGTGGTGGCTGGCAGAGCTATGGTTATTGAGAGAGAGAGAGAGAGAGAGAGATAGAAGAAAAAGCAGTAAAGGTGTAAGTATCGTGAAGACTGATAGTGGTGTTACCTGATAATATCGGTTCACAGTCTTTGGTTTATGATAGTTCTTACACAGAAATATTGACAACGATAACATATATGATGCTCAGATACCAAATCCATGAAGTTGTTGAATAATTACAAAACTCAGGATCAAGTTCTTATAATACTTTCACTTTAGTGGCCAATTTATCGAACTCAATAGCGGCATGTAAAAACATAAGCAATAAGTGAAAATTAGAAAAAGAAAACAAATATAATTAAGTCGGTTTACCTTAGGAATACTTCCAAGAAATCTATAGATGTTGGATACTCCTTCATAACCCGCTGAACTGAAGTTTCATGATCATAAATCCCCAAAAAACCTTCCGATAAATAACAATAAAAAGTAGCTTAGATCCCATTTTTAGAACTTTCATGAAAGGAAGGCAATTCGAATATAAGTTATGACCAAAATACTTCAAAGAACCTGAAGCAAGAAACTTTGTGAAAAAGTAAAATCAGATACCCTCCCCAAAATCCGCATTAAGTTATATTCCCGTGTAAATAACGGTGAGAACACAATTGAATTCACCAAAGACCCAAGAAGTTTTTCCTCTTGAGCAAGAAGAAACCGAGAATGAAGTCACCTCCGGATGACCACCGGTTCCATCCACGATCTCTTTGCAGATGAATTTGAGGGTTGTGGTGAACAACGAATTTGTGGATTCAACGTTTTGATGAACCGGCGTTTATGCTTGTAATCGCTTGAATCAAAAGATAAAATTCAGACGCACGAAGCAGGAGGTGGCGGATGGGGGTATAGAGAGGTGGCGTCAAGAGACAAAACGGTGGAAACCGCAGTGGCAGAATGCCATTCGCAAAAAGAAGGCACCCCGCTTAAAACTCCCAAAACCTCCCTACCCCATCAACTCTTCTAGAAACCTGCTCACATTTAAACTATATAAGAATTCACTAAAAAAATAAATAAATAAAACTGGGTTCCAATTGTAAAAAAAGTAAAAATGGTGGACTTGGATGGAAACCAGTTAAATTTTGATTGGACCAAACTACAAAAAGTAAATAACACAGAAAGAAAATTGTAAATATACCATAAAAATCTGGTTAAAATGTAAAATAATAATAGAGGCAAATTAATTGATCAACAATGAGAAAGGGCTCAAACCTACAACCTCCAGTAAAAGAAGCCTCAGCAAACTAAGCTGAAAGTTATTTATTTATTTATTTTTGCTATGGTTAACACATTAAATATATAGATAATATTGAAACTGTTATCATATTTTACAAATTGTATTACCGACCCGCTTGTAAACTTTTAAAATGTTATGGGCTGTGAGGTTATGTTCATAAATGTTATGGGTTTGAAGATGCTTTTATAGACTATAGAAATGAAAATCTGGACCTAGAATCCAAAGTCTTGGCAACTACATATGCTATTTGTGTTATTTAGTATTTTATTAGTTTAAAGGATAAACAACAATAATTCACACCTTGCATTTCAAATTTCAATTGTCAAATTCGAAATAACCAATTTGTCCGATCAAAACAAATGCAGCTAGCATACCTGCCTTTGTTGACACCAAATAAGTATTTGTCTCCGTTGTAAAAGAAACGGCACCCAATCATGAAATACCATAATCTAATTGTGTTTTTAATATACTTTGCGTCAATCGAGCATAATATTTTTCGCTGATTACAAATTTCATTTGATATAAGTTTACTTATGGAGCTGAGACGACTAAAATTTTTAAAAGCTTACATGTTTTTTTGTATGAACTTTACAACAAATCATTCTTTCATTAACATATACCAACTAAAAAACTGAACGAAACGTAAAGTTAGTAATTTTAAACTAACGTATGTCTGTTATATGATTAAATATAAATATATCTTCCTACTCTAATAAAAGAGTAATAAGAATGCCACTTGTCATCCTTCTAAAACCATCTTTTGCCAAGTGTCATGCTATAACAACTACTGAAATTTAATTTGCCGCCTAAACTATCGGTTTAATTATAGGATATTCAATCCAAACCCACAAAATCAGGAAGCAATCAAAGCCCACAAAATCAGGAAGCAATTGAATGAGGGTTTGAATGAGGAAAGGCGAGATCGGAGGAGATACGGTTTCTAATCTCAGCTTCATATTTTGAATTTCAATTTGAGAAGAATGGAAACGCTCTCACCCATATCTCTCCCGTCTCTCACCCTCTACGCTTCTTGTCTTATTTTCCTCTCTTCGATGCAGAAAAAGAATATCCTATAACCCCTTCACAAGTGGGTGTAGCTCGTGAATCAAATTTAATATGTCAGCAATCAACAATCTCTTTTCTATGGAGAGAAACATAAGGTGTGCGGTTTCTTCTTTGCCTAATTTTGTTCCAGGTTTGTTGCATTTCTGCTAGCAGCGAGAAACGAAAATATACGGGATTGAGGTGCGATTTCCTTTGGCTCTCTCATTACCAGCAACTAATCAACACACTCTCTATCTCCGTCAAGGTAACCTCCTCTCCCTTTGTTTTCAGTTTTTTGTTTTTGATTATTCTTTGCGGTATTTCAAAAAGTAACCTTCTTCGATCCAATCAGTTGCACGATTTGAAGATCCTAATTGATCGTAATCAGTTCCTATACATTTGATTCTGCATTCTAGGAATTATTCCATTAATTGTTTTTGTTACATGGTAAAAACGATGATGCATTCACCTTATATTTTGGTGAAGACTCGGCTCCTTGCCCTTTTGAATAAGGTAAACTTTAGTGTTTTACTTAGGACACTTACCCTTCATCATTTGGCCTTTATTTAATTTGTTAATTTATTTTTTGTATAGCTACTCAGACCCTTTTAAACTTTGTGAGACTGTTCCGAAAATGCCACGAGGAGAACCTTAAACAGGCAGAACTTGAGAGAAAGAAAGCAGAAAAGGAGGTTGAAATGGAAAAAGCAAAGGGCATTAATTTAACAAAGAAAGCTGGTGAGAAGTAGGCTACGCATAAACATCATCTAACTTTTACTTAAAAATCCATTTTTCTTCCTAAGATCATGGTAATGTAACACTCTATTGTCTTTCAGCTTATATGCTCTTATTTGCAACATCTAAGTAATTTATGAGACACATAATCTTTTATAAAAAATTTATCCTGAAATAATCAATTTGGGTGATAACATTTTTCTTAATCATACCAGGAGAACATGCTCCCAAATATCTTACGATGACTGAATATGTGTCGGATCTGGTAAAACATTTCATTTTTCAAATTTTCGATTTTTTACTTTGTTTTCAGTTCATATCGGGGCAATGACAATAAACGTAAATAAAGCAAAAGTGTGTTAGGAAGAAGCCTAACAACTTATCACTATGCAGAAACCGAGAATTTGCAGACCTTAAAACCCCAATCTTTGTGCCTATATGTAAATTTGGTAGTCAGGGACGGGTCGGGTTGATGTTTAAAAGTTTATGTGTCTATGTGAAATCCTACAAAACTACTGCTCAGGCTTCGGGAAACAATGATGGTTATAAATTGTAGCCTTTTATGTCTTGAGAATTTGAAAAGACGGGTTGGCAACTGATGCTAGGAGGTTTCTTGGCAACTGATGCTATCATATGAATCCATTTTTGGCTCAAGACATTAGCGGTTCAAGGTTCCTTAAAGTTTAAAGTCTTGCAATTTGGCTCCATGGTGCAGCTCCATTGCATGATGGTCTATGTCGGTGTTGCTGCTGTTAATGTAACTTACATCAAGAAATACCAAAAATGTCCTCCAACAATAAGTTTCTATTTTGTCGTTGATGCATTCCCTTTTTACCATCGTTCTTGCATAATTGTATTGTTTTTTTATAAGTTCTTTTTTTTCATAGAAAATGATTGATCAAGAAAACGTGACTAAATGAGAAATCTACCCTCTTCGATAGAATTGTTATTGTTTTTTGATCTTTTTTATACAAGAATAACTAATTTCCTATTGTTAATGTTAGCAAATTAGATAACTTGTGTAAACGTCACTGATTGTAAATAAAAAGTTATATTGTTAATGAGTTGTTGAGAAGCAGATTGTTTTAAAACACAAATTTTAAACGACTTAACATAGATGTCTATATTAATAACTTAAAACAAAGTGATATAGCATTGGTTCCTATCAAAACATGATTAAGATATGTAATTGATTTCATATGTATGTCCATGTCTATATTTATGTAATTGTTGCTAAATTCAGTAAATAGGAACCTGATGAAACTATTGATTAATATAATGAGATTCCATAGTTTTCTTAAGATGGTTGCTGGAGATATAAAATAGATACTTTCCTTGATGGATGATTAAAATGAAGACCATGCATAGCTATATCAAGTTAATAGTTTTTGAATATAATATGCATAATTAAGGACTATGCTTTTTTATTTTATAAATAACTATAATTAACCATCCGTGTAACATACGGGTTAATAACCTAGTATATTTATAAATAAGTTACAACAAAATATTAAATATATATAATAAACGCCATACAATTTTAAATAAATATAATAATAAAAAGCCATCACAATCATGTCGTACTAAAAAAAATTGAAAATATTAAATAAACACTCCAAATTACTTAATATATCCGTCTATTTAAAATCAATTTTTTTATTTGTGAAAACTATACTATTTTCTAAAAAAATAATTATAAATAATTAAAAAGTACTTAAATTTTATTAAAAAATATATATATAAAATATATATTTAGCAACACCCGAAATATCTTTACATCTATATAAATTTCAGTCAAATACGTTATAGACTATAAAATAATAATTTATAACATAAGACTAAATGGAATGGGGGAGCTTTTTCTTATCGGCATCTACATGGCACATTGATGCCAATGGCATCACCATTCCGCGTTGGAGGCATCGCCCATCTACATAGGAATGCCGATGAAATGTTGGAGGCATCTTCTCTCTCTCTTCCTTTATTCTCTCTATCTTTCTCTTCATTTATTTTAATATTAAATTCAGAAATAACAAAATGTTGGTGGTATCCATTCCCTATTGTAGGCATCAAAATGTATTTTCGTAGGCATCCTACGTGGCGCCTATGTGGCAGCCGATGCCGATGGTTTCGTAGGCAACCACTCCCTTTAACCAAATTAGCAATATAAAGGTTGACGTATAGATGAGTGGTCTTGATAAACGAACAATTAATGTGGAACACATCCATCATTTTACCAAACTGGTCAAATCATCACTATTTCCAATATGCTTCCTATCCGTCTATGTTTTATGACTCGTTTTGTTTTGGGTCACACATTATTATTTTGAAGGTCAACTATTACATGTCAGGTTTTTCTTTTCTGGAATGTCAGCAGTTTTTTTAGTACTTTACGTGAACAACTCTTAGGCTAATTTTTTTTTCTTGATTAACCACAAAAGAGAGAGAACAAGATACAGAGAGAAACCTAGAGACTGAAGGAGAGAAAAAAGAGACATTGTAGTCGGACCACATCTCCGACATCACCACCGACTGCACCATACCAACGGAGAGAAAATTACACATCGAGAGATAAAGAATGAGAAAACACACATCGAGAGAGAAAGAAAGAGAGAACCAGAGAGAAAGATAGAAATGGAATCGGTGGGTGGTCGCCGGAGATAGGCAGATCGAGAGTGAAAAATGGAGGTCGAGAACAGGTGGTCGGATGGAAGTGGTCGTCGGTGAGATACAAAGATCGAGAGAGACAGATCGGAGGTACAGACAGTTCGGATGGCAGGGGCCTCCGTGTGCTTGCGGTGGTCGGACGTAGAGTGTACCGACGGTAGGTTGTATGCGGTGGTCGGACGGTGTGTTTGCGGTGGTCGGACGGGGTAGTTGCATTGCGGTGATCCCCGATGAGGATGGGCGCCAGATTCAAAGAGAGGGAGAGAGGAAGAGAGAGTGACGGCTAGGGTTCTCTCAAGAGCAATGGGAAATGAGGATTAGGGTTCCTCTAAAAGTCTTTTAAAAATGGGCTGGAATTAAGAGTTTGTAGTTAGTGTAGCCGAAGGTGCTACTATAGAAACACCCCATATATATCATTACTTTTGTCTGAAAAGTCAACTTTTTTATACAAATCTAAAATGTTAGGCTTTTTTATTCTTTTATGGCAGACTATATGTCAGTTTTTTTTAATTATACTTTATTTTAAATAACCAATAAAGTTCCCTACATTCTTTTTTTTTATTTTATGTTATTAAATTTTCTAAAAGACTGTTTTATTAAATTTTTTGGTTTTTTAAAAGATGTATTTTTCTTCTTGATTACTGGTCATTACCGGTACTTTGCCAGCATAAGTAAAGAGAGAGAACGAGAGAGACAGAGAGTTTTTGATACATTGAGAGAGACGGAAGGAATTTACATTCAGGTCTCACCACCGCCACCACCATACCGTTGGCAGATCGAGAAAGGCAAGAAACTGATCGAGAGAGACCTAGAAAAGAAGAAACAAAGAGAGACATTATCCTTACCAAGCACCGTCGCCATCACCGTATCGACGGCAACGAGAACCAAAACGAGAGAGAGAGAGATACATATCGAGAGAAGGATACAAGGGGTGGTAGGAGGTCGTTTGTCCGATGAGAGTACGAGAGAAATAGAGAGAGTTCGCGGTGGTTGTATACGGTGATCGGACGTGTGGTTGGCCGTCGGAGGGTCTCATCAGCGTTCTCGTCGGCGTTGTTTCCCGGATTCTATGAGCGGTCGAGAGAGGGAGAAAGACAATGACGGCTTAGAGGGAATTAGGAATATGAGAGATTAGGTTTTCAAAGTCGTTTAAATTTCTTGGGCTGGTGTTAAGATGGGCCGAATTTTTTTGTTTTTTCTTTGTATAAAATCACATATGTTTTCTAAAATCTGAACTTTTAAAAAAAATTGTATTTCGTTTCTAAGGGTGGGGGGAGTAGATCCCTCCCATCCCACTGAACCCACGCGCCACGTCAGCTTTTCTCTCTCCTCTCACTTCCATTTTCCCCATCTTTCACCAATCTTTCACCAATCTTTCACCCATGGAACCAGTACCCACTGAACCCACTGAACCCACAATGCCACATCATATATTTGATATTTAAATGTTTTAATTAAATGAATAAATTAATTTTAACACTTAATTTAATATTAGAAATAATAATAAAATGCACAAAATTTAAAGAAAATTCAAATTACATTTAATTAAAAAACACACCGGTACAAGAAAAAAAAAAGCCTAAATACGGAAATAAAAATCTTAAAAACGGAAATAAAAATCCTAAAGTTCCCACCCATACATTTCTGCAATTTCCTGTTTCTTCCCAAGAACCAATGCCAATTTTGATCCGGTCAAATGATCATGTGATTTAAGGAAGAATTTTAAATCTTTTTGTTCATGAGACCTTTTGAGCGCTTCGATCTCTTGCTCAAGGAGGGTCGATTTCCTCGTCAATTCTTCCTCCTGTTTCTCCAAAACAGCCATTTTCTTTGCACGGAGGGTTTCCTTCTTCTACGCTTCTGCCTCATTAATATTCGCCAGTGCGGATATCTTATCGACGATGGTCTGATAACCATCTGGCATTGATGAAGATCCAGCCACATTTTTCCCTTTTCTTTGCCGGGAATGTGATGATGGTTGTGGGGAAGCTTCATCAAGATCGATTGGTTGAGGCGAAAAGTGTGCATCAGAAGGAGAGTTGGTGAATTGGTTGGAGCCGGATGTCTTACTTCGTTTGGCGGAATGATGTGGGGAATGCATCCCCATTTCTTTGACCGTTTCCCATTTGGCATGCTCTTTGAGTATTTCCCATGCCCCTGTATGTGAGAAACTGGACCGGTACAATTTCCGGTACTCTGAATGGGTGGCCTGTAAAACATCCGCATCCCTCCTCCCACTGGCACGCATGTTCATTTTATTGTTGTAAATACAATTGAACTTATTTACCTTATTTAGCATGTCTTTGTACTTGGAGTTGATTTGATGCTTGGTCCGATCGGTACCTGGAATTTGCGCCTGGAAATGTTCCAAAACATTCTGCCAGAAAGAGTCAGACCGTTGGGTGTTTCCGCGTTCTTGGTCCTCAGAACAACTAATGTATGCCTTCGCCAAGGCGATCTCCTCCCTCTCCTCCCAATTTCTGCGTTTTACTCGGTGGGTGTAATTCCTTTTACGCGTAGAGGGTTGTGTCTCTGGGACAACCTCCTCTGCGTCCTCCTGGTCATCTGCATGCTGCTCCTCCACTTGCTCGTCCTCTTGCTCGTCCTCTTGCGCGTCCTCTTGCTCCTCCACTTGCTCGTCCTCTTGCTCCTCCTCGTTATCCGAGGGTGGAATGGTTTCATCACTGGACTCTACTTGGTTACGGAAATGAGAAGTGGCCGGGACGTAGCATTGTTGGAATTGGTTGGGGTATTGTGGAAATTGAGTTTGATATTGTTGGAATTGGTTGGGGTATTGTGAAAAGTTTTTTTGGAATTGGTTGGGGTATTGTGTGTAACTGTAAATGTGTGGGGATGGGGTTGGGGGAACTTCACGGCTCCTGCTTTGTGAGGAACTGCGACGTTTGGATTTACCACGATTTGAATCCATTTTATAAAAAAAAGAGTTTTTTATAAAATAGAGGGCAAAGAGTTTTTGAGAGAAAATGAGAGTAAAGAAAGAAGGGTGAAGGTGTGATTTGTGAAGGAGTGGAGATGTGGTATTTATAGGGATGAGGGGAATGTAATTTTTGAGGGATTAAATTTTTTTTTTTTTTTTTTTATAAAAATGGATGGGATCATCGGGTTCACCATCATCCCTCACCCGCCACCATTGCCGAGCCCGCTCAACCCGCAGGAGGAGGGGCAGCGGTACCGGCGGTACCGGCGGTACCGCCCCATCCCATTCCGATCTATCTTCGAGCCCGAGCATTACTCCGTCCCCCCTAACTAGAAAAAGCAACGGGTTCTTTTGCAGATTATATGATTAAAAATTTAAAATATATTTTTTAATAATGAATAATTATAATCATAAATTAGACCGAATGTTATATGTATTGTGTAATTGATAGTTATTTTAATTAATAAATTAGTAAAATGAAAATTATTTTACAATACATGACATTAAAAAAATAAACATATATTAATATCAAAATTATTAGAGTGTCTTTTTAAGTATAAAATTTAATTATTACTTAATTATTAATAGTGTAAAGGTAATGATGTCTAATTATTAAGGATGTTTTTATAGTAAATAATAATATTCAATTACCAAATAAACATATTTTTATAAGGGTGCTACTAAATATACATCCTAGATAAACATTTAATAAAAGTCAAAGTATTTTCAACCAATCATATCTGATTTTTCTAGAAAACAATGCAATATCAACAAATAGAAAACCATTGACTTTGAATAGAGTTGTATTTTTAGTGAAATAGAGGTGTATTTTTAGCAATTCCCTTTTATAAAAGTCAAATATAGGGTTGTATTATTAGTGAAAAGGGGTGTGTTTTTGACAATGCCCTTCCTATTTAATGTTATCTCTAAAATTGTTTATTTAATGATGACCGAAGTTTTTAATCAAAATTTATTGGTTCTATTAATGTTAAATTTGAATATTTCGTACCAATGTGTAGCCGAACTATTTCCTATTTAGACATGTTATCAAAATATATTAAATAAAATACGATCATACGTTTATCAAAATATACGATCTTAAATTGTGTTATTATTAAAATTTAAAAATGATTTAATTATTTAATATTTGTAAATTAATAATAATTATTATTTAATCATTATACCTAAAAGGTAATTATTAAGTAATCAAAAAACAAATAATCAATCATTAAGGTATTATTGTGTCTTTTGGTAAAGATGGGTGTCTTTTTAGCCAACCCCTTTGTTTTACTCTTGTCCTTTCGGTTGACTCCGTCAAACATATTTTTTTCATAAGAACCAAGATTGTTTGATATACTAGCCATTATCGCTAGCATGGTGTTTACATGACAAAAGGGTCACGACATGCATACAAAGTGGTAGATACATTAATGATGGTGTGAAGATGAAGATATAAAAGTAATGCTGCGTTTGGTTCACCCTAATCAATGAGGGAATGGAAAGGCCCATTAAGTGGGAATGGATTTTGGCTTGTTTGGTTACCTTTAGTAAAGGAATGGCCCAGTCTCAAAGGAATCTCATTCCTTCTAAACACGAGATTTTCATTCAAGGGAATCCCCTTGCTTTTTTTTTTATTCCATTCAACCTGTAATGAAAAAGTTCCCATTTTACCCTTGTTAGATCTCACGTTGATAACAAAATCACCTACCTTATCATCCATTTCCCTCCAAATCAGCAACAATCTCCACTATATTAGGATGAATCAATTATATATACAAACAAAACTCAAGTAATTAACCATCGATCAAAAAAATTAAACCACCGATCAAAAAAACCATCAAGAAGTTTACAGTCTTTTCAATTAAATCAGCAAACCAGCAATCAAGGAGCAAACCAGCAAAGTCGCAGCAGCCCACCGGCGCCGCCAACCTCGCAGCAGCCTACCGGCACTATCACCATCGCCGAAGCCCACCGGCGCCGCCAACCTCGCAGCAGCCACCGGCGATTCCTCGTCAATTGCAAGTGAAATCAACGGAGCTTCTTTCCCTCTCTACATCTGGATTAGAAGTTATCTTAATTTCTGCCCTTTGATTTCAGATCTTTATTTGAAGCTTTCCCCCTTCGATTATTCTTAGAACTCCCAATTTTCTGCACTTGACGATGGAGAAGGATAAAGGTAGGGAGCGTCTATCGATGGAGAGGGATAAAGGAGGAGTCATCGTACAGTAGGTTAACGGGAATATATGTTTAAGAGGATATATTATTATCTATTTTTATAATAATAGGCAAATATTTTATGTTATAATCACCACTGAAAGTATGCTATTTCTTATAATATGGATATATTTGCCAACTAGTTTTTTTTCATTTATGTGTTCATCGATACTAGGCCCACACTCACTACATCTGAGAATTATTTCATATATAATTAAACGAAATCAAACAATAAAACTAAAATTAGATTAAAATATATGTAACAACTAGTTTTTTTTTAATTTATTTCTCTTTATTACATTTGAAATTATAATTGTTGATTAGATAATGTGGAAAATAATTAATTTTATGACTTTTTTGTGGGGGTATTTTTGTCATTATTACGTATTTTCATTCCATTCATTTCTGTTTTTGTATATACCAAACAAGATCGTTGAATGACTCATTCCATTCCATCAGCATAACCAAACATGACAATGGAATGGTAATGAATCATTCCATTACCTTGTCTATTCCATTACTTGTTTCATTCCATTCTTTTGTCATTCCATTACGTCCAACCAAACAGACCCTAAGTGTTTGATATGATGGAATGAAATCATCAATGAATGGAATGAATTCATAATGGAATGAATCATTAGATTCCATTGTCATGTTGGGTTGATTCAAATAAATGAAATAAGTTATTCGAATGTATTATCTATATAGAAAACTAAGTAATTTGATAAGTAAATAAATGAATTTTATTTAATAAAATAATTTTTATTAGAGAAATATATATATCGTTGAATAAATTATATATAAGCATATTTCATTTGGTTCAAAAATACATATTATATATTTTATAAATAGTTGAAAATAAATTATCTATAATTTAAAAAGTTACAAAATAAAAAGAACAAGATAACATAAAATCTTATAAAATAAATATGATAATTTTTTTTATTTTTAAAGATAAAATATTATTTAAATGATGTTTTAAAATTTTATAAAGATTAATATTTATTAAAGATTGTAAAAATAAAAGTAATTTAATTCTATTATATGTCATTTCGTTTCCTGAGAGAATGAAGAAAAAACACTCATCCCCCATGAAATGAAATTCTGCACAAGAGAATGAATCACATTCCATGATAAATTCTTTATTCCATTCATTCGAGCAACCAAATATGTTCTTTTTTATTTTATCGTAATGTTCTATTCCAATCTACCTTTGATTACTGCATATCAAACACTACCTGAATACTGAAATGACCATGCTACACGACGTGTGTGTATATGCAACAACATAAAAAAAAATCTTTGATAATCATTATCAACAAAACTAATCTTCAAGGTCTAAATACAACTGCGTTTTCTTCTTCGATACTTACCATACCCCCCAAAAGCATGTTCATATTTACACTCACTATTAGATAAAAGAAAACAACTCATTTGTGATGGCATATGTTGTCCGAGTCTCGTCGCTAAACCGCTTTATCGACAAAATATTTCGTCGGAGTTGGAAACCTTTAGTGATGAATATCCGACCGACTTATTTACAGATTATCAATGAAAGATTCCATCATAAAACCACTGATGGATGTCTAACCGCTTGTTATTACCGATGCTTTTCTGACATAC
The DNA here is from genome assembly GCA_023525715.1 of Cichorium intybus. Classification (NCBI taxonomy): domain Eukaryota; kingdom Viridiplantae; phylum Streptophyta; class Magnoliopsida; order Asterales; family Asteraceae; genus Cichorium; species Cichorium intybus. The sequence goes on from CM042009.1 coordinate 79,383,847, forward strand.
CTATCACCTATACATAACTATTTGACCATAATTGACGTTTTCGACGGTACTTTTCAGCCTCTAAGACTAAGAGGAGCCGTAGCCCCTCACCCATTCAATTCTAGGAAATGGTAACCCCTCACTACCACTCACTTTTTTTAATTAAATAAATAATTAAACTAAATTAAACTAAATAACAAATTATATTAAATTAAATCAAAAAAATTAACTCCAAAATGTCATTGGAAATTAGAAGACGATTGTTGTTCAACATCTCTCGATTTTCGTTGTTTCATTGATCTAATACAAACTCCAATGAGGTAAATCATTAATCACTATACCTTTTTAAATCTATTTTTCTTTAATCATCTCGTGGTTTATAAAAGTTGTATGTGTAATTGTTGATTTATTTAAGACTAATTGTTAAGTAACAGATTCAATACGCAACACAATGAAAAGTCATCGATAAGAAAAACGAACAAGGAAATGAATAATACTGGTTTTGAATGCTTTAATTAGGGAAATGATATAAAAGATAGAGCTCCTAGTTACATAGACATAACGAGCATCTTCAATGCGTACAAGATCTATTTCTATGTAGATCCGTACCAAAGTTGTAAATCATAAATCACTATACTTTTTAAATCTACTTTTTCTTTAATCATCTCGTGGTTTATAAAAGTTGTATGTGTAATTGTTGATTTATTTAAGACTAACTGTTGAGTAACAGATTTAAAACGCAACACAATGAACGGTCATCGATAAGCAAAACGAACAAGGAAATGAATAATACTGGTTTTCAATGCTTTAATTAGGAAAATGACACAAAAGATAGAGCTCATAGTTACATAGGCATAACAAGCATCTTCAATGCGTACAAGATCTATTTCTGTGTAGATCCGTACCAAAACCCTACGACAACACTAAATATGTATACTACTAAAAGGCAGAGTGTTACATGGGCCTAAACCCTAACAAAATCAGTATAAGGTCTAACATGAAAAAATCAAACTGGCCCTACTAACGTACACCAAACCTAAGGAGTAGATAGCAAGTTCCCGATTTTTATACTAAGACTTTTGCAAAAGGACAACTTCGGAGTATATGAACTTCATACTTCATCATAGCTTTCGACTTTGGCATAAAAAATTTACTCAACAGTAGTTATGAAGAAGATATATGCATATACCAGATTGTTGAGTAAATTTGTTGTGTCGAAGTTGAAAGTTGTGATGAAGTCCGAAGCTTACATACTCTAAAGTTGTCCTTTTGCCAAAATCTTAATACAAAAATTGAGATCTTGCTATCATACTCCTCCTCAGGTTTGGTGTACGTTAGTAGGGTTAGTTTGGTTTTTCATGTTGGGCCTTGTTGTTAGGATTCTGATTGTGATGATATTTGATATCCGAAGTACATATGTTCCTGTCCGAAGTTAGATGATGATCCGAAGTGAGAGGTTGATACGAAGTGATGATACTTATCCGAAGACAGTTTATTTTGTACTTATCTTGTGTTTAGAGATAATGTCTAGGGTTTTATACTTATCTGTAACTAATAGGATTACCTGTTTATCCTATTAGATCTTAGTATTTAAACACCCACAACCTTAGATGTTTAGTACGTACTTTTGCACAGTCGCTTTATTCATTGTAACGTTCTTCATAGTTGCTCATCATAAAGATTTGGAGCACTATCTTTTTACATTGAATATAATCATTCGACTGGTTGAATATTCATACACTTGTGTTCTCGTTGTTTTCCTTTGTTCTTAAATTAGTCTTACAAGTGGTATTAGAGCGGGTTGTTTGCTGATCTAATATTGAGATTAAACTATTTTCTTTGATTCGTGGTTTCAAATTGTTCTTGAATCCACTCTTCCATGTTTCAGAGCTTTTAATCTTAATAAATTCTCAGCAACGATCTAAAACTTTCAATGGCCTACAACGCGAACAACGCTATGATGAACTACGCAGCCTTACTTGGTTCCAGCAGCAAGGCACCCATGCTGATTCCTGAACATTATGATCAATGGGCTGATCGTATGGAGGATCAACTGTCTGGTATCGATGAGGATCTTTTAAGATCATTGAAGGAAGGTCCGTTTACTGCTAATGTTCAAACTAGATTTGCTGCTAAATCTGGAGAAGCCTCTACTCCTCCAGTCGATACTGAAGCTGTTATTGCTGCAAACAAGAAGAATATCGAGAATGACAAGAGATGCATACGAGAATTGAAAAGTGGTCTACCTCCTGTCGCCTTCAACCTAATCTGAAGGTCAAAGTCAGCAAAAGAAATTTGGGACAGATTGAAGATGCGATACGAAGGTAGTGATGTCATGAAAAAGAGCATTGTCAACAACATTCTGGCTGATTTCAGCAATTTCAAACAACTAGACAATGAGAAGATTGATCAGACGTTCGAAAGGTTTACTGATGTGGTTTATGAACTGGAGAAGTATGGAGTTTCAAAGACTTCGCATGAAACAAACTTTCGTTTCATGCAATGTCTCCGAAGGGAATGGAAGCAGATCAACATGATGGTAAGAGCTCATGAGAAGATCAACTCCTACTCGCTCGAAGAAATCTATAATCTGCTCAAATCATACGAGTATGATGTTCTAGATAAAGCTGGTGATCCACCCAATGCTGGCTCTCTTGCTTTTGTTTCAAAAACCGAATCTGATGAGGTCACTGATGCTGATGATAAAGGTGATGAGGATGAAGAAAGTGATACGAAGGCTCTATACTCAAACAACAACAGAAACTTTCAGAAACGGCCACAGAACAAATCTAATTTCAATCGAAATTTCAATAATGGAAAACAACCAACAAAACCTGCTGAATACTCCAAACCGAAGTCTGATGTAACACCTTAACCTGAAAAGAAGTTATTAGGTGATTCTGGATACGACTGTAACTACTGCTATGGAAAGAATCATCTAGCCAAAGACTGCATGCTGAAGAAGGCAAATGAGAAAAAGGAAAGAGTCAAAGATGAAGCATACTATACGAAGAAACTGGAAGAGGTTCGGGCGAAGACTCAAAGCCTATCACTCGTTGCTCCTAATAGTGGTGATGGCACTTACTAGATTTTGTCATCTGGTTCGGATGACGATGAAATTTGCAAACCTACTCATGGGGCAATGTTTGCTGCACATACCTGCCATGGTATATGGTCCGAAGATGAGAGTTCGGATGAAGAGGAAGAAAAAGCAAGATTACTGGTGTCTGTCTGATGGCACAAGGAACAAACTCCTCGTCCAATGCTCGCCTTACCATTCCAGAACAGGTATCACTCTTACTTAAAAACTTTAATGTTCCTGAAAAACTTTTTATTAATGACCTTAACGAAATTACTTCTGACTGTCTGCATATGAATCAACTACTTGTTTCAGCAAATAGTGATGCGTGTCAGGCAAAGGAAGAAGTAATTTCGCTCAAGGGAAAGCTAGATGGAATGCGTGGGGCACTAGAGAAGAGTCAATTAAGAATAGATATTTTAGAAGAAAGTAGGGAACAATACATGAAAAATAATGAATTATTATTGAAACAAAGGATATATTTTTTGTGAAACTGCTAAAAGATTATATGCATATATTACACGGATTTATCATTCTTCGGATATTGCTTTAGATCATAACAAAACGTTATTACCTTTCATTGAGTTTAAGTTACAAGATGTAGATTCTCTTTCATACGAATGTGAATCTATTGTTTCATAAATTGAAATTCCAAACCCAACTTATGCTCATGGTGTTGTTCCATTTGAATTTTTTTTGAGTTCTAATGATCTGTTAAAAGTAATGGATAAGTCTCTACCCACAATTCTTCAAGCAATAAAAAGTAATTATGAGAATGTTATTGCTAATGCTTATGATGACGATTCTGATTCTGACATTGAAGAAATAGACTGCATTGATTTATCTTAACGAAAAACTTCCTCAGTCTGTTCTTCAAATAAATCTGAATCTTGTGCAACTAAAGAAAGCAACATTACTGTTCAAAATAGCTCTTCTGAGGTTACACAGAATACTTCGGATAATAAAAAAAATATTTTCAAATTCTTAACACTTCGGATAACTACTCAAAATACAATGCTGATAAATCCAAAAGACTTGACGAACTAGCATGTCCGTATCCAAATGTTGCTAACTTCAAAAACACTGTTTTTATTAAACAAGGTGTAAAACTTGAAGAGAATTGCGAATTACTTTCGCTAATGAGTGATGCCAATGTCAATGTCACATCCGAAGGTTTCTTCTCGTCTGATAAAATGCTTGAAAATACTTTAAATGAAGAAATGGAGTTTAAAATCAATAAACGAAAACAAGAAATGCATCAGATGAAAAACACATTCACAGGTCGTAATAATCAAAAATTTTCAAATAATCACAGTTTTTCAAATAATCGAACTTTTTCAAATAATCGAAATTTCACAGGAAATCGAAATCAAATTAAGACTCAAACTTCTTCTGTTGAAAAACACAAACGATTTTATGAAAATAGACGAAGGAAAAACTATCGTGATTCTCAAAACAAAAAGAAAGCCTTTCAAAATCAACAAAAATTCTTTACTGTCAAAAATTCTTCAAGAAAACCTAAAAATATTGTTTTTGAACCATCAAAACCAATTTGTTCAAACAATAAATATGAAATAGTAACAAAGAAAATTTTTACCAAGAAAAGCAACCTGGTGGACACGTTTCATGTTTGGCTAGACAAGAACATGGATTTGTTCAAAGATAAAAGCTTAACAATTCAAGACTTCAAACTTGCGTATGAAGAGTTTCTATGTGAATATACTCAATGTAGTACTTCGTCTGGAAAAACTCTCTTTTCAAAACAAAAAGGGGTTCCTGTAAAACCAAACCCACTTTCACTATTGAGTCCCAAAGTGCAAAATCCAAAGAAATTTTTGAAATGGGTTCCAAAAGTCACCAAAACACAAATAGTTGAACCCTCTATTGAGTCCAATATTGCTTCAACTTCTGGAACCAAAAAGGATGATATGGTTGCATCATGGATCTATGATCCGAATACTTACCCTCAAGGACCCAAGCCATGTTGAGTACCTAAACTTTCTCTCTAAATTGTAGGTAATGATCGATGAGCAGTACGATAAGGAATGGTATATTGACAGTGGCTGCTCATGACACATGACGGGGAGGATAGAGTACTTAAGGGATTTCAAAAGCTTAGAAGATGGAAGAGATGTCAAATTTTGGAACAATGAAACTTGTCCCATAAAAGGATATGAGAAGATAACTAATGGAGAATTTACTATAAATCGAGTTGCATATGTAGAAGGACTAAAGCACAATTTAGTCAGTGTTTCTCAACTTGTTGTAGGGACTGGTTTAAAAGTCTCATTCGATGAAGCTGGAAGTGTAATTAAGAAGAAAACGACCAAGGAAGTCCTGCTAAAATAAAAAAGGAAGGGTGAGATGTATCCACTGGACATGAAGCCATTTGTTGGGACACCTTCCATTTGTTTACTTTCAAAAGCTCCTTCGGATCTCAGCTGGTTATGGCATCAGAGGCTATCTCATCTGAACTTCAAGAACATCAATAAGCTGGTTGCTCTTGATCTCGTACGGGGTATGCCTACACTGGAGTTTGACAATGACACTCTGTGTGCTGCTTGCGAGCATGGGAGGCAAAAATGACAAGCTCATCCGATTACCATTGACTCCAAGATCACCGAACCTCTTGAGCTATTACATACTGATCTTTGCGGTCTTTCAACAGTTGAATCTCTTGGAGGAAAGAAATACATCTTAGTTATCGTGGATGATTTTTCACGATTCACTTGGTAATTTTTCTACGACAAAAGTCAGAAACACATGCAGAACTCATTGCCTTCATCAAGCAGATCGAACTTCATCTAAAGAAACTAGTACGAGCTACCCGAAGTGACAATGGCACTGAATTCAAAAATCAAACTATTGATTCGTATCTGAAGGAGAAAGACATCACTCATAATTTTTCTGCCCCTATACTCCACAGTAAAATGGAGTGGTTGAGCGAAGAAATAGATCCTTATGTGAAGCTGCGAGGACCATGCTTGACTACGCGAATCTTCCAATGTACTTCTGGGCCGAAGCTGTTGCAACTGCATGCTTCACTCAGAATCGATCCTTCATTCATAGTCGAATCAACATCACTCCATACGAAGTCATAAACAAAAGGAAACCTAATGTAAAATACTTCCATGTATTCAGTTGCCGATGCTTCATCATGAAACTCAAACCTGGTACTACGAAGTTTGCATCTAAATCCGATGATGGTGTTTTCCTTGGCTACTCACACTCTGCGAAAGCATATCGAGTACTAAATAAGACAATAAGGAAGATCGAGGAAACTTTCAATCTAACATTTGATGATCATTATATAAAGAAATCAGAAACACTCTTTCCTTGTTCCTCTATTTTTCTAGAACAACCAACCAAAGTTATTCCTCTGGACTCCTTCATTCTTGATTTATTTTTCCTATTTGACAGTCCTGATCATGCAATAGATGCCGAAACAAATGCGAAGGACAATAATATACCAGAAATCAACAAATTCACCGACGATCATCCCACCACCGAACTATCAAAGGATAAGCCATCTTTGGTTGAGGGGGAGTCTGAGACAACTAAGCAAAAATATCCTTCGGTTGAGGGGGAGTGTGAGTCATCCAACCCAAATGATCCTTCGGTTGTAAAGGACTCTTCATCTTCTACATCATCTAATCCGAAGGATGCTCACTCAACAGAATCACCAAGCTCATCTTCAACACAAAACCCTTCTCAATTCGAGGGGGAGTCATCTGTCAAGCCAGCTTCTGTTGAGGGGGAGCAACCAATTCCTGACACAACACCTGAAGACAATCAGTCGACTTCGGATTATCCATCTGATACGGAGGAAGTACATGGGGAAACACTGCCAGAATATGATCCTGCATATTTTCCTCTTGAAAATGGACAAGGGATCATCCGAAGACTCAGGTAATTGGTAATCCAGATGAAAAGGTACTTACTCGATTCCAATTAAAAGCAAAGAAAAATGACTTAAAGAAATGATCAGATTACTGCATGTTTAATGTTTTCATTTCAAAAGTCGAACCTAAAACTATAAAAGAAGCTTTTCAACACTCAGATTGGGTTGAAGCCATGCAGAGTGAGTTGGCTGAATTTGAACGAAACAAGGTGTGGCGTTTAATTCCTAAACCAACCATCTTCTGTAGTAGGTCTTAAATGGGTCTTTCGAAATTAACTTGATACAAAAAGTAACATTGTCTGAAACAAAGCTAAACTAGTTGTCAAATGATATTGTCAACAGGAGGGAATCGATTATGATGAAACCTTCGCTCCTGTTGCCAGACTTGAGTCCGTCCGAATCTTTTTGGCATTTGCTGCCCATAAAAACTTTGATGTCTACCAAATGGATGTCAAATGTGCCTTTTTAAATGGCGAACATGAGGAAACAGTGTATGTAGAACAACCACCTGGTTTTATAAACTAAAAATACCCAAATCACTGTTACATCCTTGACAAGGCAGTCTACGGGCTAAAGCAAGCACCACGAGCATGGTACGAAACTTTAACCCGGTTTTTAAAACAATCAAACTTCAAACAAGGTTGAGTTGATCCCACTCTTTTTCGAAAGAAAGTTGGTAATCATCTCATGTTAGTTCAAATCTACGTGGATGATATCATCTTTGGATCAACAGACCCTGAACTTTCAAAAGATTTCGAAACCTTAATGAAAAGCAAGTTTCAAATGAGCATGATGGGGAAGATAAATTTCTTTCTCGGACTACAAGTGAAACAAACCTCAGAAGGCATTTTCATAAATCAAGAGAAATACACACGAAGCCTTCTAGAGAATTTTGGAATGGAAAACTGTTCAAATGCGAAGGTTCCCATGGCTGCTGGTACACGTCTTTCACCTTCGCATGACAAACCGGCCGTCGATCAGAAAGTCTACAGGAGCATGATCGGATATTTACTATACTTAACTGCCAGTCGCCCATATATCATGTTCTCAGTTTGTAATTGTGCACGATATCAAGTGAATCCAAGAGAACCTCATCTAGCTGCTGTCAAGACCATCTTTCGTTATCTACATCGGACTCCTTCTCTTGGATTGTGGTACCCTGCAAACTCAGGCTTCTTTCTTCAAGCCTACTCCGATGCTGATCTGGGAGGGTGTGCACTTGATCGTAAAAGTACTTCGGGTGGATGTCAGTTTCTAGATGGCAAACTCATCAGCTGGCAATCGAAAAAGCAAACATGTGTTTCCATCTCCACAGCCGAAGCCGAGTACACAGCTGCTGCATGCACTTCTCAAATGATCTGGGTTCAAAGTCAACTACGAGATTATGCTATCCACATGCGAAGAATACCTTTATTCTGTGACTCACAAAGCGCCATATGAATTTGTCATAATCCAGTCCAGCATTTGAAGACCAAACACATTTCTCTCCGATATCAGTTCATTAAAAGTCATTTAGACGAAGGAAATATTGAGGTCCATTTCGTTCATACGAATGATCAGCTGGCAGACATCTTCACCAAAGCTCTTGATGAAAAAGCATTTACATGCATCATTCACACCCCCGACCGAGGCGGCGGAACATGCCGGGCTGTGCGACTAAGTTCTTGGATCACAGGCAATTGAATATACAGTACAAGTACAACAATAAACCAAAGGATAGTTGTATTTCATCTTGAAGTTTGAATACATGGTTCTTACAAATAATAATAGTAGAGTACATTAAATGCCATAACATATATAACAAAACTAGGTTGCCTGAAATCCGTGAAGATTTCCATCTTCTGAAAGTCTCATTGATTTCCTGAGAATACATGTAGTTTTGAGGGTCAACACAAGGTTGGTGAGAGTTACAGGTTTTCTGCTAAACACAACACAGGTTTTCTGCTAAACACAACACTGATACTTTTAAAATAACTAAAAGTATTCCTTTTGTAAGTATAACCATACTTGTAAATGGGTTTGTAAAGAGTTGCTGAAAATCGTAAGTAATACCATACTTATAAATGAATTGTATAGAGTTTTTGAAAACCATAAGTAATACCATACATATAAATGATATGTACGTTTATGAGAAAACCGTCAATGCTTATAGTTGAGTCTTATAACCGAGCTAGTCGACTGAAATGTACCCCCTACAACGCTTCATGGACGTCGTAGTAACGAAAAAGATAAGTATCACCTACATTGATTTGCAAGTCGAAGTTGTAGCTAACAACCATAGGTGGGGGTGTCAACCCGTATAGATCTATACATATGTATCTCGCTCTGCTTGATTAACGGTTATAGTAGTGTGGGGTCTAAGTATTTCTACTTAGTTATGAATAGTGTCTCACTATCTAAGCCATTGATAAATGTAGGATAGACAAGTCTCATCCCAAAATGGTTTTTGTTATAAAAGCCGAGTATGTTGATAAGTATATACGTAATAGTGTACAATACTCGCTTGTTGAAAACATTTTATAAAGCTATAATAACATTTATAAAACTTGATATGAAAATGGTAAATGTTTATATTGCACATGTATTCTCCCCATTAATATATAAAAAATAGACAAAGGGGCCGTAACACTCACATTTGAAGCGTGAATTCAGTTTAGATATAAGAACGATCGTGTTTGAGAAGCACCGCGAAATAACACCACAAAACAACAAGGTTTTGTGCGGCGAAGTGATGGTGCGACGGTAGTGGAGCGATGGCCAATGGTGGTTGTGTTCTTGGCCAAAAGGAGAGCAATTGGAGAAAGAAAGAGAAAGCTAGAAGCTTTGGTGAATTGGTGAAGAAAAATGAAATGCAAAGCCTCTTATTTATAGTCTCATGGAGTAGTTGGGGTTGGTGAAAGTGATGTCGTGGATGACATAATTCGTGCGCAAGATCCCGATGTATAATAATTTTTTTGAGACCGGAGAATTGTCGAGCCGAGTGCACCGGTTTCAGAAACCCAAACGGATTTATTTTTCGAGTTGTAGAACACTGGGAAAACGTGTTTAAATATTGTGTTCATTTATCCGCAGTATCCGATTAGTTGACTTTTATAAATATTTTTACTAAAAATATTTCGAGCATGGAATCCAATAATAGACCATAGTCTGAGTCCAATAATGTTCTCGGAATTTCCATATGAGGTGCGCAAGTGCCTCAACGGATCGAAACGATTTATGTAGTTAAATAAAATCAGTGTAACACTGGTTTGTTTTGGCTTGTTTTCTTATAACAGTCGTAACTTTTGCATATGAGCTCCGTTTTGAATGTTATTTATATTTCCGGAATCAGGGAAACATGTACTCTGAGGTTAGATTGCTTGTTTTGTTTCACAAATGGTTAATACTTATTTTCAGTTTTTCAGACGTATTAACTAGGGTTTCAGTTTGTGCTTGAGATATTCCATTATAGGAAGTAAGATTTTATCTCGTATCTTATTTTAATCGTAATGACACTATATTTTCCAAAGTATGCATTGAAGCTCAAAAGGTTTGGTTATAAAGAGGTTTGCGGTGAATTAACTGTTTATAGTTCTAGGTATAAATTTCCGGGATGTCACATTACCTCCCCGTTAAAGGAATTTCGTCCCGAAATTATTTCGTAACATAACACTTCTGCTCGATCGTGTAGAAGTCACACGGGTCGTGTTCTAGTTACTGTAGCATCCAGTAGCATCAAGTAGACTTACACGGGTCTGGTTTCAGAGCACGAGTCGGATTTTTAAAAGTTAACGATGCTAACTTTAAAGGTTAGTGTCGCTAACCTGCTTCAGTGAGGTTATTTGGACAGCTTTCCTCATTTACCCCATTTACGAACCAAAATCCTCCTAGGTTATTTTCATAGCAAAAGGTGCGAAATTTGGTCATTTTGATCAAGGATTTTGTGTAGTAAAAGTTTGTGGAGGTTGGATTTAACACCCGAAATGCGTTCTCTAGTTCTTAATTCACAAGGTTAGTTATTTTGAGTTTTAGGGTTTCAAACTCTAGATGTCCAAATCTAAAAGTATGCTTCGATTCATCTCATGTGTTGTTAGTGGATTGCTAATATATGTTGTATTAAGTCCTTGTTGCGAATATTGTGATGTTTTAACGGTTGATTTGGTTTTTTTTATAGCATATGATATTCACTAATTGTGATTTGTATTAGCTATTTATTTTTTAATCATTTGAGTTAAGTATTCTGGAAATGCCTGAGGATGTTTAAGATATGATATGTGATTTCATTTTACAGTTGATACTCATAGGATGGAAGGAAGTACGTAAGATACAGGTGAACCACGAGCTCTACAGATGTTAGATGAGTAGGTTCTAATTCATTATTTATGATTAGATTACTATATAATTGAATTAACTATTCTTTGAACTATTTCCGTTATCAGAAGATATATATATATATATATATATATATATATATATATATATATATATATATATATATATATATATATATATATATATATATATATATATATATATATATATATATATATTTAAAAAAATGTCTTTTCGTTATCCCGTCCTCATCGGAGTCAAGCCGCCAATTTGGAAAAGATATCACTTAGGGTGGTGAAAAGATTGCATCTATTGTAGATATTTTGAATTTCGGTATTAAGAACGTGAGTTGTCCTTTCAGTTCCTGCTGTAAGATGCTATATAAACGGGTATGTATCATCATTTGTATCTAAGATCTTTTCAGTCTCATTCCTTCCTACTACTAGTTTATTCTTATATAATTTCAGATTTCCAATCGAGGCATGGAAAACATATCTCATATGGAAAACTTGTCAGACGCTGAGCGGAATTTCCTAAGGGAAGAGGGTACCTCCCTATCGTTTAATCAGATACCTCTACTGGAGTCTGGTAATTATAATATCCTTAACTCCTTTTATTTCTTATTCATTTCTCTAGCGTTTTGATTTTGTTTTAAACTATGTGAGGTATAGATTTTCCAGATATATTACCGCTGGATCAACTTCAAGATGATCCTGAAGTTTTTCCTCTGATGGGTATTCTCCCTGAAGATCCGCTGCCTTTAAATCAAGACATCGCTGTTGGGCAATCTCAATATATACTTCCAGGTTAAGTCATTTTGTTGAGCTTTATGTTTATTTTTCTTAATTATCTAACATACGTTATACACAGATCCATTTGTAGATGACCTTACTAATGATAATCTAAGCATGAACGTGCCCATACTGTATAGTGGAGTAGGTCTAACAAATCAGGGGTTTCAAACTGACATTCAAAATCAGGATCAAATAAAGTCGATCCATGATGACACTATCGAGCCCGCTTCAGAGAATCCTGAGTCCGTGGGTGGTTTTCAATATCAGGATCATTTTCAATTGATCCAAAGTAACTTAGAAAGTTTCAAGAATGGGAATTCTGCGTTTATGGTTGATTTTGGAAATCAAGAACTATTACCCATAATAGGTAACAATGAAAGTGTTAGTGATCAGGATCATACACAATTGATCCAAAATGAAAACGTTTCAACCTCGATTCCAAGAACCTTTGAAATTCGTAGAAAAAGGGGTTCTGGACATGCGTTGAGTAAGGAAACAATATCCATGCATTTTGATAAGCCCATTTTGGAAGCTGCAAGGGAACTCAACGTTGGATCAACACAGTTGAAGCAACGTTGTAGGAAGTTAGGCATCAAAAGTTGGCCTCGACGACAGATTAAGAGTCTACAAACTCTTATTAACCATACTCAGGTTAAGAATTGTATTTCTTTCTCCACAATTTTAATACCATGAGATTGTAATGACTGAAAGTATTTATGCAACAGGAATTGGATAATAATCCTAGTAAAGTAGACGTAATACTTGGTCTAGAGAACGAGAAAAGAGCAATAGTCGAGGGTTCCAGTTCGAAGATAACTGATACCACAAAGAGATTGAGGCAAGCTGCTTTTAAGGCTGTTTACAAGAAAAGAAAGGTTCAGAAGAGAGAAGAAGCTTCATCAGGGACCCATACACAGCAGCAATCTCTACCTTCTGTTTCTGCTATGAGTGGTTTTAACCATGATTTTCTCAAGACCATAAGTGAAGAGAACCCAGAAGACTTGGCAGGTGACATAGCCCGCCTTCGGCTTTCAGATTGAATTTCTACCAATATTAGTTTAATGGAACTGTTTGTAGAAATGATGGTAGGTTTTCGATAATAGTTATTGGTCAGGTATTATCAAAATATCAGGTTGACTGTGCAAGGATAGGGGCAGATAAAGTGTCTAAATGTATGGTTCTATATTATTATAAAATATTCCTATAGTATTTTAGCTTCATATTCTATTTTAGAGTTTCTTTGTATATGATTCTTGGTAAGTTTTTAGACTTGTTGTTCACTACGATTATTCCTAAGTACATGTTAGTCACACATTGGACCAATATAGTTGATCATGCTCAATCTATCCTAGGTATGATTACATAATTACCTAGGCCTACTCGTAGTGTCCAACTCATCTTATTACTTTTGTATTGTTCTGATTATGACACTGTTCTACTATGTATGTACTTATACTTTATAACAATATCATTGTATGTTAAAAGTATACTTTGTACGAAATGTTTTAGAGAGTTTTAGTCTCATTGTATTTATAGTTGTATATAGTGTTCTCATCGCGGGTCAGAGTATATATATAACTCCTATATATATTGTTGGTGGGGTTTGCAGTATTATTAGTTTTTGTTTTGTACCTCAAGACTATCAAATAAGGATCGGCCAGATGAGAAGTACCGGTGGGCAGGATCATTTTGGCATTAAAGCTGTTCTGAATCCAAAACCCAAGCGATAGTTCAAACTAGACACCTCACCCCGTAAGTAGTCGAGAAGTAGTGTAATTAATAATAATACTTTTATTAGAAGCCTGTTGCTATAGTTGTATTCCTCTTTCGAGGATACGAGTTCTCTATAGCCAATTTAGCTCTGATACCATTCTGTCACACCCCCGACCGAGGCGGCGGAACATGCCGGGCTGTGCGACTAAGTTCTTGGATCACAGGCAATTGAATATACAGTACAAGTACAACAATAAACCAAAGGATAGTTGTATTTCATCTTGAAGTTTGAATACATGGTTCTTACAAATAATAATAGTAGAGTACATTAAATGCCTTAACATATATAACAAAACTAGGTTGCCTGAAATCCATGAAGATTTCCATCTTCTGAAAGTCTCATTGATTTCCTGAGAATACATGTAGTTTTGAGGGTTAACACAAGGTTGGTGAGAGTTACAGGTTTTCTGCTAAACAGAGCACTGATACTTTTAAAATAACTAAAAGTATTCCTTTTGTAAGTATAACCATACTTGTAAATGGGTTTGTAAAGAGTTGCTGAAAATCGTAAGTAATACCATACTTATAAATGAATTGTATAGAGTTTTTGAAAACCATAAGTAATACCATACTTATAAATGATATGTACGTTTATGAGAAAACCATCAATGCTTATAGTTGAGTCTTATAACCGAGCTATTCGACTGAAATGTACCCCCTACAACGCTTCATGGACGTCGTAGTAATGAAAAATATAAGTATCACCTACATCGATTTGCAAGTCGAAGTTGTAGCTAACAACCATAGGTGGGGGTGTCAACCCGTATAGATCTATACATATGTATCTCGCTCTGCTTGATTAACGGTTATAGTAGTGTGGGGTCTAAGTATTTCTACTTAGTTATGAATAGTGTCTCACTATCTAAGCCATTGATAAATGTAGGATAGACAAGTCTCATGTAACACCCGGCTTTTAAAACAAAAACACCCCTGAAAATTTTTCATTTTAAACAAAGGTTTCGTTACATAAAACCATAACAAGCGGGGTATATTTTAATAAAAACGGGTACAAGTGTATCAAGGAGAGTATAAAATACCAATTCTCCTTTAAAGCCGGGCTGCTACTACAGCATCTATGAGTCCCACTCCGAAGTCACGAACTCTATCTTGTCCCCTATCAGTATCATGCTAACCTGCAGGGACATTAACAAACAGTATGAGCTACAAAGCTCAGTGAGTAATCAAATCTGCAAATAACATGTATCAAAATACAATCATATAACTGTCTGGATATCGAATCCAACTCCTAGACTCACTGGCTGACCACATATACTCTAGGATTTCACATCCTATTCTGTAGCCCTACAGGCTGAATCATAGTGACCTGTAATTAACAAGCCACGTTAGTTATTTGCATCTATAATCATGTCTAACGATTTCTGTCCCATATTTCTTGGTCACAATGGACTGCATCATATATCATGGCTAAATAAGCCGCACCCTGTGTCATAGCTATATAAGCTGCACCAAAACATTATCAATATACAAATCATAGCCCGAAGGCCGCACCAGCTGGGTTAAATAACCCGATATCATAGCCATAAGGCCGCACCATGTACCTGTAACAAAATCATAGCCAAAAGGCCGCACCAAATCATAGCCCGAAGGCCGCATCGGAGACATAGCCCGAAGGCCGCATCGGAGACATAGCCCGAAGGCCGCACCGAAGTCATAGCCCGAAGGCCGCATCGGAGACATAGCCCGAAGGCCGCACCGGAGTCATAGCCCGAAGGCCGCATCGGAGACATAGCCCGAAGGCCGCATCGGAGACATAGCCCGAAGGCCGCACCGAAGTCATAGCCCGAAGGCCGCATCGGAGACATAGCCCGAAGGCCGCACCGGAGTCATAGCCCGAAGGCCGCATCGGAGACATAGCCCGAAGGCCGCATCGGAGACATAGCCCGAAGGCCGTACCGAAGTCATAGCCCGAAGGCCGCATCGGAGACATAGCCCGAAGGCCGTACCGAAGTCATAGCCCGAAGGCCGCATCGGAGACATAGCCCGAAGGCCGCACCGGAGTCATAGCCCGAAGGCCGCACCCATTGGATATAAAATCCAGAAATCATAGCCACAAGTGGCCGCACCATTTAATGACATTTCATTTCATAATCATTTGTGGCTCACGGCTCCGTTCTTGTCATTTCATTGACTCACGGCTTATCCGGTATTGCCTTTTCATCATAACTTTAGATTATCATTTTCGTCCCCCAAACCTGTTTCAACCTATAACAGTCCAATCAACACATATCATATGTGATATAAGTGAGATTACTCACCTGGATACTAGCTGCGTTTCAATTTCGGTTGTTTCTTGCCTTTGCGTGCACCACAACCATTTTATCCCATACCTATTTATTCATTTATATATCAAATGATAATAGGTTAATAATCATTCCAATTAACTCTAATACAATAGAGTTCAATACATTGCAACTATAACCCATCCCTAGATGATAAACTTTCCATTTACCATCTTTTCATGAGTTATACTCATTCCCGAGGCATTCGTATCGATCTACAGTGCCCCCGAGGAGTCGAAAACTCAATTTAGTATTTTTCTAGGACTTTTCATACCATCATGGACTTATGGTTCAAGTTTGAGGTAAATCGGACAAGCCTAGCAAAATTTAGCGTTTTTGGACCCCCTGCCAGCAAGCACGACTCGTGCTCTTTCTTAGCCTAGGGAAGCACGACTCGTGCAAGGTCTGTAGGGCATGAAATCTTCATAAAATGAGGAGCACGACTCGTGCAAAAAGAGCACGACCCGTGCTCTTGCTGGGCAGTCCAGATTCAGTCCCGATTTTCACTGTAGCACCCTGTTTTTGCATATTAAGTTCTTATTGTTGTTCTTAATCACTTGGGGTTCATTTACAGGTCAAAACCCTCCATAAAAACAAGGTTTTTAACCATTGAAACCAATTCAATCAATCAAAATGAAGAATTAGGGTTCTTAGTTCCAAAAACCCCAAAACTTCAACTTGATCAATTTCTATGGTTTCACTTGTTATATGCCTATCTAATGATCATATTAGAACTCAGAATTCATGAATAAACATCATGAAATTCACTGAAATTTCGAATTTCAGTTTGGACCCAAAAACCCATCAAGAACAAACTAGTCAAAAACTTGAATTACTAACCTTAATTAGCTTAGGAATCACCAATTCCAAGCCATGATTCCAATTCCATGCTTCAAGCCTTCAAGAACTCTTCCAATTTCTGCAAAATCCAGCCACAAAACCTTCTCCCGTAAGTCTCCAAAATTCTGCACAAATGGGAGAGGTTTCAACATTTTATTTTCCAAATTTTTCAAATTTGGTCCCTAAATTCATTTTCTTGAACTTTTGCCACAACTATCAAGTTTTATTACAATAAAACTTCTATTCTTTATACTTTTGCCACAAGGAGCAATATTTTCACATATTTGGTCCTTCACATGGTCAAATGACCAAAATACCCTTTTATGGTACAACGACCAAAAATCCGTTTTTATAACATTTTAAGTCCAAAACTCAAAATATTATTTCAAACTAATTACTTTTCTGTCCAAAAGACCAATTTACCCTTCCAAGGTAAAATGACCATTTTACCCTTTTTATTATATTTACATAAAAAGAGTGTCTTGGCGTTACATCTCATCCCAAAATGGTTTTTGTTATAAAAGCCGAGTATGTTGATAAGTATATACGTAATAGTGTACAATACTCGCTTGTTGAAAACATTTTATAAATCTATAATAACATTTATAAAACTTGATATGAAAATGGTAAATGTTTATATTGCACATGTATTCTCCCCCATAATATATAAAAAAATAGACAAAGGGGCCGTAACACTCACATTTGAAGCGTGAATTCAGTTTAGATATAAGAACGATCGTGTTTGAGAAGCACCGCGAAATAACACCACAAAACAACAAGGTTTTGTGCGGCGAAGTGATGGTGCGACGGTAGTGGAGCGATGGCCAATGGTGGTTGTGTTCTTGGCCAAAAGGAGAGCAATTGGAGAAAGAAAGAAAAAGCTAGAAGCTTTGGTGAATTGGTGAAGAAAAATGAAATGCAAAGCCTCTTATTTATAGTCTCATGGAGTAGTTGGGGTTGGTGAAAGTGATGTCGTGGATGACATAATTCGTGCGCAAGATCCCGATGTATAATAATTTTTTGAGACCGGAGAATTGTCGAGCCGAGTGCACCGGTTTCAGAAACCCATACGGATTTATTTTTCGAGTTGTAGAACACTGGGAAAACGTGTTTAAATATTGCGTTCATTTATCCGCAGTATCCGATTAGTTGACTTTTATAAATATTTTTACTAAAAATATTTCGAGTATGGAATCCAATAATAGACCATAGTCTGAGTCCAATAATGTTCTCGGAATTTCCATATGAGGTGCGCAAGTGCCTCAACGGATCTAAACGATTTATGTAGTTAAATAAAATCAGTGTAACACTGGTTTGTTTTGGCTTGTTTTCTTATAACAGTCGTAACTTTTGCATATGAGCTCCGTTTTGAATGTTATTTATATTTCCGGAATCAGGGAAACATGTACTCTGAGGTTAGATTGCTTGTTTTGTTTCACAAATGGTTAATACTTATTTTCAGTTTTTCAGACGTATTAACTAGGGTTTCAGTTTGTGCTTGAGATATTCCATTATAGGAAGTAAGATTTTATCTCGTATCTTATTTTAATCGTAATGAAACTATATTTTCCAAAGTATGCATTGAAGCTCAAAAGGTTTGGTTATAAAGAGGTTTGCGGTGAATTAACTGTTTATAGTTCTAGGTATAAATTTCCGGGATGTCACACAATTACTTGACTCTGAGTATCGTCTCACTCAACCAGATGTTTTGAAGGTACATCTTTGTCCATGTTGCTTTCTTTTGATGATTCAGTTACTCCCACTGGTTTTTAGACCAGGTGTAAAATCAATCAAGCTGTCACATGGATTGTATCTCGTCCTAAGGTCTCTAAATTGGCAGCAACCGGGCTCACCAATGCTTCCAATTAGTCGGATTGTAAATCCGTACCAACTATACTGTTTCACCACAATTCGGTATGTCACCCCAATCATAACTACTTATGATGGTGATCAATACTACTGGTCAAGAGAAGATTATGTCAGTGTTGAAACAGGAATCTGATTTCTGCTCTAAGCCTAGTGATGACTAAAGGTTCTTTCACTTGGCTAATCCTGAACTCATTCAGGACTGTCCCAACACCCACTTTTCCTTAGAACATGAGTTCTTTCTAAAAGAGCTCTTTCTTTTCTAGGTATAGCGGGATAGCCAGTGAAACGACATTTCTGATAAGGTTCAGGCTAGTCATGAGGTTCGGACGAACACTACGAGACCCTGGACTTTCAATGTACAAGTGGGACAATCCCAGCTTCACATTTCAGATAGTGTTTGCAAAACCTACTTAGTCGAAGAATGTGGTCGGAATATGGTCTGACTGGTTTAGTATTCAATTTATTGGAAACTAATTGACAATGTATCTCATACATCGAGGATCTAACTGTTTCGATCAATGCTCCATCATTTTCCCTAAGACACATTATAACTATTAATGTTCTTGGAAGAGAATAAACTGTGAAACATTTTCCCAGTTTATGCTGTCACTCAGGTTCTGTGGATATTGTACTTCCTTTGAAGTCCTTGAACTGTTCACGGTTTCAATTCAATCGCTTATTCTGATAAGCGAAGCCATATTCGTCATACCGGATGACAAATATTGTGAAGTACAAACAATTGTGTTCTATTTGAAGATTCGAGCAATACACAGTGACAACGCCTAGTGATATTACATATTTTAATCGTTCTTGAGCCCTATTCTTAGTGAAATTATATCATATATCTCGTGGTATTCTCACTTTTCGTGCCATTACTTGTTTGGAAGAAAATAATGAAAACAGGGACCAAAAGCGTACAAATTGGAGAAAGTTTGGAAAAGAAGATAAAATCAGGAAAACACGTACGCGCACCGTGGAATCAAGCACGCGCGACGCGGATTCAAGGCGGTGAACCAAATTCAAAGGCAGAAGAAAACGGGATAAGATAAGTACGCGCGCCGCGGTTCACTTAAATGCGCGGCGTGGATGCGGGAAATTTCAACTATAAATAGAGGCATTTACAGCCGAAACCCTGAGCAAAACCCTGGTGAAAAATCGACCGTAGAGGCTCTTTGACTCCAAGAATTCGTTTTCAGCAACCATCTTTTGGCATTTCAGGTTTTATAATTTAATTTCCTTTTTGTAGTAAGTAGCATTTGTAGCTAAAGTCTTTGGGAGTGACAACCACTGACTTGAGCACTTTAGTTTTTCTGTTTCATATCATTGGTTACTGTATTGGATCACTGGAATTCTATTTTGGTTAATGAAAATCATTTGGTTACAATTAATCTTAGTTTTTCGGTGTTTTGATGCTTATGCTTGTTTGTGCTTGTTTGGATTGTGTTCGGATGTTATTTTGACCTTGTCTAGGACTGTTTCCCTTGCTGAAATCAGTAGCCAACTAGGTTAGCTTTTAGGGTTTGAACCTTGGCCAGTGACTGTCCCATTGGGTCTTAGTTATTGGTTCAGTTCATACCTTGATTTGGGTTATGTTTGGATTGTTGAATGCCTTTGTTTACTTCTGAATTAGAGATGCACTTCTGATTTCAGAAAGTAACTAGGTTTGGGTTAAAGCTTAGCTTAGTCTATGCTTGTTTTGGAATTGTCTAATCTAGGTTATGAGTTTTTGTGCCAAGGGTTTGGAAACAAAAGTCCTCTGACTATAGCGTGACACTATAGTTGATAATCTGTCATTTAGTCTAACCACGTAGCTCCTGCGGATCGACCCTGACTGCCACTGTGCTAGTGTGTGTGTTAGGTTTTTCTTATTTTTGACTGCACAACGACCAAGGCGTGTCAAATTTTGGCGCCGTTGCCGGGGAGCTGTGAGCTTAGATTAGGTGATTTGTAGGACTTAGCTTCTGATTTTTTTGATGTTTGATTTTAGTTTACTGATTTTTGGTATGTGTACATCCTTGTAATGGGTGATTACATGTACCCGGATCAGTATTATGAGTATTATGAAAATCCGACCGACACCTATTACAAGGATGATTGCTACAATGGATCATTCGACGACAATGGATGGTGGACCGATGAGTCATCTCAACCTGACATTTCTGCAACTTGGACCCGACTTTGGGTACTCTGGTATAACACTCACCAAGAGCCGAAGGACCAGGCTGATGCTCTTGTAAGATTGCAAGATTCTTTAGACAGGTTGGAGGAAATTTGGAAATGTTCACCACCTTCGCCAGAATCGGAGGCGAGTGATTTTTATACCAATAATAATGTATGTGAACTTGCATCACCTGAATATGTGATGGAAGGGCATACACTGTGGGAAAGTCAAGAGACCACTAAGAGGGTCGAAAATGTTGTTGAAGAAGAGGTTGCAGGTGACAATGCTACCTCTGACTCAACAGCTTTTGATGTTTTTGATGTTTTTGAAAATGTTGATAATGTCGAGCTGGTGATGAGTAAATCCATACCATCACCAGACGATTTGATTGATGAGGATGTTGTGGAGGAGGCTGTAAGTGACAGTACAGACCCCAGCCCAACGTTCCCCGAAATTGTTGATACTATTAGGGAAGGGGGTGTAGATGACAATATTACCCCTGACCCTATAATTTTTGAAAATTTTGAAAAATTTGAAAGTAAGGATCTGATGATGGGTGACTTTGTACCACCATCAGATCAAACCAGTGGCTCACTCTTAGTACCGATCTACCTGTTGGACGATGATCAAGAAGTTGATGCTGACGAGTTGATATTTGAAAATAAAAACATGATTTTATCACCACTCATGATCCATTCATGAATGGAAAATTAGATGTAATCAATACTATCGATGAGGACATATGGAAGCATCCTGATATGTTGCCTTCCGATTCCATTCGATTGGAAAATTTTTATTGGTACTGCAAACCAAAATTGCAACCTGAAGATAGCATGCGAGACACTAGCAACCGAGGTGTGAAACAACTACTGGAAGCGGCACTGGGCGCGCTTCATGTCAAGCTAGTGATTTGGAAGAGATATAGAAGGAAGGACCGAGCTTGGAGGTTCAAAGCTACCTCCAAGCATTCACGGGAGTTAATCAAAAAGCCGCAACTGGGCAGCAACAGGAGAACCAACAAGCCATTCGACCCAGGGAAGTGGAAGGAGCATGTGGACAATAAAAGGACGGTGGTGACTGAAAATCAGCGAAGGAAGAAAGCATATGATCCACCGTAGCTACAGAAGGACCCCACGTCTGGCTGAAGACGTTAAACTTAGCGCTTGTTGGGAGGAAACCCATCGTGTCATAGGTTAGGTCTGTACTTCTTAGAAATAATTAGGAAAAATATTATCATTAATTGCAGGTACCAGTGGTCCAAAGCAAGTGTGGGGTCGTGTGATGAGATTTGAAATTTTAATGACCGCGCCGCGATTTTCTTACTTGCACGACACGGGGTCGTAAACCAACCCGATGCGCAGGGGTTATTTTGGTGACACGCGCGCCGCGGGTCTTGCAATTGCGCGATGCGGGAATCGATCGATCGGTTTTCTCCTATATTAAGGTAAGCCGCGACACTATTCACACACACCACGACTCGGAGCTCTGATCACCAAAAATTCTCGCGTTTTTTTCTTGCTCAATTCCTTGCCACTACTACGGTATGTCATTCTAACTAGCTATTACTCGCTTAAACTAGTGATTAGGTAGTTAATTTGAGTGATTGGTTCAAAAAGTTCAAAACTTAGAAATCGCCAATGCTGACTCATAGGGTGTTTATTTCGCCAAATAGATACCCTAGATGAGTTAGTCAGCACTTAGGCTACCTTGTGGTGTATTTGGATTGAGTTTAAACAGGTTAAAACTCGATTTGGGGTTGGTTTTTGGAAACAGCCGCTCGCCGCGCCGCGCCGCGGTGCGGTGGAGAAGACAATGACTTATTTTGCAAAAAAAATTTTCGTTTGTGCAGATCATGTTCAGACTAAACCACGACTTCCTCCAGTTTCCAGAGGGGCCAGGGGCCGCTGCTGAGTACAGATAGCGGAGAGACGCGTTGACGAGTCGCCGGGTTATGGGGCGAGATAGAGCCGTTTCTACATCGCACCTGGACCCAGGGGGATGCATCCTTCACATGTCGGGGTTGGGACAGGATCATGGCCACCGACGAGGATGTCGTGTACACGGAGCTCCTCCTGGAGTTCCTTTCCACCATTGAGTACGCGCCGAGGGCGACAGACCCGCGGGCGAGGTTGATCTGATTTAGGTTGGGGGCGTGCACAGGGAGTGCAGCCTTCGGGAATTCGCGAGGCGCACGGGGATATATGTGGAGGCGGATTTTCAGCACCGCCATTTTCCCAGTTCTTTGAGGCATGTATTTAGGGGCAGCCGGAGCGGGCTGCCAATATGGAGGTTTGGGCACCGTTGTCCAACGTCATCTACGAGGCGGGGACCTCCAGGGAGAGCCATCTCCGTGATCCACTCCACCGCCTCATGCACCGCATCGTCTCCACCTCCATCATGCAGCGGAGGGGGGGCGAGAAGGTACCCGAGGAGGACATGATGTTTTTCTGGGTTCTCCTCGATCCCTCCACGTTCATCCACCTTCCCTATGCCCTAGCAGTCGCCCTATCCACCCGTGCGACGGGTGCCTCCGCCAGCAGTCCTCTGGGCCGGGGATACTTCATCACCCGCCTCGCCCGATCATACTGGATCCTTATTGCCAGGACTGTTGCTACCTTGACCGCTTTACCTTCATCTCGCACTACTGCGCGAGCTCTGGAGAAGATGGGGCTGATCGAGCAGCAGCGCCCGGGTTCATCCGGGCACCGACAGAGCCACCCCAGGACCCCCAGCCGGCATACGCTCAGCCTGGCAGGAGACGCCGGAGAGCACCCGTACCAGAGCCAGCGCCAGCAGAGCCACAGCCACAGGAGGACTCAGCGGCCATCCACCGACTGGAGGTCAGACTCACGAGTATTGAGAGCCAGCTCGAGTGGATCGGGGAGATACTTCTGGATCTAGATACCCAGCAGGGATGACGCCCCTGACCATTCCCAGCCAGAGCCCACGATCACGAGGCTGGATCCTCCAGGCCACCAGGTGGCAGTTGATGTCTTTTTCTTTTTCTTTTTCTTTTATTTTTGGGATATATGTACTGAATTTATGACACACCCTTATATTTTGTTTGTTTATATTTTATATTTGTTATATTTGCTTTTAATGTTATGTTGAGTCATGCATGTTATGTCAATTGGGAAGGAGTTGTCTCACACAAGTGTGGGGTCATCGTACCCCCTCCACTTGTCTTGACCACCGGCGTGTTCACTGTTGCACCACAACTCCAGAATGCGGAAATCAAGAATTCTGTTTTGTTCAAATTTGTACCTGTGATACCGAGTACCAACAAGCAGTCCACCGTCCAAAGCGGTAATTCTTTCTCCCTTGTTCTAAATATTTTCTGTACAACGGGGACGTTGTACGGTTTTAAGTATGGGGTGTGGACGGTCGAAAGAGTAGTTTTTTGAAATTTTTGCAGAAATGACCAATTTTCAAATTTTTAGCAACTTTTTCAAATTTTTTATTAAGATGTAATTTTGAAACGAATGGTTTGTGATTGTGATAGCACTAGTATTTTTCAAGAGATACTTTTATTTGTGATCATGCTATTAGTTAGTCACACAAGTTGAGTTTTAGGAGTTAGACGATTGGATTGTTTTAGGATTGGAATTTAGGAAGGAAATGTCAATCTGTGGCCTTTGTTGTTCGAGCCGGTAGGTCTAAAATAGGTGGGGCTTATGCACCTTGCCACCTAAGATCGTCCGGTCTGGGTTGGTATTTCCGAAAGCTCGTTACACGGACAACATCGAAAGTCATGGACAATTCCTTAATGGCCTTTAGAATCTGAATGAGTAAGTACACTTTATTGTGGACAGAAAGTTTGTAATCAAGGATTCTCTAGAAAGCCATGAATTCCAAAGAACATTCTGATTAGGTTCTCGCGAACTATTTCACTCTAACTCTTGGGGCAATAAGCTTTGAAACTAAACACAGTAAAAAATTGTTTGAGTCTTAGTTAGAATTTATTAAAAACACTCTTGCTTGGGGACAAGCAAGGCACAAGTGTGGGGTGTTTGAAAACGCCTACTGATATTACATATTTTAGTCGTTGTTGAGCCCTATCCTTAGTGAAATTATATCATATATCTCGTGGTATTCTCACTTTTCGTGCCAGTACTTGTTTGGAAGAAAATAATGAAAACAGGGACCAAAAGCGTACAAATTGGAGAAAGTTTGGAAAAGAAGATAAAATCAGGAAAACACGTACGCACGCCGCAGAATCAAGCACGCGCGACGCGGATTCAAGGCGGTGAACCAAATTCAAAGGCCGAAGAAAACGGGATAAGATAGGTACGCGTGCCGCGGTTCACTTAAATGCACGACGCGGCTGCGGGAAATTTCAACTATAAATAGAGGCATTTACAGCCGAAACCCTGAGCAAAACCCTGGTGAAAAATCGACCGTAGAGGCTCTTTGACTCCAAGAATTCGTTTTCAGCAACCATCTTTTGGCATTTCAGGTTTTATAATTTAATTTCCTTTTTGTAGTAAGTAGCATTTGTAGCTAAAGTCTTTGGGAGTGACAACCACTGACTTGAGCACTTTTGTTTTTCTGTTTCATATCATTGGTTACTGTATTGGATCACTGGAATTCAGTTTTGGTTAATGAAAATCATTTGGTTACAATTAATCTTAGTTTTTCGGTGTTTTGATGCTTATGCTTGATTGTGCTTGTTTGGATTGTGTTCGGATGTTATTTTGACCTTGTCTGGGACTGTTTCCCTTGCTGAAATCAGTAGCCAACTAGGTTAGCTTTTAGGGTTTGAACCTTGGCCAGTGACTGTCCCATTGGATCTTAGTTATTGGTTCAGTTCGTACCTTGATTTGGGTTATGTTTGGATTGTTGAATGCCTTTGTTTACTTCTGAATTAGAGATGCACTTCTGATTTCAGAAAGTAACTAAGTTCAGGTTAAAGCTTAGCTTAGTCTATGCTTGTTTTGGAATTGTCTAATCTAGGTTATGAGTTTTTGTGACAAGGGTTTGGAAACAAAAGTCCCCTGACTATAGCGTGACACTATAGTTGGTAATCTGTCATTTAGTCTAACCACGTAGCTCCTGCAGATCGAACCTGACTGCCACTATGCTAGTGTGTGTCTTGAGTCTCATCAATATCATTTTGGCAGAGTTTCGATCTATCTCATAGATGTTTACAACCACTTGAGTATGTCGTATCTCTATTAAGCCTTTCATAGCGATCCGTCTCTCAACACCAAGTCATTACACTTTGTAATGAAAAGAGACGTTTCCTAGAAACATTATGTAACACACATATGGAGATAGAGATAACAGCGACACTCCCACTGGCTTTAGCACGGTTATGGACTATTCACAAAATCCAGAGTTTATGGCACATTTTGAGAATCTAAACCTTTCTGACATCTTAATGGATATCTTTCAGCCCTTTCTCAAAATCCAATCCTTTGGCATATTTTGAGAATCTGAATATCCTTTCTTGCGAGATGCCCATGGGGTAATCCCGGGCCCACGTACCTTTATACTGGCATACTCTTTGTGAGTCCCCATTAGTGTGCTGGTGATCCACACGCACTCCACTATCGACTTACATTATGCAGTATCCTTTCAGATTTCATCTTCTATTGAGAGTGCTTCTCTCGGAGTCAATTACTTGACTCTGAGTATCGTCTCACTCAACCAGATGTTCTGAAGGTACGTTTCCGTCCATGTTGGTTTCTTTTGACGATTACTCCCACTGGTTTTAAGACCAGTTGTAAAATCAATCAAACTGTCACATAGACTGTATCTCGTCCTAAGGTTCTCTTAATTGGCAGCAACCGGGCTCACCAATGCTTCCAAGTAGTCGGATTGAAAATCCGTACCAACTATAGTTATTTACCGCTATTTGGTATGTCACCCCGATCATAATTACTTATGACGGTGATCAATGCTACTGGTCAAGAGAATACTATGTCAGTATTAAACAGAAATCTGATTTCTGCTCTAAGCCTAGTGATGACTAAAGGTTCTTTCACTTGGCTAATCCTGAACTCATTCAGGACTGTCCCAAACTCCCACTGTTTCCTTAGAACATGAGTTCTTTCTAAAAGATCTCTTTCTCTTCCAGGTACAGCGGGATAGCCAGTGAAACGACATTTCTGATTAGGTTCAGCCTAGTCATGAGGTTCGGACGAACACTACAGGACCCTGGACCTTTAATGTACAAGTGGGACAATCCCAGCTTTACATTTCAGACAGTGTCTGCAAAACCTACTTAGTCGAAGATGTGGTTGGAATATGGTCTGACTGGTTTAGTATTCAATGTATCGGAAACTATTTGGCAATGTATCTCATACATTGAGGATCGAACTGTTTCGACCAATGCTCCATCATCTTCCCTAAGACACATTATAACTATTAATGTTCTTGGAAGAGA
The DNA here is from genome assembly GCA_023525715.1 of Cichorium intybus. Taxonomy (NCBI): domain Eukaryota; kingdom Viridiplantae; phylum Streptophyta; class Magnoliopsida; order Asterales; family Asteraceae; genus Cichorium; species Cichorium intybus. Next base: position 79,411,242 of record CM042009.1, read on the forward strand.
ATAACTGTGAAACATTTCCCCAGTTTATGTTGTCACTCAGGTTCTGTGGATCTTGTACTCCCTTTGAAGTCCTTGAACTGTTCAAGGTTTCAATTCAATCGCTTATTCTGATAAGCGAAGTCATATTCATCATACTGATTCACAAATATCGCGGAGTACAACCAATTGTGTTCTATTTGGAGATTCGAGCGATACACATTAACAGATGTGTCCGTTGCTCCTAATCTCAACGTCTTTTACATATCTATGTAAACTTATGACCTTGTTAATTCTGCTCAAGACTTGCATTCTTCAGTTGACTCTGAGTCAACTGATTCCAAAATCCTATCCTCTGGATCTTTGGGTGATTCATTTCTTGCCACATGTGCTTTATAAAGAACTTAATCATCATCTGACTCTAAGTCAAATGATTCCAAAGTCCTGTCCAACTGGATCTTTGGTTGATTCATTTCTTAACACATTAAGAACTCAATTCATCATGTGACTCTAAGTCAAATGATTCCAAAGTCCTGTCCAACTGGACCTTTGGTTGAATTGATTCTTATAATATTCACTTTAACAATCATAAGGAGCACAATTCCTAAAATCCAAACACTTTGGACGTATCAATATTCAAGTTATTACTAATCATGCATTTAACACAATCATACAGCATTTCAAGGATATTTCAAACAACATGTGTTAAAAGAAAATTGACAATTTTATTAAAACAAAATCCTTGAACAATGTATTGTATGATAGACAATGTCATACGCATCTGATAAGCTAATAACATGATTTCAACATCTAACTAAACTCTAAAACTGCATGAGCTTCAGATCCAATCTGAATATGCCCCTATGCAACAACATCCCACATCCTACAGAGTCCATGCATACAGAGCAAATGTGAGAAACACATCCTGTATCAAGGAACTAAGGATCAGGTGTTCTGAGTTTTAAGATATTCCTGAGTTGCCAAACTGTTCGGCTTCGGAGCATTTTCCAATCATTCCGTGACTGTGTCCCGCCATGTGGATTCCCAGTTTGAACCATCGAGGAACCGGTCCAGGCGATCTGGATCATTTCTTGATGTGTCCTATTACTGGACTCAATCCCGAAGCAGCTGAATCAATGGAACTATGCTTCTCTATGAACGACTCATACATAGTCAACATTGAATGCATATCCATGAGTGTCTTATCTGGTTTCCCTTCCTGTACATCAGGATGAACGGATCAGCGAGTCGAGCTAATGCTTTAACTCCCGATCAAAAAAGGGAACCAAATTTATACAGTTCACCTATGTGTCTCTCAGTCTTGAGAACATGTGAACTGGTGCTACTTCCTACGCACTTCAAACTCTTTGAAGATCTTAGCTCGTCCTTTCTCAACCAGTTCATGGAACCTTTCCACAACTAACTGTGTTAACTTATCTGACCCCAGGAATTCTAAATTCCTGCGGAACTCGGGGTCAATGATCAATAGTATTAGGCAACGAACTTTCCTTGACTTAACAATCAAGGAGTCATGCTCATCACAAGTTACTGTGTGATGTCATGTTTTGGGGAGCAGACACTCAGTCAGATATGGCTAGCCAGCAAAACTGAGAACTATTCTCTATTTATGAAGCCATACCATATAGTTAAGGCCAGTCAGCCTTTCCATATTTAGTAGGTGCATTCTGAAGCTCTCAGAAATGGGTGAAGGAGGAGCGGGAGGAGAATAGACACTTGATTCAGGCATCTACAATAAACAAAATTTTATTAGTTTAATTAATCCTTTTAAATAATTACCCAATATATTATTTATTAAGGCTAGGACCCAAAATACCCCAACTATGGTGTGAAGAGGGATGCCGTAATCACAACATAATGGTCATTAAGGTAGATAATACACTTATCAATTTCATCTTATGAAATTCCTAGATCTGTTGAGACACATTGAACTGTTCAATGGCATGTTTAGTCTCGGATGTGCCCCACTGTTTGTGACTGGGATGCCGAGGATCACAAACCGGGTGTGAATAACCATGCAAATTTGCTTGGTACTCTCGAAGTCAATTGTCATCTCTAATTAACGTGCCGGTTAACCACACACGCTCCGTTAATAATGACAAAATCGAGAAACCCATTGCAACTCTTTGCGGACCCCAGTTGGCGTGCCGGTAAACCACACACGCTCCACCAACGTTCCACAAAGTGCAATGTGCAATTCCATGGATTAGCACCAATTCACATTTTTATCCTAAAGTAACCAGATTGGGTTTTGTTTAAGGTTCTAGTACTTTCAATTATAGCATTATACTTTTAAGAGACTTAGCGGTTCTATCAAACCCGTTTGGCTAACGACACTCGACTGACCAGGAGAGCGGTGGGTAAGAGTGGATACCCATTAGACAGCCATTTTATAGGCAGTCGCCTTATACCCTCTTTATAGGACAGTTTTGTGAATGAGGCCTACTTGCGGTAAGACTAACCAATTTTCTTATATATAAATTATTAACTTTTAATCATAAATATATAAGATATATTTTAATCTTATTAAAATATTTTAGATTTAATTTTAATATAATTTTCGCAAATTTTTAAGGAATTTTTGAAAATTTAAATTAAATCTTTAAGCTGATTTAATTGATCTTTTAATTAACAATTAATTAAACTAATTAAATCAAATATAGGAATCACAAAATTAATCAAATTAATTACCTATATTAATCCCTAGATTTCGAAATCTACAATATATGGATAAGGATTCTAGTTATTTAATTAATCAGCAATTACTAAAAATAACAATCCTAATCTGGGCAGCAAATCAAGCAAATCAAGGGGGAATAAAGGGGTGGCGGCTAGGGTTAGGAAACCCTAGCCTAGGCCACGAAATTTGCCTCTTCTAAGGGTTTAATTATCGCACAAAAACCCTTAGGCACAAACAATTCATGCAGTTTATATCAATTCATAAGAGAAAAGCCTAAGCTCTGATACCACTGAAGGGTTTTCTAGCAAACAATGAACAAATAATCTCTTATGGTTCACATGCAACCCTAGAAAGATCTATGTTTTCTTCTATGAAGATAATAAACTAAAACTAAAGGCCAACAATAATTTCTAAAGTTTAAAACAAGAATTACCAACCTTTGAATCTTGTTCTTGAAGCTAGCAACACAAGTGTTCTGCCTCAAATGCAAGTCACACCCAAAGCAATGGAGAAGACAATCCAGCAGAGTAATCTTGGTTCAAAAGTGGCGCAGAAAAAGGGGAGCCAGGAGGTTCCTTTTATAGCCTCCAAGGGTTACAGCTGAAACCCTAGAGGAGCCTCCATAATGGGCAAGCCTGTTGACCATTTGGACCAAGGCTTCTAAACCCTAATTAGGGTTTTCGCCAACTATGGAGTTCCCTCCATATTGGCGCCAACTTTGGACCCTAGCTACTGGCTTGCCAGTTATTCAACTATTGAATAAATACAAACCAGTCCCTACACTTTTAATTAATTAATTTAATCACTAAATTAAATCCAATTAATTCTAGATTAAATCTCAATTAATTATTATAGTTTCTAATTAGTATATTAACACTTAAATATATTAATAAACCATTTAATTATTTCTATTGATTTATAACACAATTAATAAATCAACCTTTTACTCTACTGAACTCTATCCTAACCTCCAGCTATGAGGGCAACCCAAATGGACTTTGCTTCAATTAACAAGATAAATATAAATGTAAAGTCATGGCTTAGACACCTAATCCAACAAAGCGGGCCACAGACATCGCATCAACACGCTTCTGGGCACTTATTGTCGAGGTCGTCTACGCTCATGAGAAGGTACCAGTGCCTTCGGACTTGCCTGTCCATGATTTCAGCCTTGTCTAAATTCCTTCAAGTTCAAATTCGGATGACAAAATGGAATTTATCGCCCAAATTCTTGAGGCAATGCTATGCAAGGTTCCAGATGACAATCTTACCTTGATCGAGTACCGAAAGACAATCACGATTCCTCCACCACTCAGGGTCTTCACAAGGGTGATAGAATCTGAACTTCCTAAGGCCAAGGGTGGAAAATGAAAGGGCACAACATAACCATCCGAAGCCCCAGCTAAGAAGTCCAAAACGAGGAAGAAAACTCATGCCGTTAAGCCAACAAGGAAGAACCAGTACAATCTTCAAGACCAACAACACCTCGATCAGAAGACGATGACGAAGAAGAAGAAGAATATTCTCCGCCGGAGGATACCACCATTCCTCCATCACCAACTGAGACAACCACTTCAACGGTACCACCTTCTGATCCCTTTGTTTCTTTAACTGAAAATCCGGTGGTGTCCGCACATATGACCACTGTCGAAACATCTCATGTGGAGACAAGTCATATTGAGACCCCTATGCACACATCTGATGTGGACAAAAGTCTCACATCCGGTAATCCAACTGCCACAAATCCACCATCTTCACCACTGAAGAATACGACTCCCATTTTCACCTCAACAACAGAAGTCCCTCCTCCGATTCATTCATTCTTCATGGATGAGATGGCTGATTCTCCCTCTTCCCATGAAACCGACAAAGAAGAGGAGGATTATTTTAAAACAACCCCAATACAAATTCAAGACGAAGATGATGATGAACCAGACACAAACCTGGTGTCAATGAAACAGTTTCGTCAACTCAATGCGAAGTTGAATGTTTTGATCCAAGCTCAGACCACTTACACATTGGACAAAGGATCTGGAGTAACAACTGATCATTTGGCAGAGTCACTAACATCCTTCGAGGAAACCATTGACAACGCCTAGTTATATAAAATATTTTAGTCGTTGTTGAGCCCTATTCTTAGTGAAATTATGTCAGATATATACTGGTATTACTCACTTTTGTGCTAGTGCTATTGTGCAAGAAAAAGATGAAATCAGGGACCAAAAGCGTACAATTTGGAAGAAGTTTGAAGATCAAGGCAATATCAGGCGGATTCACACGCGCGTCGCGGAATTCATAAAGGCGCGACGCGGTGGAGAAAATTCAAATGCCGATAAAACGGGGATAAACCCCTACGCGCACCGCAGGATTCATATATGCGCGGCGCGGCCTCGTGATTTTTGCAACTATAAAAAGAGGGTCTTAGGTCGAAAAAATCAGCAAAGGCTTGGCATAAAATCGACTCCCAAGACTCTTTGACTCCGAGTTTTAGCTTTAGCAACCACTATTTGGTATTTTTATGTTTTCCTTTTAATTTTTATTTAGTTTGATAGTTAGTAGTAATTGGCTAGTGTCTTTGGGTGTGACAACCATTGATATTTAGTCTTAGTTTCTATTTTGGATATTTGGGTTACTGTTTTGGACCCTTTTGGATCTGAGTTTTTGGTTAATGAATCATTTGGTTATTAGTAATTGCTTCTTTTCGGTATTTTATGCTTTGGAATGATTTTTGGATGTTGATTAGTGATTGGATGTTGATTTAATATTGATTGTTCTGAATTTCAATTCTGATTCAGTAACCAATTAGGATTAGTTGTTGGTTTGGACCTTAGTTTAGTGAATGTTTGTTTGTAATTATTGGAGTTTATGATTTTTGGGATCATTTGGCAAAAGTTAGGAACTAGATCCTCTGACTGTAGCGTGACACCGCAGTTGGTAATCTGTCACCTGTCTCGACCATGTAACTCCTGTGGATCGACCCTGACTACCACTATACTAGTGTGTGTTAGGTATTTTCTTATTTTTGACCGCACGACGACCTAGGCGAGTCAAATTTTGGCGCCGTTGCCGGGGAGTTGTGAGCTTGAGAGTAGGCGATCTGTAGGACATAGTTTTTGATTTTTGATGTTTGATTTTAGTTTGATAATTTTTGGTATGTGTACGTCTTCATAATGGGCGATTACATGTACCCGGATCAGTATTATGAGTATTATAAAAATCCAGCTGACACCTATTACGAGGATGATTATTACAATGGATCATTCGATGACAATGGATGGCGGACCAAGGAGTCATCTCAACCTATGAATCCTGCAACTTGGGCCCAACTTTGGGTACTCATGTATAACACCTACCAAGTACAGAAGGACCAGGCTGAAGCTCTTGAAAAATTGCAAGTTTCATTAGATAAGTTAGAGGAAAACTGGAAATGTTCATCACCCTTGCCAGAACCTGAGGCGAGTGATTTTTATACCAATGATATTGTGTGTGAACTTGCATCACCTGAATATGTGATGGAAGGGCATACACTTGGGGAAAGTCAAGAGACCATTGAGATGGTCGAAACGGTTGTTGAGGAAGAGGTTGTAGGTGACAATGCTACATCTGACTCAGCAACCTTTGATGTTTTTGATGTTTTTGAAAATATTAGTAATGTTGATCTGGTGATGTGTGAATCTATACCATTACCAGACAATTTGGTTGTTGAGGATGTTGTGGAGGGGGCTGTAAGTGATAGTACAGACCCCAGCCCAACGATTCCTGAAAATTTTGAAATTGCCAATGTTTTTAGGGAAGGGGGTGTAGATGACAATATTACCCCCGATCCTGTAATTTTTGAAAATTTTGAAAAAGTTTAAAATAAGGATCTGGTGATGGGTAACTTTATACCACCACCAGATGAAACCAGTCGCGCACTCTTGGTCCCGATCCACCTGTTGGACGATGATCAAGATGATGATGCCGACAAGTTGATTTTTGAAAATAATAAACATGATTTCTTTGCTCCACATGATCTTTCATGAATGGAAAATTAGATGTGATTAATACCATCGATGAGGACATATGGAAGCATCCCGATATGTTGCCTTCCGATCCCATTCGGTTGGAAAATTTCTATTGGTACTGCAAGCCAAAATTGCAAACTGAAGACAACACGCGATATATGAGCAACAAACAAGGTGCAAAACAACTACTGGAAGCAGCATTGGGCACGCTCCACATCAAACCGGTAATTTTGAAGGGATGTAGAAGGAAGGATCGAGCTTTAGGTTCAAAGCTACCTCCAAGCACTCACGGGAATTAATCAGAAGACGGCAATCGGGCAGCAGCAGAAGAATCGGCAGGCCATTCAATCCAGGAAAGCTGAAGGAGCATGTGGGCAACGAAGGGACGGTGGTGACTGGGAATCACCAAAGAAAGAAGGCATACGATCCACCGTAGCTGAGTAGGAATAATACGTCTGGCTGAAGACGTTAAACTTAGCGCTTGTTGGGAGGCAACCCATCTTTCATAAGTAGGTACTGTATTCTTAGGAGTAATTAGGAAGATTAATATCATCGTCATTTGCAGGTATTGGTCCAAGGCAAGTGTGGGGTTGTTTTGAACAAAAATTGAATTTTTGATGACCGCGTCGTGGTCAGGCAAATTGCGCGCCGCGGGATCGTAAACTAACCAGATGCGTAGGGGTTGAATTGGGGACACGCACGCCGCGGTTCGCTCATATCCGTGCCGTGGGAAACGATCGGTTGGCTTTCTTCGATAAAAAGGTAAGCCGCGACACTATTCACACACACCCACGCCGCAGTGCTCCGATCATCAGAAAATTTTCTCGTGTTTTTCTTGCTCATTTCATTCCCGCAATCGAGGTACCTCATTCTAACTAGTTTTTACTCGTTCAAACTAGCGATTAGGCAGCTGATTTGGTTGATTTCTCCAAAAAAACTCAAAAACTTAGAAATCGGCCATGCTGACTCATAGGGTGTTTATTTTGCCAAATAATGACCCTAGATGAGTTAGTCGGTGCCTAGGCTACCCTGTAGTACATTTGGATTAAGTTTAAACAGGTTGAATCATGATTTTGGGTTTGGAATTTGAAACAGCCGCTCGCCGTGCCGCGCCCTGGTTCTTGGGCCGCGCCGCGGTGCGGTGGGGAAGACAAGGACTAAATTTGCAAAAAAAATTCTGGCTATTTTCTTTTGTGCGTCTTATAGACTTGACCACCAATTCCTCCAGTTCCCTGAGGGATTGGATAGCTCTGTCGAGTTTGCCTCCAGGAGGGATGCGCTTATTGGTTGCCGGGTTCTCGAGGCGACGATCATTGACCGGGATATCCTTAGAGACGCAGGGCTTTGGGGCAAGATCGAGCCCTTCCTCCACCGCACATGGACCCACGGGGATGCTTCATTCACTTGTCGTGGCTGGGATAGGCTTATGGCCAACTAGGACGACACCGTGTACACCGAGCTTCTTTTGGAGTTCTTGTCCACGGTCTGGTTTTCACCGGGTTCGACGGAGGCCATGTCCAGACTCGTCCGATTTCGATTGGGGGGAGTCCCCAGGGAGTGCAATCTCCAGGAGTTTGGGAGACGCACGGGTATCTACATAGAGGCGGACCTCCAGCACCAGCATTTTACGCCTTTTCTTCGGGGATGTGTTCAGGGGCAGCCCGCTAGGGATGCCAACGCAGACATTTGGGCACCTTTGTCTAATGTATTCTACGAGGCGGGGTCGTCCAGGGAAAGCCATCTCCGCGATCCGCTTCATCGGCTCATGCACCACATCGTCTCCACCTCCATCATGCATAGGGAGGGAGGCGAGAAGGTGCCCGGTGAGGACATGACGTATCTCTGGGTGCTCCTTGACCCCTCCAGGTTCCTCCACCTCCCGTTTGCTGTAGCCGTCTCTCTATCCACCCGTGTGACGGGTGCATCATCCAGCAGTCCTCTGGCCTGCGGGCATTACATCACCCGCTTGGACCGTTCTTACCGGATACTTACTGCTGCGACCGTAGCTTCCTTGACTGCTTTAACTCCAGTTCGTACCACGGCGCGAGCCCTGGAGAACATGGGGCTGATCGAGCAGCAGCGCACAGGCCAGTACGTGAGGGTGGAGACCGAGGCACCCTAGGTCCCCCAGCCAGCTTACGCCCAGCCGGGCGGGAGATGCCGGAGACTGGCAGCACCAGTAGAGCCAGCGCCACAGCCACAGCAGGAGGATCCATCGGCTATCCACCGATTGGAGGTCAGGGTGACGAGGATGGAGGAGCAGTTGGAGTGGATCGGGGAGGTACTTTTGGATATGGTTACCCAGCAAGGACGCCGCCCCCGACCATTTCCAGCCAGGGCCCACGATCATGAGGCTGGTTCTTCCAGGCCACCAGGTGGCGATTGATGTATTTTTCTTATTTTCTTTTGGGATATATCTGTACTGTACTTATGACACTACTATCTTTTTTTTGTTTAGTTATAGTTGTTTTGTTTGCATTTAATCTTTTTTGTTGAGTCATGCATGTGATACCAAATTGGAGGAGTTGTTTCAAGCAAGTGTGGGGTCACCGTGCCCCCTCCACTTGCTTTGACCACCGGCGTGTTTACTGTTGCGCCACAACTCCAGAATGCTAAATCGAGGACCTTTTTGTGCGTATTTGTACCTGTGACACTGAGTACCAATCAAGCGATCTACCGTCCAAAGGGGTAACTCTTTCTCCCTTGTTTTGAATAATTACAACTGGGACGTTGTACGGTTTTAAGTGTGGGGTGTGGACGGTCGAAAGAGTATTTTTGAAATTTTTGCGGGAAAAGACCGATTTTCAAAATTTTTAGCAACTTTTTCAAAATTTTTAATAGATTGTAATTTTGAAACAAATAGTTTATGATTGTTTATAGCATTGGTATTTTTCGAGAAATACTGTTAAGTTGTTATCATGCTATATGTTTAGCCAAATAAGTTGAGTTTTAGGAGTTAGACGATTGGAGAGTTTTAGGATTGGAATTTAGGAAGGAATTGTAAATATATGGCCTTTGTTGTTCGAGCCGGTAGGTCTAAAATGGGTGGACCTTACACACCTTACCACCTAAGATCGTCTGGTCTGGGATGGTATTTCTGAAAAGCTCGATACACGGACAACATCGAAAGTCATGGACAATTCTTTAATGACCTTTAGAATCTGAATGAGTACGTACACTTCATTGTGACAGAAAATTTGTAATCAAGGGTTCTTTAGAAAGACATGAATTCCAAAGAACATTCCGATTGTGTTTTTACGAACTATTTCACTCTAACTCATAAGGCAATAAGCTTTGAAATTGAACACAGTCAAAAATTGTTTGAGTCTTTATTAGAATTTGTTAAAAACTCTCTTGTTTGGGGACAAGCAAGGCACAAGTGTGGGGTGTTTGACAACGCCTAGTAATATCAAATATTTTAGTCGTTGTTGAGCTCTATTCTTAGTGAAATTATGTCAGTTATATACTGGTAATACTTAATTTTGTGCTAGTGCTATTGTGCAAGAAAAAGATGAAATCAGGGACCAAAAGCATACAATTTGGAAGAAGTTTGAAGATCAAGGCAATATCAGGTGGATTCGCACGCGCGTCGCGGAATTCATAAAGGCGCGACGCGGTGTTGAGGCGGTGGAGAAAATTCAAATGCCGATAAAACGGGGATAAACCCCTACGCGCGCCACGGGATTCATATATGCACGGCGCGGCCTCATGATTTTTGCAACTATAAATAGAGGGTTTTAGGTCAAAAAAAATCAGCAAAGGCTTGGCATAAAATCGACTCCCAAGACTCTTTGACTCCGATTTTTAGCTTCAGCAACCACTATTTGGTATTTTTATGTTTTTCCTTTTAATTTTTATTTAGTTTCATAGTTAGTAGTAATTGGCTAGTGTCTTTTGGTGTGACAACCATTGATATTTAGTCTTAGTTTCTGTTTTGGATATTTGGGTTACTGTTTTGGACCCTTTTGGATCTGAGTTTTTGGTTAATGAATCATTTGGTTATTAGTAATTGCTTCTTTTCGGTATTTTATGCTTTGGAATGATTTTTGGATGTTGATTTGTGATTGGATGTTGATTTAATCTTGATTGTTCTGAATTTCAATTCAGATTTCAGTAACCAATTAGGATTAGTTGTTGGTTTGGACCTTAGTTTAGTGAATGTTTGTTTGGAATTATTGGAGTTTATGATTTTTGGGATCATTTGGCAAAAGTTAGGAACTAGATCCTCTGACTATAGTGTGACACTGTAGTTGGTAATCTGTCACCTGTCTCGACCACGTAACTCCTGCGGATCGACCCTGACTACCACTATACTAGTGTGTGTTAGGTATTTTCTTATTTTTGACCGCACGACGACCTAAGCGAGTCAACCATCACCAAGAAAGTCAACAAGAAAATAGAAGAGGCAGCAAAAGTTGTTGAAACCGATGTCAAGCAGATGACACGAAATGTTTTGTAGAAAATTGACTTGAGGTGTAAGGCAGTAGAGAAGCAAGTTGAAGAGAAAACCCAGCAAATTCAGGAACAACATACAACAAAACTCACCGAAGTGGTCAACAACCTCAATTCTGCCCATACAGAAGTTCAAGCTAAGCTTACTTCTTTGTCTACATCGGTTGAGAATCTCTCAAAAAGAAATGCCGAGGAATTTGATGTTCAGTTGAAGAGTTTACGGAAAGATTTCGAGGATGCGAAGAAAACCATTGCGAAATACGAACAGAAGGTGCATTAGTTAAACGCGTATAGAGAAGCACAGAAAATCAGCGACCAGCAAATGATGATTTTGGTCTCTCAAACAACAGACTCCATCCGAAAGGATATTGCACCATTGCTTACACTAGTTAGTCGGTTACCAGGTGCTCCGAAGCCTTCCGTGCTTTCGTCACAAGGGGGAGAAGGGCCTCAACTAACAGAAAGGAAAACACGCATCATCTTCGCTCCAACAGCAACTATTACAACCCTCGCACCACTCACTCAAACAACAACTACCACCGCTGATCCGACTACAAAACCATTTTTCGGATTCACTTCAGCACCCTCATGAGCAACAATCTCCACAACATCACCCTCAACAACAGTTCCTCTAGTTTGGGGACGAACATCATCACCCACACCAATTACAACCGAATCCACCTCGAGTCTCATAAAAGATTCTTTGGTGGAATCAAACTTAGAGTAAGTTCTACACCATCTTCAACATCAACAAAGACAACAACTTCTCAAGTTCCTCCTGAGACAGGTCCTTCGGTTGACAAGGGAAAGAAGATTGCCCAAGAACTGTCTAAGTCTGAAGAGAAGAAACAGAAAGCAGAAGAGTATGAAAGGTTAAGGCATTTGTGTGCAATCTCTAGAGACAGAGTTGGAAAGAAAGAATTCTTGGGTCCTGTAAACAAAATATGGACATATGAGACGATAATGTCATTGGCATTCACCACAGTGGAAGTGTTTGATCGTGTGGCACTGGTGTCATATAATGATGAGAATACAACAGAGTTGCAACGTGATATCCCATTCAATCCGAAGCTCTTTGCTGCTAATGTCTATGACATTGAGTTTGATCCGGCTGAGAAGAGAAAATTCCATGAACAAAAGGCCAGGTTTCATGCGAACCTTGCTGCTGATCAAACACATGTCTGGTCTTGCCTAAAGATTGTTGGGATTGACCGAATTGAGACAGGACCACTTTTTGAAGAAATATATCAAAATTTTACTTACCATGTCCGAAGAGGTGAACAGAAGATTGAAAGCTCTTTCACTGTAGCAGACTTCCCACTGATGAATCCGAATGACTTTATTGTACTTGTTGAAAGATTCTTCAATCTGAACCAAACAAGAATATCCAAGCAAAGCAAGTAGGTCTTACAAGAAGTCAGAGGCTAATTGGAAGGTTTTTGGGTTCGTATCTACAAAACTTCTCCCTATACGATTATGAAATAGCAAAACTTTTCAAGCAATCTGTTCCAGCTGCAAATAAGGAGCTTACTGGAATATCTAAAATCAGCGATGGAAAGATTCTATAGAAACCTTGGAGAGTTGTTTACAAGGGAAAGCTTACAAGGAAAGGTCCTCTGAAAAAGTTGTTCTTTGACATGGACGAGAAAGAGAAGTTTCCCTCAACCTTTCTGGAAGGAATGATTGCAAGGGTAACAGTCAACAATGAAAACCCTGATGATGCGAAGCTGGAGCTGTGTAATCATTTGAAGTGGTGGTTACAAATTCGGAGGGAATTGATCAAGTCGTTTCACATGCTATAGACTTCGGATACCTGGCATCTTCACCACAAAGGGGGAGAATGTTAGGATTCTGATTGTGATGATATTTGATATCCGAAGTACATATGTTCCTGTCCGAAGTTAGATGATGATCCGAAGTGAGAAGTTGATACGAAGTGACGATACTTATCCGAAGACAGTTTATTTTGTACTTATTTTGTGTTTAGAGATAATGTCTAGCGTTTTATACTTATCTGTAACTAATAGGATTACGTTTTTATCCTATTAGATCTTAGTATTTAAACACCCACAACCCTAGATGTTTAGTACGTACTTTTGCACAGTCGCTTTATTCATTGGAACGTTCTTCATAGTTGCTCATCATAAAGATTTGGCGCACTATCTTTTTACATTGAATATAATCATTCGACTGGTTGAATATTCATACACTTGTGTTCTCATTGTTTTCCTTTTGTAACACCCGGTTTCTCATACGAGGTATACCCAAAAACTTTTCCAACATTTATACATTAAATGGTTATAGTTGTAATCAAACCATGGATCAAGATGTTATCATCACAATAATTGCACAAAAAGGTCCTTACAATTTATAAACGGGCATTACAAATGAATCTAATTCAACTAAAGGACAGGCTCTAAATTTGTCCGTCTTTCTTTATCACATGCCTTCCCCTATCACTGTTACAGACACCTGCAAAAACAACAAGCAACTCAAGTGTAAGCTTATAAAGCTTAGTGAGTAATCTCAATCATAGTTTACGGATCTTTCTCAAAAGACATCCTCATCTTCCTCTCTTGCTATTCTCATTAGCAAGATCTCTCTTCTCTTGACTCGGAATCTGCAACCATATTATCTTTACAAACACTAGCTAATTGTTAGCAACATCAACTCAATCATAGTTCCACAAGCAGTAATACTCATAAACTCGATTTCAATCTCACTTATACTCATTTTAACAATCTATTAATCTCAATTACCTCATAACGACATTATTCCACACGAAAATATATAACACAATCATGTCAACATTTACTCTAATTATACAACCAATATGCACTTTTGACTCGGCCACTGTTACATACTCATAACAGTTTACTCAGTCAAAGGTTACAACAATAATCACAACATAGCAAAATCATATATGAACTCAATTACAACATTTCTCATTGTTATAATAATCAATGCAAGAACACGTTACCTCAGTCACGCTAATATCTATTCTTCTCTATTAATCACTATTTATATTTAACTCATAAATCATTATCCATGATGACAATATCACTCTATCACTTAGTCTCATAATATCAACATAACACATACAAATATATAAACATACATTTATATATATACTCTGCATAAAACAAGTGTAACTCCACTCATGTATTAGAAAGTACTCACCTGATATCATTTCAATATATGAAACCCCCAATTTACGCGTATCGGGCTCCTATTCGCTAGACTTGGTTACATCACCATAACCCAAATCAATTCTCTAACATCCACAATCATTTCAATAACATCTATCTCAAAGATGTATAGATCAAAAGAGGAAAAAGGAGTATAAACGGTAAATATCATCTCATATTTTTACCGAAACCCCCAAATCCACTGTTCTACTCATTAGACTGTAGGAACTTGACAATAATCTTACCAATAACTCTAAAGGCATCCAATAACAACCTACTAACAACATATATAACAATTTAAAGCTAAAACACGAAGATTGAAACCGAGACATACTCACCTCGAGAAATTAGGAATCGAGCACGCGTTTACGGGGTTTGATTGGAGTCTCTCCACGCTTCCTAACGATTCTCCAGACTTAATTTGACCCAAAATCGCCTTTGGTGCTCTAAAAATCGAAATGGGTTTTGTTTTCTTCGAAATGGGTTTTTCTCACTTAAATGGGATCTGTACCGTAACCCGACCCGGGTTGCCAAACCCGACCCAGGTCCATATACGCAAAAATCAATCCTTTTTCTCTTTAGGTGCAGCATGGTCCGGGTTGGTTTACACGACCCGGGTTCATCTACACGACCCAGGTTCCTCTTTTTCCAAATCTTTGCAATCTAAACTCGACCCGTGTTATTAAACACGACCCGGGTTGACCTCGCAGGAACCAAAGTTGTTTCTTTTACCCTTTTTAACATCCTACTTCTCATAAATGGGTTTCTAAACATCTTAACTCGTGTTTTAACTCATCTAATCTCGTTTATATCAAAACTTAAAATAACTCTACCATAAATTAAAAATTACGGTATTACAAGTTCTTACCCCCTTCAAAAGATTCCGTCCTCGGAATCTCTTAGATTAGGCATGGCTTATACAACCATCTCACGACCGCAATCATACATCACGTATGATAATGATATTATCCACTCGTCAGCTCATATAACATGTACATACTGTTGCATCTCATTTACTCATAATATAGGTAAGACCCACCATCATCCTCACAAGATGATCCCTATAGTCATATTGGCTATCATCACTGCCACGTAGGAAATTACTCACTCTTTCAAGCCACACACTTTGCTATGGCATCGTTGACACCAAGTTATCTTACCTCACTCTTCAAGTGATACTCTAATCACCAACTTGTCACATATAGCCGTCTGGAACTCAACTTTTGTTTCAAATTTTCTCAAAATTATTTTACTCTAACTCAATAAGAAAAACGGTCTGACCGATTTCAAGCTCATTCTTTCTCTTAATTTACTCCTTCAATAACAACATGCCAGTTATTGATTTCTCTGACTTGCACATTCTCATTGCTTAGAGTAGGAAAAACACTCATACAATATAAAAGACATAAACATTTAAATGTCTCACTCACTTCATATGACTCATCAACCCAAAGATAAAATCCAAAATAAATAAAATATTAGAAACTATATCGAGTTTCATTCGTGTCTCCTTAAAATTTAGTATTCAACTCTCGATACTTTGGTCACACATGACCCCTTTTTAGTTATCTATTCTCTATATTTGTACACTAATTCGTCAAAATCTCATATATCTTGCTTTCACTTCAGCACATATATTAGGTGTTTCACCCAATACACAACGTAAAATCCTCAACCACGAATGGCTCCTCTTCATCCCAGTCCAACAACATACCCCATGTTGTTTCTCATAATGTACTCGCTTATTATATCATCTCTTATGTGGACAATCCACATCACACTTTCACTCAATCGATAATCATTAGATCTCTATTAAACTCGATAATTTATTCTCAAATAATTTATCAACACAACCGCTTATATTCCTCCTGACACACCATCAGTAAGGATTTTCTTCTCACCACTTCTCCGTCATTACCACCGCAATCTCTAATTCATGCGAATGACACAATTAGGTCATACATAATGCTCATCGTAATCTCTACACACGACTCAAAATAATAACATCTAACACCGTAATCTCTACGGTGAGATCATATCTCATTATTCGACTTACTCATTAATCTCAAGAAATAATTCAAGATTATTATAGCAAAATTTTATTACTCACTGTCTCATACGAATAAATAGTATTTTCATCTCGACATTCACACATTTTTCTCATTGGCAGTAATTGGTTTGATTATTAAGGAACGAATCCTATTAATCACAACTACAATTACTCTTCTACTCTTTTTCACTCATATTTTCTCATCATGTGGTTACGCAACTCTATCTCGCTCGACATGCAAGAAATCTCACACATTCACAACACGATTACATGATAAACACACATATTCACAACAACACTTCTCAGCAGTATTACTCATTGTATTATCTCACAATACCTCTATACTATTACTCAGCCTCTAATTCGTCCTCTTGTCAACCCGTAGATTTCAAGCCACACAAGATTATAGCTACTTCATATCTATCCGCATGCAAGGATAGTACATGTCTCATTACTCCGCATAATCATAAAGTACATGCCTGTCTACCCATAAGCACAACCACTATAGCACCACTCTGCCTCTACTATTGGTACCCCGTACCATCCTTTGGTCTCATTATTCAACACTATCTCACGGTACCTCGGACCGTCCTCTAATCAAATCATGGTACCTCGTACCATTCTCCAATTTCAATCCATCTTCTCTTTGACTCTAGCGAGTCTCCGCTACGGCCTCGAGCCATATAGACTCACGGTTACTCCTCCTTTTGTCTGAGTCACAACAATCTTCATTACTCTAACCACAAGGTACTCATTATGTGGTCTCCCACGTTTATTCGTTATGCGGTCCCACAATATATGTGGTCTCAATCACCTTTACTCAATATGTGACCCAACCGAATATGTGGTCTCAATCACATTTACTTAATATGTGACCCCACCGAATACGTGGTCTCGATCACATTCATTAGGTAATTAACCCAATCTCTAGGTCAATTAGGCCTACATGAACCACTCTAGGTTCTCTCAATTATAACCACAAGGTACTCATTATGTGGTTATTCGAGTGTCCTCTGACAACTCTGTCACAAATATCTCGTTATGTGACAACTCCAAACCACACAATTCAACTCTCAGCATGTCAACTCATAATCAGTTATTGTGTGCAATTAATTACACACTCACCGTCTTTCTCAACTCATACTCTATTGGTATCTCAGCCATTCATTTTGATCAATCATAATTACTAATCATGTGGCCCCACAACACATGTGGTCTCAACCACAAAGTACTCGTACATAGAAGTCTCGTCACATCTGTGAAATAACAAACACTATATATACAATATCAAAATTTATATATACATATATATATATATATATATATATATATATATATATATATATATATATATATATATATATATATTTCACCATGTATATATATTCTTTATACACAATTCTTCATGGTTGCTAAGTACTCGTCAAGAAACCACTTATAATCTCAGTTATACATAATCACAAAGCACTCGTTATGTGATATGTAAATCTTACCTCAAATGGACATGAGATTCTCATCTCAATGCCAATTACTACACTTTATAACCACAATTCTCTAACATATGTAATTTCAATTGATCTTTTATGTGTCCACATGTTTTACATATATTCTATTACATGTAATATTAAAATTTAAATACGCGGGACACGTTACAACTAACATGTTATGTAAAATTACTTACATACCTCATAGCAACAAAATCTCATTTCCTCATTAGTTGAAAGTTACGTACTCTGGATCTCAACTCTTGAGAGTACTCGGCTATACGCACATATTTCAACTCTTAGCTCCTCATCATTTGGAATTTCACCTCAACCAGGATCTTCTCTCAATTACTATCTCATCTCATATTCCACTAATCTATTATTAGCAACTGAAATTCTCATCTTCTCATTAGTTGATATCTCATATCAATCAAAAATCTCGTCTCATCATTCACTGTAGGTCCAATCGACTGTGACCAATTTCTTAACTCATTCTTCATCTGACTCAATACCTGTATTTACACACAGAATATAACAAATAATAAATATAACAAAAAAGTTATACTCAACTCATACTCTAACATCTGCAACAGTATCTTTTCCAAGCATGTGATAGGGGCTCTCTCTCTACTCGGTTCAAGTCGAGGACTATACACTCAAAGACCTAGTTCGCTTAAACCATGCTTTGATACCAACTTGTAACACCCGGTTTCTCATACGAGGTATACCCAAAAACTTTTCCAACATTTATACATTAAATGGGTATACTTGTAATCAAACCACGGATCAAGATGTTATCATCACAATAATTGCACAAAAAGGTCCTTACAATTTATAAACGGGCATTACAAATGAATCTAATTCAACTAAAGGACAGGCTCTAAATTTGTCCGTCTTTCTTTATCACATGTCTTCCCCTATCACTGCTACAGATACCTACAAAACAACAAGCAACTCAAGTGTACGCTTATAAAGCTTAGTGAGTAATCTCAATCATAGTTTACAGATCTTTCTCAAAAGACATCCTCATCTTACTCTCTTGCTATTCTCATTAGCAATATCTCTCTTCTCTTGACTCGGAATCTGCAACCATATTATCTTTACAAACACTAGCTAATTGTTAGCAACATCAACTTAATCATAGTTCCACAAGCAGAAATACTCATAAACTCGATTTCAATCTCACTTATACTTATTTTAACAATCTATTAATCTCAATTACCTCATAACGACATTATTCCACACGAAAATATATAACACAATCATGTCAACATTTACTCTAATTATACAACCAATATACACTTTTGACTCGGCCACTGTTACATACTCATAACAGTTTACTCAGTCAAAGGTTACAACAATAATCACAACATAGCAAAATCATATATGAACTCAATTACAACATTTCTCATTGTTATAATAATCAATGCAAGAACACGTTACCTCAGTCACGCTAATATCTATTCTTCTATATTAATCACTATTTATATTTAACTCATAAATCATTATCCATGATGACAATATCACTCTATCACTTAGTCTCATAATATCAACATAACACATACAAATATATAAACATACATTTATATATATACTCTGCATAAAACAAGTGTAACTCCACTCATGTATTAGAAAGTACTCACCTGATATCATTTCAATATATGAAACCCCCAATTTACGCGTATCTGGCTCCTGTTTGCTAGACTTGGTTACATCACCATAACCCAACTCAATTCTCTAAAATCCACAATCATTTCAATAACATCTATCTCAAAGATGTATAGATCAAAAGAGGAAAAAGGAGTATAAACGGTAAATATCATCTCATATTTTTACCGAAACCCCCAAATCCGCAGTTCTACTCATTAGACCGTAGGAACTCGACAATAATCTTACCAATAACTCTAAAGGCATCCACTAACAACCTACTAATAGCATATATAATAATTTATAGCTAAAACACGAAGATTGAAAGCTAGGGTTTAAAACCCCAAAAACCGAGAAATACTCACCTCGAGAAATTAGGAATTGAGCACGCGTTTACGGGGTTTGATTCGTGTCTCTCCACGCTTCCTAACGATTCTCCAGGCTTAATTTGACCCAAAATCGCCTTTGGTGCTCTAAAAATCGAAATGGGTTTTGTTTTCTTCGAAATGGGTTTTTCTCACTTAAATGGGATCTGCACCGTAACCCGACCCGGGTTGCCAAACCCGACCCGGGTCCATATACGCAAAAATCAATCCTTTTTCTCTTTAGGTGCAGCACGGTCCGGGTTGGTTTACACGACCCGGGTTCCTGTCGGACACGACCAAGGTTCATCTACACGACCCGGGTTCCTCTTTTTCCAAATCTTTGCAATCCAAACTCGACCCGTGTTATTAAACACGACCCGGGTTGAACTCGCAGGAACCAAAGTTGTTTCTTTTACCCTTTTTAACATCCTACTTCTCATAGATGGGTTTCTAAACATCTTAACTCGTATTTGAACTCATCTAATCTCGTTTATATCAAAAATTAAAATAAATCTACCAGAAATTAAAAATTACGGTATTACACCTTTGTTCTTAAATTAGTCTTACACTTGTACTGATTTTGTTAGGGTTTAGGCCCATGTAAACACTCTGTCTTTTATCGGTATAAATATTTAGCATTGTCGTAGGGTTTTGGTACTTATCTATATAGAAATGGATCTTGTACGTATTGAAGATGCTCGTTATGTCTATGTAACTAGGAGCTCTATATTTTGTATCATTATCCATATCAAAGTATTTAGCACCAGTATTATTCATTTCCTTGTTCGTTTTGCTTATCGATTAATGTTTATTGGTGTTGTGTATTAAATCTCTTACTCAACAAGTGGTATTAGAGAGGGTTTTACTGTTTTAATCAAGCTGAGGATTTTTTTTCTTTTTTTCAAGTCTTAGATCTCACTTGAATCTCATATCTGGATTTCGCGACTTGAAAAACTATTCTCATTTGATTCTAGTTCTCGATCGATTATTCTAATTCAATGACAAATTTCAACAACAATGCTCTAATGCTAAGTTACACATATTTGTTAAGATCTACAACTAAAGATCCGACGTTGATTCTGGAACATTAAGACCAATGGATAGACCGCGTGGAGGATTATTAAACTGGTATAGATGAAGAACCGTGGGGATCGATAACAGATGGTCCATTTGTGAATGTTCAGGGGTGATTCGGTCTTGGATATCCAATAGAAAATGAAGTATCATCGCTGCTAACAAGAAGAATATAGATAATGGCAAACGATGCATAAGGGAATTGAGAAGTGGACTACCATCGGTCGTCTATAATCACATCAGAGGTACAAAATCTACAAAAAGATATTTGGGATAAGTTGAAGATTCGATACGAAGGTACCTACAAGCTTAAGAAAAGTGTAATCACAACACATTGTCTGATTTTAGTGAGTTTCAACAAAAGGAGAATGAGTCTAGAGATTAGACATTTTAAAGATTTACCGAGTTTGTTTATGGATTCTAGAGGTACGATGTAGGAAATAGTACACACAAGATTAATGTGAAGTTCATGAAAAGTATTCGAATGAAGTGGAAAAATATCACTATCATGCTAAAATCACATGAGAACATAAATTCTTACTCGTTTGGTGAACTGTTTAAACTCCTAAAATCACATCAAGGAGATGCATTAGATATGATGGACAAAAAGCCAAATGCAGGTACATTGGCTATAGTATCAAAGTCCAAAACTGAGGTAGAATGTGATAAAGGAGACGAGGAAGTTGAATATGAAATAAATGAAAATGGTGAAGCAGTTGCATTATTCTCAAATAACAACAACCAAAATTTCTTGAAAAGCGGTAGTCCTGAAAGATATTCACCAAACCAAATGAATACTCTGCAAAATCCAAGCCTGATTCATTGTCGAAGCCTGAGAAAAAGTTGTTAGGTGACTCAAGGTACAACTCTAACTACTGTTTCGACAAGAATCACCGCTCAATAGACTTCATGCTTAAGAAACAAAATGATAAAAAGCATAAGGTAAAAGATGAGGCGTATTATGTGAAGAAACTTGAAGAGGTCAAACTTAAGGATTAGAACTTGTCATTGGTTGCTACTGAACAGAGTGATGGAACTTATCAAGTTTGGTCCTCGGGTTATGATGACGAGGAGATGCAAAGGCCAACCCTTGGAGCGATGCTTACTACACTGTGTAAAAAGGGTTTTGGTCTGATAGTAAAGTCAATGATGATGACAACGAAGAAGGTGAAGTGACTGTACTTTTGTCGCATGGCGAAGGGAACTGATGCAACATCCAAATCTCGAGTAACCATTTTGGAGCAGTTACCCTAGTATAAAAATGACCTATGGTCACACTTTTTCTGAAACCGCCGAGTCACACTTTCGATTTTTTGCGTGAGTAAAGGTGTTTAAACTACTTTTAGTTACATTTTACAGCAATAAGCGTGATCGTTGGTGTGTAGATTGTAAACGTTGATAACGATTTAACGTTAGACATTAGCTTTTTACAACGCACAATCAAACAATGTGGCCACATATCACCAACGGCCACAATTTTTTTTGAAAGAAAAACTCTGTGATGATTTTTCTATGAGACGAAAGATGCATATATAGTCACATAAAACAATTGTTTATGTGTCTAAATCGTAGAGTGAAATTAGACACATTATTTTAATGTAGCTAAAATAGAGTATATACGGCCACATAATTGATTTTGTTTGACCATATGATAGTTTTTTATTAGCCACTTAGTAAAAGAAACAAAATAAGTAACTATAAGAATTGTATGGTCACGTTTTAATTTTTTATGCGTGTCAAAAAATAAAGAATTGTCATGATAAAAGAGAAAAGTTGTGAGTATAAGTCTTATATGGTAACGACATACTTTATTATACGTGTCTAAAAGAATGGATTTATTTCAATGAAGGTAAAATCAAGTACATATGGCCACATAAATGATTTTGTGTGTGTCTAACCATGTTATGGTCACGTCGTAATATTTTATGTGTGTCTAAAAACAAACAATTGTCATGATAAAAGAGAAACGTCGTGAGTGTAAGTATTATATGCTCACGGTATATGTGAATTAGATGTGTCAAAATTGGATATAATATAATTAAGTGGCCATAAGGATGAAATGATTTGACCACATAAATGATTTTTTTGTGTCCATAGGATTGTGTTAGTCACTTAGAAAAGGAACACAAAAACACGTTACTATAACCATTCTAGGGCCACATTTGAATTTTTTATGCGTGTCAAAAAACAAACAATTGTCATGATAAAAGAGAAACGTTGTGAGTATACGTATTACATGGTCACAACATACTTTATTATACGTGTCTAAATGAATGGGTTTGATGGTAGTTTTCGGTTAGACCTGTTTGTCCGGGTATATAGAAAGGGTCAGGTGTTGCGGCCCTGTGTTAGAGAATCAAGTGGATTCGCTGGTTGAGTTTGTTTTGGTTGGTTGAGAAGTTGATCCTAGGTCGGGAACCTAGAGAGGTTGTTAAGTGTGTAGCCCTGTCGGCGGATTTGGAAAGGTTGTGTGTAGCCGTGCGGGAGGATTGACGAGTGTTAGGTGTTGTTCTCGGTCGCCTGATCTGTTCTTGCGGCCGAGGGGAATCAAAATGAATCAGGGAAGGCCTGCGAGTTCGATTGCGAACCAAACGGAACGGGGAACCTGTGATTCCATGTATGCTGTTGATGAGTGCGGAAATAGTCGATGGGCTGTGCATGAGTGGTGTACTGTGTTTGGATCTTGGTTGTTTGGATACTCTTAGACAGAGTTCTTGTGGGTCTGTAGGACGGTGGTTGTTGCCTTGTTGTATAGCAACTTGGTGTTATGCGTTGGTTTTTTCTGAATTGGTGCAATTAAATTTGTTAGCTAAGGGGCTTTGTAAGATACTTTGAAGGTGAGCATCTGAAGTTTGCGGGTCGACATAGATTAGGCGTATGGCGGTCGGTGTGGTTCTCAAGCGTCAAGGTGTGGGTTTAGTATAAAGGAGTCATCGTGGGATGTTGGTGAATCTTCGAGGTTCTGTGGTGAGACATTTTTGATTTGGGAATTTCGAGCATGTAAGGATTTAAGTTCCATGATCTTGTTGAAGTGGGTGGTGAGATCTTTCTAGTTCGGTCATGTAAAGAGATAAATAACTATGGAATGGTTAAACTGCTGGTGCACGATTAGGGCAAGTGAGGAAAAGATTTCAGGGACGAAATACATTTAAGCGGGGGAGAGGTGTAAGACCCTAATCCCAAGAAGTCAAGTTTCGAGTTTTAAAGAGTCAAAGTTTGCGGAATTTAAGGAAACAAATTATGGAAAAAGGAGGAAAAAGGGCATTAGCGCCGCTAACATGGAGGGTAGCGACACTAATGGGGCATATTGTCCCTAAGTTTCTTTTTCGCGTCGTTAATTGCCAGCTGTCTGGGTGGGTTTGCACGATCATGGTTAGCGATGCTAACCTTAGGGTTAGCTTCGCTAACTTCTGATTTTGGGCTAAAACCATAGATTTTGATGTTTGGGCCATAGTTAAGGGTGGGGAACCCTAGGGTAACCATCATTTTCCATCTTTCGGCCCCCAAGGTCGTCCATACTTCTCTCTCTAGCCATTTTGGGTGCTTTTGGTTCACTCTTGAAGATTTGAAGGTGTTCTTGAAGAATGTTGATGCTAGAAGGAATGTGAAGATGCTACAAGTGGTTTTTCATGAGAGAAGCTTCAAGGATTTACTGTTTCTGGGCACATTGTGAGTCAAGTTCTCACCTTTATGCATTTTTATGGTTTTTCTTATGATTTAAGTATGTTCTTATGGATTGAATAAGTGTGATGGTCCCTTTTGGTGATTCTCTATGTTTGAGAAGGATAAAGTCAGGAGCATTATGCCTTAAACCCATGATTTAGAATCTTTGGGATGGGTTAGAGAGTAAACCAAACTCTCTATGGTGATTATGATTAGTTTTGGACCACTTTGGACTTGAATCTTGTTCATGATCTTTTATGGTGATGTTTGGGTGGATAAAGTTAGGTTTTTTATGGATTTAGGACTGTTTGGAAGGTCCCTGGATGGATTAAGACCTTGGCTAAATGGATTAAGAACTTAAATAACTTTTGGATCTGTTTATAATTAGCGACGCTAACTTTGTTGTTGACTTTGTTGAATTTGACCGTTGACCGTTGACTTTTGACCAGTTTGACTTTTGATCAAACTTGAGGGTTTTGGATACCGGTATTATAAGATTGTCATGTT
The DNA here is from genome assembly GCA_023525715.1 of Cichorium intybus. Taxonomy (NCBI): domain Eukaryota; kingdom Viridiplantae; phylum Streptophyta; class Magnoliopsida; order Asterales; family Asteraceae; genus Cichorium; species Cichorium intybus. The sequence goes on from CM042009.1 coordinate 79,436,350, forward strand.
TGGGATTTAGGAAGTTATGAGTGGAGTTTATCTTGTTAAGATGTTCATGTTATCGGATCCATGGACGCGCGTGAGGAGTGCTGTTTGGCTTTGCGAATCAAGTGAGTCTTCTCACTATACTATGGGTGATGTTGCATGCGTAGGTAGTCTTATTACCTTGTGTAATAATGTGTTATATGTGTCGTACGTGTTTACCGATAAGATCGGGGCAAGCCTCTGAGTCAAAGAACCGACAAGATCGGGCAAGCCTGTGAGTCAATGAATGAGATGATAATCGACAAGATCGGGGCAAGCCCGTGAGTCACACGATGATTTCCGGCGGATCGGGGCAAGCCCAACAGCCAGGTTGTTTGGGGCAAGCCCGGAGACCTTTTGTGATTGTGTGTTATGGATTGGATCGTGTGGTATTTGGGGAACTCACTAAGCTTTTTGCTTACTCTTTCACCCTTACTATTTTTCAGGTATTTTCTAGGTTGAGCTTGGAGCACGGCGCGGCTGTACTGTATCTGAGGTTTTGATAATAGAGTCATCCGCTAGATAATGTTTAGAAACGTTTTTGATAATTACAATTTATAATGTTTGAATAGCAAGTTTTAATTTAGATGGTTTTTAATTGGTAACCCGTTTTATGTGTCTTAACCGTTTGTAAAAGAAAATTTTTATTACTGGATTTGGGACGTTACACATACTCTCTACTTTGGCTCAAGGGCTCGAGAAGGTGATAAAACAGTGACTTGGTGGTCTGCAGTTTTCCCAACTTCAAGAACAACTTCAATAACGGACTATAAACACCACCATACAACTCCAACTACTAGAACAAGCCTTAAAACACATAAGGTTTGGAGCTTTTTATCTTACAATGGTCGAGAACATGGATATATAACTGGATCTAGGTTTTAGAGTGTTCCTTGGCACCAACACTCTTCTTCTTCCTCCGCAAGCAACCTTCAAATACAAGTAATGAACCTAAAATCAATAAAGGAGAACTAGAGTTTTGAGCTGAGGTCTTTCTGGAGTTGTGGAGGCTGATAAGAAGGTATAACTAGGGTTTAGTACCTTTAAATAGGGCTCAAAGTCCGTAACCTATGGTTTTGAACCCTCGTGGCGTCGTGTCGCGACATATAGTTGGTCACGTTGCGAGCAACCTTGACTCACGTGTCTTATTAAACCCTTTTTCCCGCCATGACGTAAATCCCCACGAGCCGCGATGGTCCAAAATCTACCATACTTATCTAAAAAGTTGACGTTTAAGAACTTTCACTCATATTTGGAACTTATGCATTACAACTCTCCCCCACATAGATAGATTTTGTCCCTGAAATCCGCATCTGCAAATAACTCTAGAGAGTGCTCACTCATCTCCTCTTCAGGTCCCCGTATCCATCCGGAACCTAGTAAACATTGCCAGTGTAGTTAATATAACAAAAACAAACATTTAATTTAATTTAACAAAAACAAGCATTTAATTTAATTTTATAGTTTAATATGAATAACATATACCAATTATATGATATTATTAATTCAATAAATTAAAAAACATGCAAGACACTTATGAACTTTGTTTTTATGGTTTATGGATAATTATGATAAATTTATAAAATATAGAAGTTGATATGCCAATGATGACATAATATGACAAATGATCACATGGCAATCATATGGCCTTCATATCTAAGATCTCTAAAATTGGACTTCGTATAAACACGTCATGTCAAATCATCAATATACAAATCTTGATAGTTTATAAAGAGAAATTGTATTTATTCCTACTTTTTATTCCTACTCATGTTCCTACCCATGTGTAATTGTGACATGTGTCTTAAAATATTATTTATTTTATTAAATGTGACACTTGTCACAATTTCACATGAGTAGGAACATTAGTAGGAATAAAAAGTAGGAACAAATACAATTTCTCGTTTATAAATTATCTTCACTGTCAATAAACCTTCACATGTTTATAAATAGCTCACACATACTTATTTAACTATTGAACACATAGTCAAATATAATACCAAAGACACGTATTTTTTATTTTCTATATTATGTATCTAAAAAACCGTAATCAATCTTCTATAATATTTTTGTTTGTCAAAATATATTCAGTACTAGTCTATTTTGATTATATTATCGAGATGTTTTCAATAAGATAACTATTTTAAAATAATATCTAACTTTTTATCTATATATATTGAATAAAAAACAGAAAGGTATATGATATATAAATATGAGGTTAAAATTAAAATATAAATCAAAAGGTCAAATAACGTGACAAAATGACCAATAAGTTTTTTTAAATGGTAAAAATTTTCATATGATATATATATATATATATATATATATATATATATATATATATATATATATATATATATATATATATATATATATATATATATATATATATATATATATATATATATATATATATATATATATATATATATATATATATATATATATATATATATATATATAGGGAAGTGTTCAAATGAGAACCATTAAAAAATTGAGAACCATGAGAACCAATCTTAGCACATCATTAAAAAAATGGATGACCCTGATTAAATTGGATAAAATCCCGTTTTTTGTCTTTTTGGGTAAAAAAATGGTAAAATCGTCATTTTCACAACGTAATACATTTCATTCATACATTCATTCACAATTTAAATACTTATTCATACACTGATTCACAGTTTAATACGCTTACTTTTACCCAATTTCACAATTTCTAACGGTGATAGGAAGGAGCGACAGGGGGAGGGAGGAGCTGGTGGTAGAGCTGCCATCAGTGGTGGTGGTCGTGACAATTTTAATGCACACATTCACAGTTTAATATAACAAAATATTCAAATTTTATAAAAACATTCACAGTTTAATACGCATATTCACAGTTTAAAATACATATTCGCTGTTTAATATAAACATTCAAAGTATAGAAATTCATAGAGGCATTTCATCAAACACCTGGTGTGCGGTTTTGTATCAGATCTGATTTGGTTGTGCTGGAACATATTCGATGTGCTTATGGTTTCCGACATCGACGGGAGATGAAGGAGATTGCGGTGGTGCATCGGACGACGACGGTGGTGTAAATCGACCACCTGACCTCTTTTTTGCTGACTTTTTGCAACTCAGGTGGTAGATCTGACGTTAAGTGACGTCCCTGGTTGTGATTCATTGTCGGAACTCCTTTCATCTCGCCGGAACTCCTTCTCTAATGGTATGTAACAACGATGGTTGCTGAAATTGTAGATCTGGAGGTGGAGATTGTAGATCTGGAGACGAAAATCCTAGATCTAAAGGTGGAAATCACAGATCTAGTGTCGGAAATTGTAGATCTGAACGTCGGAGTAGAGTTTCATGAAGATGACGACGACGGAATAGGGAGGAGACGGTGGAGGAGTAGATTTCGACATGGCGGCGGCAGCGGCAGGTGGCGGAGGCGGCGGTGGTTGCAGGCGGCAGGTGGCGGCCGATGATGGCTGTAGTGTTGGGGTATGAATGTGTGTTCTTGGAGAGTTGAGAGAGTTTTTGAGTAGAAGATGTTTAATATGATTTTTAGATGTAAGGTGTGTGTTTTTATGTTAAGACTCTCAAATGACCATTGTGCCCTTATTTATTTTTGACCATTGATCAAGACTTAAATTTTTTAAAGGCTAAGGTTGGTTCTCATTGGTTCTCAATTTTTTAATGGTTCTCATTTGAACATGTTCCTATATATATATATATATATATATATATATATATATATATATATATATATATATATATATATATATATATATATATATATATATATATATATATATATATATATATATATATATATATATATATATATATATATATATATATATATATATATATATAATTTTACTTGCTTAAGATTTATTTGAAACTTCTAAATGTTTTGAAAATTTCTTTTAACTAATATAATGAAGTTATTTATTATTATAATGCTATGTTACTTATTTATTTTTAAACTTAGTATATTTAATTTATTAATATAAATTGAATGTTGTGAAAAATGTATTCTTAAGAAACTTTCTTTGTGGATTTAGTCCCTGCCGAAATTAAAATGTCTATTTTACCTTTTTAATTTCTTTTTTCAATTATCTTTAATTGTTTTTCAATTTTAATAAATGAAAAAACTAAATCAAATCCCCCATCCCCACCCCCTATCTCCCTCTATTTCTCTTCCATTTCTTCCTTTCTTTTTCTAGTTGTAAAACACACCACCACCATCACCAAGAAACCAAATCACCACCACCGTCTTCCTCATTCTTTCTCTGTCGACCATCACTAGCCGGAGGGAATTGCTACTCCGACACACATACGAAGTAGCATCCCCACCAAAAATGAAGAAAAATTATTTTCGTAATTTCACAAATAGCCATTGCTTTTTGTTCAATATTGATGGTGATGGACACACAGTTTACCTTGGTCTTGCTTCTGTACATAACTTTCTTCTTCTTCGAGGTTTGGTTGTTGAAGGTGAGCACCACTTTTCCTAGTTCACCACATTTGAAGCTTCCACAGATCACCGGCTCAGCGACGGTGGCTGTAATTTTCCTCTACTTTTGTACGATGACTTTGGCCCCTGATACTAATGTGCAGGTATGCAAATTTTTAACGAAATCTCACTATCAAAAGTTCATAATTCCATATGAAAGTACAACAATAATTTGATTGAAATCACAAAAGTAATACCTCAGGAGCAGGGAATTCCATTGTGTGTTTGGTTGTGGGCTTGATGATTTCTTCTGTGACTGAGTCGATAGAGGTTACGTCATGTTTGCCTTCACGGATAAGTCAGCCGTATTGAACTGGAACAAGCTCAGGTGCGATGTATGTGAGATTTATTCAAACAGAAGTAAGTACTATGGTGACTATAGAAAAAGGAATTGAAAGAAGAGATTTGAAGGATTATGAACCGACTTGAATTGGGTTCGACAGTCTTTGAAGGGCCGACAAAGGCAAACTTGCTCTTGGTTCTTTGAGTGAAGAACGAGTTGATCATCTTATAGAAAGCTTGGTACTAGCATGGAACGTTGATGAACAGCTTTAAAAAAACCACAATAAATGAAGCCCATATCAAAATTAGAACTCCAAAATTCCATTCGGGCTGAAATCGTTGACTTGAACGATTGTACAAATTCCATCTGGGCTGAAATGGAGCTTCCTGGGTGCTCTTCTCGAGAAACAGAATCCTCCATCAGAGAAACATGGTGCTTTTTTCATCATCAAAGAATGTTGCATTGTCTTACAATCAAATTTTTTGTCATATATAATATAAGAATTTATGCAAGTATTCAATATAAAAGAGTTGATACATAAATAAACTCAACATATTGTGCAAGGGCAAAATGGTCCAAAAAGATGAAATTATGGAGAATTTATTTTTTAAGACCTTTATTTAAGTCATGATATGATGATTATTTCAATTATAGTTTATTCTTAAAGACCCAAGAGCAAAAAGGGGAATAAATGACCAAAAGTGAAAACTTTATTGAACAAATATTTAAAAATTAATATCTCAAATTCTAAAAGGAATTGAGAAAACATCCTCAAGGAGACTTTGGTAATATTTTGAGATAATAAGAATATAGGAAAAAGATTCATGTCATTTGGATCTATAACGAAGAAGTTATGGCAGGTTAAAAATGACCTAAAAGTGACAAAAATGGTCAAATGGCCATGTTCAAGGGCCTATAACGAATAATATAGAAAGAATTAGACATAAGACAATAGGTGAAAGTTTTCAAGCTCATTCCCACCTTTCTAGGGGTATAAGACTTGTGAAATTTAGATATCATACGAAAAAGTTATGATACTATGAAATCAGGAAAAAGATAAGGACCAAAAGATGAAAAATATTTCTAAGGCATAAACCAAGGGGCATTTTCGGAATTTTCCAAAATCTGAACCAAGGCAAAAGCAGAACACGGTTTTGGTGATTTCAGTATGCTCGTTCTTTTCTCCTCTGAAACACGTCTTCATCTCTCTCTCTCTCTCTCTCTCTCTCTCTCTCTCTCTCTCTCTCTAAACACACATACGTACCCCAAAATCTAAAGAAAGTAGAAATCAAGATCAAGAAGAAAAAATCAGGAATGAACATACACCTCGACATGGTGTGTGTGCGTAAATCTAAAATCGGGAGTGAGAGATTCAGATGCGAAAATAGAGAAAGACAGATTGGGAAAGAGGCTTGACACCAACACACACACAAACTTCGACTATTATATGCGTGAATATGAAAAGGAAAGAGAGAGCTAGTCGCGAATTAGAGATCGATGGGAGGCAGTAAGGACAGAGATAGGCAGCAACTTTTGCTGTTATTGGGTTTACTTCACCGGAAAAGAAAACAAACGTAATCAGCGGCCAAACACCCGCTGTCAGCGGCGGGCGGTGGTGCCAATGGACGGTAGCAACGGGGAGAAGGATTCTATTGGTCCAATTTGTGTAGGAAAAATTGTTTCCATCTCCTGATTTCAGCTTTTTGGAACAAGAACTAAAAGGTAGGTGTGATTTTGGTGAACGCTAGTTCTTATGTTCAAAAATCCTTAATGCATGGTAGGTTTGAAGTTGGATTATGGACTATTATCATTTTAAGAATTCAACGTACATTAATTATCAAATTTGATGCTTGATTTAGAATTTTTGAATGCATGGTTATGTTGTTGAAGTGTTTTGAAACACCATAAGTAATATGATTAAAGCTTTATAGAAATGGTTAAATCAAGCGATTGATTTTGGATTTTGTTTATTGCATGTTAAGGTTTTGTTTGAAAATATTAAGAACATGTAGGACTATATTGAAAGCTTCAAAGAAAAACAAGAATATATTGATTGTTTGGTTGATATTGGGAAAGGTTTATTTTTTTAGTCAAGCCTCAAGATTTATATTGAGTCAATACAAAATGAGTTTTAGATATCAAAGATCAAGCATCATGTGAATATTGGGCTAAGTCAAGGCTAAAATTTTGATGTTGTTGCATCATTTTAAACTCAAAGATCTAAAGTAATGATTTTGGAATTTGAAATGGTTAAAGATAGTAAGTAAGGGTTGACTTTCTGCTTTGGTCAAACTTGACCATGAAATGGGATTCTTGCAATATGTTTGATATTTGCAATATATTCGTTTAGAAATATGAGAAAGGATGTTTCAAAATGGGTACTTGGAGGATCTTTATGTTATGACTAAAAGATTCTATATGTGTGAAATTTTAAAGTACTAGTTTAAAAGTGAAACAAAATTTGAATTGGATTTTGTTGGCCAATTATGACGATTGGAATGGAATTATGAATTCCACCCTTTATGGGACGATTTTAGTATCTACCAAAGTAATGTTTAAAAGAACATCAAACTTAGTTGGAATGACAATTATGAAGTATTGGAAACATGTTAGTGCCAAATAATGGTAAAATAACATGTTTTACAACGGTTTCTATTTTTAGAAAGTTTATTGATTCAAGTTTGTCAGAATGACATAAATGGGTAAAATGAAAGATGCCTTGACATCTAGCCATTGTTGTGAACTTATAGAGATGTAAAAAAAAGTAGTAGATTGTTAAAATAACCGTGTAGAACCCGAAAAATACCATTTTTGGTCAAAAGGGTAAAAATAACATGGTGAATAAAGAATTCGAACAATGCAAATATAAACAAAAATATGAATCAAACAACTTGCAATAAAATGAAGAACAGATGAATTTAGGAAACAATGTGTCGAATGCTTTGATATTAATTTTGGAGGTTTTACAATTGATAATGATGACTATCACACTCGACCCAGATGATATGACTTATATTTATACGTGATCATTGATATCAATCGTACAAAAAGATTTACAGAATATTCTATTCTTAGTACTATCCAATAAGAATACAACAATGTGTAACACGGAGTCTGACACTGCTACATGTTGTGTGGATAAGGTTTGTTATAAAAGTCTTAGCATCCTCTAGTACAAGACATTTGGATCGTTCAGACACAAAAGCTTGACTTCTTCGGATGGCTGGGGTCTTCAGATAGGCAAGAACACTTCATCACAAAATAGCTTCAACAACTTCCCCCTTTGTGTGAAGTGACATCCGAAGCTTTAGCAGAAATGGCATTTGTGTGCATCAACCATACATTGTCCGACAGCTAGCCACCATTCAAGGTGTTCTCTAATTTTCTTTCCTTCAACCAAAGTATTGTTCTTGCATGCGTAGATACAAGAAATCACCAATTTTATCACTTTGGTTGGATAAAGACCCTTAAAGTCTATATCATAGAATTTTTTAACAATTTTCCCATCACGACGCTGTCCTCTATAAGCCATACCTTAGGGATTGTCTAGAATCTCTCCATCTTCATAGTCACCCAAGTTTTTAACAAAACAGATGGGTGGAGCCAGAGAATTTCCAAAACATTTTTCAATATCAATATCATAACCAGCAAGGCGTTGTAGATAGTGGTCAAAGAATCCTATTGTGTATTTCTTGGCCTTGTTGAATATGGGCACAGTAGGTGCAAGATAACCAGGAGGATCTCTCAACAGTTCCATCATCTGAATGAAGTCATGTGGGTTCATGATTGGGAAATCTGCTACGGAGAACTTCGATTCCACTTCATCTGAACCTCTAAGAATGAAGTATTCATAGTTTTGAAAGAAGTTTTCAAACAAGATTCCTTTTTTATAGAGATTAACTAGACACTTTGTTTGTTGCTCCAAAAGTCCTTCAGTTCTTGTATAAAGTAGGCATGAAAGCATATTTTCTCAACCGAAATGCTTTCATTTGGTTTTCCTTTACAGCTTTGACAAACTGAAAGTATGAGAAGATCTTCGAATTGTACGGAATGTCAAGTTGTTCATCGATTGATTTTAATATTGACTAACTATCCAAGGGAAGACGATTAAAGACTTCGTAATCTCCAAAACCATGTGCTTCGATCTGTTCAGCATTCCATGTTTTGTTGATTGGTTAACATATCTTGTTTCCTTTCACGAGCTAAGGAGTTGATCACCGGCATTTTAGTGAATTCAGCCTCCCTTTGCTTATGTCTTTCTTCTTTACTTTGCTTGATTAGTACACCTTTGCCCTTGTTAACCTGACCAGAAGAGGGTCCTGCGCCTGATGGACTCGAAGACCCTGAAGTTCCAGTTCTAAGGGTGGAAGTGATTGTTGAAAAAGTCGGACCCGAAGAACTTGGTCTGATAACAATTCCCTTTCGAACATCGGGATTTTGAATTGGGGGAGGTCTTGGGGGAATTGTGGTTAATATGGCAAAGGTTGTTATCGATTTACAATTGGGGTTGTTGTTGTGATTGGAGTTGTTGTTGTAACTGGTGTTGTTGTTGCTGTTGTTTTCAACACATCGGTTAAGGCATGGGACCCTGAACAACTAGTTTCTCCCCTTTGCGAATTATGAACCGTAGATTCAGGTTGAGCAGATACTTGGGGTCCCATTTGGCAGCTTGAGAGTGTCGCATGCGAGAACACTCTTTCAGTTGTTGACAACATTTGTAATAATCACATCATTCGTGTTTCGGATCTCAGCAGAAAATTGTTTGAACCGCACTAGCAGACTGGGAAGCAATCAGTTCGGCAATTTTGGCTTCGGCTACATGTAGTTCACCCATGAAGTGATCTTTGTATTGGGCATTTAAAGATTGAGTCTCAGTGCAAAGGTCATCAATGGACGTCTTCAGATCAGCACTCGAAGACTCAAACTTGGCAACAACATCATTGATTTTCTTATCTATGAACTCTTGGAGTGATTGGCATCTGGTTGCTACATCATTCACAACAGTTTCTAATTTCTGCTCGAGAGCAGTCTGGATACGAAGTTGATTATCCAAGACTCTTTGTTCAGACTGCAAAATCATAGTTTTTACATTTTCTGGAATCGCTGTAGATGTTTCTTCAATTTTGGTCAACACATGCACTTCAATAGGATGATTGTGATCATATCATGTTTGACTTCTTAGAAGGACATTTAGTTTGGTATTAAGGGTTCTATATTGTTTGATTAATACAAAATCCTCATCATTCAGATTATCATCGTCTGGATCAACTATCGAGATGGGTTCCATATGGAAAGCTTTAAGTTTGTCTTCTGAAGTGGGTGGTTGCTGAAGTGACGAGGAAAGTGGAATTCCAAAACCACATTGGATTTCAAATTCTGGTAAGCAGGTATCAATACCAGATGTTGAAAAGGTAGATAATAATGGATCAGAGGATGTAATGATTGCTTCAGAAGATGTGGGTGGAGAAGTGGTTATCGCTTCTAAGGTAAGGGGTTCGGATGTATGAATGGTAGATGTAATTGGTGTTGTGGTTATTGTAAATGAGGTTAATGGTGTATCCGAAGTGGTGGAGATGGGTGGTACATCTAAAGATGAGGTTTGGATTGTTGTTGAAATGGATGTTGAAGAGGTAATGGTTTCAGATGTAATAGGTTCTGAAGTATTGGGTTCAGATGTTGGTTTGGATGTACGAGGTGTATATATATTGTGGAAGTGAGTGGTGCTGTGGAAGGTTGAGTTTCGTTTTGAGGAGGGGGTGATGGTGCTCTAGTATCATGCATAATATCTTTGGTTTCTTCTTCATTAGAAATAGTTTTATCTAAATAAGAAGATGGTTGAGCAATTACCTTTCTGCAAACACGCTTGGGATTGGTGCGTTTTGGTGGTTGTTCTGGGGCTTTTCGTTTCTTCACAACTTTTTCTTTCAGACCACTTGTACCACATGTAGTTTTCTTCTTGCCTCTTCGCCTTGACACCTCTTCTGCCTGTCATTCTGCGGCTAGATCTCTAACAAAGTAGGGAAAGATATGAATTGTTTGGTACTTATCTATGACGGTGTTAGTCAGTGGAACTTTGGAGATCATAGTCGGAGGGATTTGAGCATAAAACCCAACTTCATTCTCATCAACAGGAGGAATTTAAATGTTGTTGTAGGTCATTAGTTCAAGATTTGGGTCATAAGGAACTTTTGACCTTTGGTATGCTTCATCGACAACAATGGCCCAGAACCTGGCATTGGAGATTTTCGTTACCCGTTTATTGTGATTGACATGAGCACAAAAATCTGTCCAGAGAAGTAGATGGCGTACAGTAACCCCATGAAGGTCTGGCTTGCAAAATCAAGACCAGAGGAACGCCTAGATAAACATGGAGCTTCCAATTGTTTTAATTTTTTGAAGCTAAAAGCTTATTCTTTTTGAAGCTTCCAATTGTTTTAATTTCTGGAGAATAGCCCATGGAAATGAACATTCCCAGAATATCTTCAAGTGAGGGAACAATCGGAGCATTAGGAGATGGAATTCGAAGAGCCCTTGCAAAACGGTGTTGAGTGCATATGCAAGAACAGAGTGTTTCAAACACTCGACAAGAGCATTGTAAGGTGCTGGGTATAGGGCAGTATCGGATCTGAGGAGGTAGTTGGTAGCTTGAGATTTGAGAATAGGAACCGACATACCTTCTTCAGCACTCTTAGAATTTGCATCATGAGGAGCAGCCATTGTTGCAGGTTTGTGAGTATGAAAATGATCAGAGAGGATTTTGTAGAGAAAAATGAGAGAGTTGTGTGTGTAAAAGAGTGGAAATGTTTGAGTTTTGGTATATATACTGTTTGTGGTCCCAAGAGCATTAAATGTGCATGATATCCGGTCCACTAACAGCATGCCACGTCAGCCACACAACGTTCCACTATCTCTGCAAAAGTAGAACCGTCACTGTGTCAGTAATAATGACTTTGAATTTCAAATTTGTACCACCATGATTGTGAGATATTTTAGTTGGTATTGAACAAAATATAAGGAAACAAAATTACAAATGATAGATTATTAAATGAATATCTATAAACACTTAATCTTATTTTGGTCTTAAATGTCAATAATCATTAACATAGAATCTTTTCAAATTACAGCTGACATTTAATATTGTATAACACATTAATGCTGACGTAAACACAAGGAACAATCCTTCGGACATTAAGGTCTTCGGATACAAAGAAAGAATTCTTTATGAAGGATCCGAAGACAAGTTGTGAATCTATATGATGATCATCAAAGTGAGCAATAAAAAGATTTTTCTTTGACAATGCTTTGTAAATAACCAACTTGTGTTCAGGAATGTTGTAAAAAATAGAGTTTAACATATTAGAGTTCAGAAGGATTCAGTTCATGTTGGAAGTCTATTATTCATTCCGATGCCTTTGTGATTAAATTACAGTCAAATAGGCTAAGTCTAACCATGTTGGGTGTTGAAATTGATTGTATAAACAAGCAATGACGAGTATTCTAACAATTGTTATTGTACTTAAGCAATCACACAGTATTTAGTATAGTGAAGAACAGTTAATGAACACAGCGATATGAATAACTTGTGCCGAATGCTTGATTGATTTAGGGTTTTACTATTTGGACGATTACAATCTCGCTCAAGACACGGTATGGTATCACTGATATTTATACTAGATCAGTGATACACATAGTACAACTTTATTACAGAGAATATCCTATCAGAGTACTAACCAATAGGATACTAGATTCATGCAACATGTAATGTACTATTACGCGTGCCTACAAAAAGTTACTACACTAAGAGGTATTCGGAACCTCCAGGATATACCCTTCGGAGTCTTCAGACTTTGGAGTCTTCTATCATTGTTTTTCGCTTCTGGGCCTTTGACAGAGGGCCTTCGGATGTTTGAGCACTTCAGCACAAAAGGTTTCAATAATCTCCCCCTTTGTGTGAAGTGCATCCGAACCCTATCTTTGTTGCCTGTAGTGTTTCTTGAACGCTTGCTTCAGGGTATGCTGTAACATCCGTGTTTTGGGCCTAGGAGTTTTGGGCTTAAACCTACAAATAAAATTTATTTTGTAAATAAAGAAAACAAATTAATAATTAAATTTAATATCTTGTTATATTTTATATGGTGAATAAACGAGCCAAATATAGTTTTAAAATCAAATTATAACCAAATGTGAGAAATTTTGTCATAAGGACTAAAAGTGTCAATTTGGCCAAACTTAACCTAAGTAAATTTGACTAGTCATGGATTTAGAAAATTAGAAGATATATTAAAGGAATTGAGGTGGAGTTTATATTAGGTCTAATAATTCCTTGAATTTCATTAAGGACCTAGATTGTGAAGACTTTTAGTGTAAGGGACCATTTGTGTCAATTTGGGAAAGTAAGGGTTAGTGTTGATCTAGAGAAGGACTTAAGTGAAATGAATATTTATATTGGGGGCATATGTATGAATATGGAGGCTTCTAATGAGAATAATGGACTTTTGGGGTGTTGGGTGAAGAAGGACCAAACTATAGGGACTAGTTTTGCCAATTATGAAAGATATCAAGTTTTAGAGAGTGGTTTCCCCCATTTCAGCCTCATTCACGTGATTTGAGAGAGAGGAAGAGAGGATACGGCGATTTTCTAAGAGTTCTTGGGAGAATTGAACTTGGATTTGATGATTCTTGCAAACCTTCAAGTGTCATAGCAATCTAAGGTATAAACCCTTCACCTTCTAGATTTGAATTCGAATTAGGGTTTGGGGTTTTGACTCAATTCGAGATTTATGGTGGGATGAGGTTATTCCTATGATTCCCCAATGTTTATTTGATGTTTCTAAGTTGATTGGAGTCTACATTCAATCCATGGATGCTCTAGATTCAATTGCTTGATTTGTTTGGGTGTTATGAACCCTAGATTTTGGGGATTTGATGAATAGTTGAAGAATCTAGAAATTAATAGATGATTATGCTAGTTTTGGATGAGGGGATTCATTTCTAATGATTCCCTAAGGATTCCAACCTTTGATTTGTAGTCTTAAACCATGAATCACTAGAAAATGAGAATTGGGTGTTGAAATGGGTTTTGTTCATGTAGATGATGATTGGATCTCTTGTTTAATGGATGGATGAATGAGTTTAAGGTATCAATTTGGATGTATAAGTGGAGTGAGGATCATTTCCTAATGATTCCATGGAATGGAAGAAGGAATCTCCACTTGTAATCATCAATTGTAAGAATGGAATTGGGTATTCCATGGTTTAAGCTTATAGAGTGAAGTTGTGATCATGGAATGTAATTGATTCATTTGAAATGGTTTTGAATAGTTTAATTGAGTCTAATGATGTGTATTTTGGGAAGGAATAATGTCCTTTTTATGTCCATGAGTTATTGGAAGAATCAGAACTTGAATCGGGTAAAAAATGAGTGAAAATGACCAAAATCGGTGCTGCACCTGGGCATAACACGACCCGTGTTGTAGAAGCACGACCCGTGTTGTCCTTACAGTGATTTACACGACCCGTGTAACCCCTTACACGACCCGTGTTGGCCTCTGTCCGGATTTTGGGCACTTTTTGGGTTTTAAGCTTTACGGTTTGGGCATTGGGTCCTTGTTTTAATGCCAATCTTTGGGAATGTTTTAACTAATATTTTCCTTATATTAGAGAGTCAAGGACCTCATTTTAGATGATGGATGATTTTTCCTTCTTAGTTCTAAAGAAGTAATTATAGTGTGACTTTTAGATGAATCAAGTATGATATCTTCCGTTCTTGTATTGTAGGAAGAGATATGTTGTGCTGACTTGGAAGTGAGACTAAGGACTTGAGCTAGCACTCAACTAAGATGATTTGATGGATGGGATGATGTCTAGGAGCGCCTCCGAATGCATCAAACCTTGTGCGGAGTTAGTGTTGACTCGTTAGTTGACCTTGGGTGAGTTTACCGGGAGTACACATCCTATTTGTGCATTGCATTGCATATAGGATGGGATTGACCGTGTGATACCTTGAGGACGAGTTTTACCCTTCTCAATCAAAGAGGGTGAGGAGTTATTATGAGTTTTACCCTTCTCTAAAATAAAAAGGGTGAGGAGAGTTTGTTCCCGCCAATAGGGAACCGCATGAGGGAGTTGCTAACCCTCATGGGACTAGTGTGATGGCCACTAGTTCTACTTTAACCTATACGGGGATCGAGTGATATGCTTCGTGCGTGTCATTTTTGAACTTAGGTAGGTTCCATTGAGGTGAGTTGGACTTTTATGAGATGGACGTGGGTTTGGGATAGTTGCATCATGCATTTGCATTTGCATATCATAATTATCTATTTTGAAGTAAATCCTTATGATGTTTTAAGTAACTTTTGAAGTGTGCTTAAAATCTATTTTTGGGGGTTTGTCCCGAGTGTGGTAGTTCACTACCCACTCAAAATGGGTCAACCTCGGGTAAGCTCACTAGGCATTTCAATTGCCTAACTTATTTTGATGTGTACTCAGGCTAAGGAGTTTCGATGACTTAGAAAAGCTGGATGTTCAGAAGGCCATGGTTTGTGTGTTATCATTTAAGCTGTGTAATGGTATTTGAATTGTTACAACCTCGCTATTTTACAAACTAAAATGTTTTATCTAAAATGGGACCAAACGATGTTTTCCGCAACTTAAACCCAAATTATTTCTCATTAAACCCCATATGTTTTAAAATAGAAATTGAAAGAAAATGACTTATTTGAAAATATTGAAACTAAAGTTTTCACTAAAGGATGATTTTATTGATTAATGATGATAAACCATGAGTTAAAATGATGTTTTATGAAAAGCCTTAAGCGAGGGTGTTTCATATGCCTCACTGTCAACCACCAGTTGAGGTGTTCTCTCACCTTCTTCTTCTCCTGCCAGTTGTTTACAAAACAGTTGTTCACAAGTGTCAGGACTTGAGTAATTGACTCCGAAGGGAAGCGACCCATGAAGTCAATTTCGAAGAATTTAATGACAAGAGTTACTTTGTCACTAGATAATCCCTTGAACACTACACCCCAGGGCTTATCAACAATCTGCCCAGCCTTCAGATGATCAAAATTTTCAATGGTGGTAGGTGGGGGTGCAAGGGATTGGTTGAAGAGTCCAGCCACAACAATATAAAACCTGGCTACTCTTAGAAGATAGTTTCTGAAGAAGGAGGAGATATGAGCTTTAGCCAGTGCGAAGACCCCCATATCTTCGCACTCATTGCCAGCTGAGAATTTCAAGATATCAAGAAGAGATATGAAGTCCGAAGGACTCATAATTGGGAAGTCAGCAATGGTAAACTTCGACTCTTCTTCATTTATCCCCCGAAGTACGAAGAAGTTTAGGTTCAGAAAACCTACAAACTCCTCTCCTTTCTTGATCGAAATGATTTTTACTATTTTCTTCTCACTCCATACATAGTCCAGAGCCTGGATGAACTTTGTATGGAATGCAACTTTTCTTGCCTTGAATTCCAGCAACTGTTCTGTTGGCACTTGCCTTTCAAATTGCAGAAAGGCGAAGGTCTTCGGGTTGTAGGGGAGATCCAGTTGCTGCTTTTTGCTTGTTTTTGTTTCAAGGCTGTCGAGTGGAAGCCTGTTGTTAACATGGAAGTCATTAAAACTGATGGCCTTGATTAACTCCTCGGTCCATGTTTGGTTTTCAATAGCAATCCTGTTGATTTCGAGGATCTTTCTGAACTCCTCTTCCCTTTCTTTGTGGACTTGCTCCATGTGAGGAGCAATCCTTATCTCTTTCTGCACCGCTTTTGAACCAGAACCACTGGCTTTTGTTGTTGTTGTGGTTTCGAAGGTAGGGGCGGCCTTGGAGAGGATTAGAGGGCTGAAGGATGGTCTACCCAAGATGGTAGATTGATAGGTAGTTTGTGGTTCTGTTGTTGTTGTCACAGGGACTTCGGAGGTTGTGGTTTCTAAGGCTTGAGACCTTGGGGCTTCTGATTCTCCCCCTTGTGAAGGATGAACCGGCTGTTCACTCTGAGCAATTTGTTGGGGTCTCCCTCTTACAACCTGAGAACGCTCCATCTTGAGAGAAATATTGATCATGGGTTGAAGAGTGTTCTTCAACTTTCCAACAACGTCCGTCAGAATTGCTTGATTCGTGGTTCTGAGTTCGTTGGCAAAGGTAGTGACTGCGGAAGATTACAGTTCCGCAGTTAGCTCTTCCATGCGTTTGTGGGCATCAGACAGGTGTTTGGCGAAGCCCGTATGGTATTGAGAGTTTGAGGATTCTGTGGAACCACGAAGATCATTCAATTCCTTCTTCACTTAGGAGTTCGATAACTCTAACCTCTCAACAAGTTCATCGATTTTCTTATCATTTTGCTCCTTAAGGAGTCGGTGTTTTTCTTCTATCTTCTCAACCGCAGTGTTGAGCTTCCCCTCCAGTGTTCGTTGTATTTCGATCTGTTGATCGATAAATCGTTTTTCCGAAGCCTTGACTAATTCTTCCATTTTTCCAGTCAAGGCTTTTGTGCTTCAGCAATCTGGTCCTCAACACTGGCCTTAGGCTTATTTGTGGGATCGAAGCCAGTGTTGGACTGGAGAAGAGCATCCAGTTTGTGGTTGAGGGTTTTGTATTGTTTAGCAAGGATGAAGTCTGAGTCATCGAGACTTTCATCCTCATTCTCCTCTATCATAATTGGCGCCATGTGGAAGGCGGCCAGAGCCTCTTCGGTTGATGGGGGGTTTTGAGGATATGTTGGCCTCAAAATCGATGTCTTCTTGGAATGGATAATCAGGTAATGATGTATCCAGACCAGACGAGGGAATGTTCAAAAATGGTTTCAAAGTGGATGAAATGGGTGGTATTTCGGTGGAGGTTGATTTTGGTGGTGGAGGAGGTGGCACTTCGGATGTAGTTGTATGTATTGTTGTTGTTTGCTGAGCTGTCGTAGGAGGTGGAGGTGGAGTTATATGAGGTGGTGTAGGTAGTCTGGTTGTTTTAGGTGGTGATGGTGGTCTTGTGGTAGCTGGTGGAGTGGGAGGTCTTGTGGTTGGAAGAGGTGAGGGTGGTCTGTCTTCATGTTGTTCTTCTTCTTCTTGAACTGTGGATGGAGTCTTGTCTGACTCCGAAGACTCATCCACAATGGTCAATTTCCTTGACCGCTTCGGTTGTTTTCTCTTCGGAATAGTTTGCTCCGAAGCCTTTCTCTTTTTCTCTGCCTTCTTCGGACCACTAGGTCCACCAGCGACTTTCTTCTAGGCTTTTCCTTTTGTTTGTGCTTTGGCAGGCACAACTTGAGTTGTATCACGAACCGGGTAAGGTATAATAAGTGTATTGCGATAAGTGTTTACCTCATCACAATCCATAGATACCTTTGAGAGCATATCTAGAGGAATTTAGGCACAGAACACTGCAGGTTCTTCATCTAGGGCTGGAATGGCAATGGGTGTGTACTTCATTTCTGAAAGAGAAGGGTCAGGAACATACCCAGCCTGCTGATAGTGGGCATGAACAACAATTGCCCAAAATCTTGCATTGGAGATCTCAGTCCTCTTCAGACTGTGGTTGATGTGAGAGCAGAATTCGGCCCACAGAATAGATGCAAAATCTACTTTGACATCGTAGTAGATTTCGTAGAGGAGGCCTTGGAAGGCAACGCTTGCAGAGTCCAAGCCAGAAGTTCTTCCAGAGAGACATCTAAGGAAGATACTGAATAAGTATCTCCATAGATCAGGAAGTTGATTTTTCTTGAAGGTGCTGATCTTTTCAAGCAGGGGTTCGTAGCCCATTTCGTTGAACATGGCGACCAGTTGATCAGCAGACGGAACCACCATTTCCTTTGAGTTATAAGCAGGGAGATGAAGAGCTTTAGAGAACTTTTCCTTTGTCAGTTGGACCTTCTTGTTTTTTCCTTTGGAATCGATGGCCTCGTAGAACACCGATTTGACATGGTTGTTGGTGTCAAACAAAGCATTGGATGTGTAGTGAGCTCTGTGAACTAGAGTTGCAGGGATAGAAGGTGTATAGGTTAAAGCGTAACCAAGAACTGACCTTTTCAGACGCTCAACCAAAGCAGCGATTGGTTGAGGATATAGTTTAAGATCGTTACAAAGAACTAGGTTTGCAGACTGGTTCT
Organism: Cichorium intybus; assembly: GCA_023525715.1. NCBI lineage: Eukaryota > Viridiplantae > Streptophyta > Magnoliopsida > Asterales > Asteraceae > Cichorium > Cichorium intybus. The sequence goes on from CM042009.1 coordinate 79,455,244, forward strand.
TGAGAACAAGGATTGAGATTGCTTCAGTTGTCTGAGATGATGCTTCAGCCATTGTTGAATGATCGAGGAAGACGAAAGGATTTTAGGGTTTCTTTAGAGAATTCTTGCAGAGAAACTTAGAGAGGTATGATCGCGTAAAGAGGTGAACTGATGGGTCGTGAGGTATATATAGTATTCATGGTCCCAAGGCTATTTAGTGCGCGTTTGAATTGGTCCACTGATAATATGACACCTTAGCACCTGTCCGTTCCACTATCTCTGCAAAAACGGAACCGTTCGTCTGTCAGTCATCATTATTTAAAATTGAACCGCCACTTTCACACGATCTTTTTGTTAGGATTTGCCACGATTTTCTCAGTGACAGCTGTGTAACAACGGTTATAAAATTCAAAAGAATGTTTGTCTCTGAGATTATCATAAATGCGAAAATCACTTGAGCAATAAATTGACTTAGAATCAACAAGGATATTTATGACCGTTATAGGTACTCTTCGGAGTGGAATGGTAGAGTAACTTGAAGGGTTTTCTATCAAACAATGAACAAATAATCTCTTATGGTTCACATGAAACCCTAGAAAGATCTATGTTTTCTTCTATGAAGATAATAAACTAAAGCCTAAATGAAACAATTATTTCTAAAGATCAAAACTGAGAAAACCAACCTTTTGATCCTATGATCCTTGAAGCTAGCAGCACAAATATCCTGTCTCAAATGGTGTCACACCCAAGCAATGGAGAAAAGAGTCCAGCAGAGTAATCACAGTGAGAAAAGGCGCAGAGAATAAGGGTGCCAGAGGGTTCCTTTTATAGCCTCCAAGGGTTACACCTGAAACCCTAAGGAGCCTCCAAGGAGGGCAAGCCTGTTGGCCACTTGGACCAGGCTTCCTAAAACCCTATTAGGGTTTTCGCCAACCCTAGGAGAAGCCTCCAGGGTGGCGCCATTTTGGCCCCTGGATGATCTCTTGCCAGTTATTCAACTATTGAATAAATACAAGTCAGCCCCTGCACTTTAATTAATTAATTTAATCATTAAATTAAATCCAATTAATTCTAGATTAAATCTCAATTAATTAATATAGTTTCTAATTAATATATTAACACTTAAATATATTAATAAACCATTTAATTGATTCTATTGATTTATTAAACAATTAATAAATCAACATTTTACTCTACCGAACTCTATCCTAACCTCCAGCTACGAGGGCAACCCAAATGGACTTTGTTTCAATTAACAAGATATATATATATATATATATATATATATATATATATATATATATATATATATATATATATATATATATATATAAAGTCATGGCTTAGACACCTAATCCAACAGTCTCCCACTTGGATAAGTCTATGACTTTAATTTATCTTCTGATTAATAAGCAACCTACAGCTTCCAAGAAACTACTGCCGAACTCTGACCCAGTCAGTTCTGTCCATAGATAAGTGATCATATGATCCTTCGTCTAACAAGATATTTTCAGACACGAGACATGGATTGAGATCAATCTCTGTCCGATACTCTGTTTCCCGATCTCCGATTCTGCTTATGACTTTAAGACTTCTAATTGAACACATCAATTTAGTCCCGGCTGGCCAGCACTTTAGTCGACTTCAAAATCATCGAGAGGCCTACAGATATATGTTTCCCATTAGGATCAAGGAACGAATAAGCTTCGACTCATATGCTTGTGTCTTTTACTTATCAAAATCGTACACAACAATGCGTTTTATAACATCGAGTTACCGATGTGTTTTCGCATTATCAATGCACAACCGACTCGTAAATTTCAACTCATATGTCTCCGCTTTAAGATCATAAGATATTATCGTCTCAATATTGCTTGTGATGTAATCCATGAAGCAATCTATTGAGCACGGGTTTATCCAATACTCAATCTCTATTTCTAAGTACTTGTGAACGTTGTAGCAGTCTTACCGCAATGTATAACTCCTTAGACAATCTACAAACCAATTCACGACAGTCTTCGTTCATACTTACTCCCGAAAAGTATGAGCGACTGTGGACCTTTGAATAATCAAATTATTCGGGAAGCGAAACATGCAAAAACGAAACTTAAAATCTGACTGGTAGCTACTCTTGCCTAATTACCAAGTCTCCACGAGGTAATCACCAAGTCGAATTTTTTCATAAAACTATTATCGGTTTCTAGATTCTATTTTAAACTTTTAATTCATGTTATGTATCTATGTCTGGGTGACCTTTCACTCTTTCTATGTATCCAAATGTCATACATTTATACACTTTATCTGATCGGATATCCTTCTGATGATATTTCAATTTTGGTCATACCGTCATTCTCACTAACAACTCCACTCTATGTACTGTGACTTTCCATGGTTCTCGGGATCTTTAGTCCACATGACTGCACCCTAAGACTATTTCGATGCATCTTGAATCTTATCAAGATCATGCTTACTATGGCCAGGTCTATACTGATGACATCATCTATCTGATATATGTTAATGGATTATGTGAGTATGTTGCACCTTTTATATCTCTCATGCCAAATCATTACACTTTGCAATGACAGAAAATTATTTCCTAGGGCAATGCATCTTGAGTCTCATCAAGATCATTTTGGCAGAGTTTCGATCTATCTCATAGACGTTTATAACCACCCGAGCATGCTGTATCTTTATTAAGTCTTTCATAGCGATCCGTTTCTTAACACCAAGTCATTACACTTTGTAATGAAAAGAGACGTTTCCTAGAAACATTATGTAACTCACATATGGAGATAGTAGATAACAGCGACACTCCCACTGGCTTTGACACGGTTATGGACTATTCAAAAAAAATCCAGAACTTTTGGCACATTTTGAGAATCCAAACCTTTCTGACATTTTAAGGGAAATCTTTCAGCCCTTTCTCAAAATCCAATCCTTTGGCATATTTTGAGAATCTGAATATCCTTTCTTGCGAGATGCCAATGGCGTAATCCCAGGCCCACATACCTTTATACTGGCATACTCTTTGTGAGTCCCCATTAGTGTGTCGATGATCCACACGCGCTCCACTAACGACTTACATTATGCAGTATCCTTTCAGATTTCATCTTCTATTGAGAGTGCTTCTCTCGGAGTCAATTACTTGACTCTGAGTATCGTCTCACTCAACCAGATGTTCTGAAGGTATGTTTCTGTCCATGTTGGTTTCTTTTGATGATTACTCCCACTCGTTTTAAGACCAGTTGTAAAATCAATCAAACTGTCACATAGACTGTATCTCGTCCTAAGGTTCTCTTAATTTGCAGCAACCGGGCTCACCAATGTTTCCAAGTAGTCGGATTGAAAATCCGTACCAACTATAGTGTTTTACCACTAATTGGTATGTCACCCTGATCATAACTACTTATGATGGTGATCAGTACTACTGGTCAAGAGAAGATAATGTCAGAATTTAAAACAAAAATCTGATTTTTGCTCTAAGCCCAGTGATGACTAAAGGTTATTTCACTTGGCTAATCCTGAACTCATTCAGGACTGTCCCAAATCCCACTATTTCCTTAGAACATGAGTTCTTTCTAAAAGAGCTCTTTCTCTTCCAGGTATAGCGGGATAGCCAGTGAAACGACATTTCTGATTAGGTTCAGGCTAGTCATGAGGTTCGGATGAACACTACAAGACCCTGGACTTTTAATGTACAAGTGGGATAATCCCAGCTTTACATTTCAGACAGTGTCTGTAAAACCTACTTAGTCGAAGGATGTGGTTGGAATATGGTTTATATGGTCTGACTGGTATAGTATTCAATTTATTGGAAACTAATTGGCAATGTATCTCATACATCGAGGATCGAACTGTTTCGACCAATGCTCCATCATCTTCCCTATGACACATTATAACTATTAATGTTCTCGGAAGAAAATAACTGTGAAACATTTTCCCGGTTTATGTTGTCACTCAGGTTCTGTGGATCTTGTACTTCCTTTGAAGTCCTTGAACTATTCAAGGTTTCAATCCAATCGCTTATTCTGATAAGTGAAACCATATTCGTCATACGGAATGACAAATATTGCGAAGTACAAACAATTGTGTTCTATTTGAAGATTCGAGCAACACACAGGAACTGATGTGTTCGTTGCTCCTAATCTCAATCTCTTTTACATCTCTATGTAAACTTATGACTTTGTTAATTTTGTTCAAGACTTGCAATCTTCAGTTGACTCTAAGTCAACTGATTCCAAAATCCTATCCTCTGGATCTTTGGGTGATTCATTTCTTGCCATTTGTGCTTTATAAAGAACTTAATCATCATCTGACTCTAAGTCGAATGATTCCAAAGTCCTGTCCAACTGGATCTTTGGTTGATTCATTTCTTTACACATTAAGAACTCAACTCATCAAGTGACTCTAAGTCAAGTGATTCCAAGGTCCTGTCCAACTGAACCTTTGGTTGAATTGATTCTTATGACATTTATCTTAACAATCATAAAAGGACACAATTCCTAAAATCCAAACACTTTGGATGCATTCAATATTCAAGTTATCATCAATCATGCATTCAACAGAATCATACAACATTTCAAGGATAATTTCAAACAACATATGTTAAAAGAAATTAAACGACAATTTATTAAAAAAACAAGATCCTTGAACAATGTACTATATGATAGACAATGTCATATGCATCTGAAAAGCTAATAACAATATTTTAATATCTAACTAAACTTCAAAACTGCATGATCCGGAAATCCAATCCATATGTGCTCCTATGGGCCAATGTCCCATACCCTACTGATTCCCTGCATACAAAGCAAAATGTAACTATCACATTATGCATCAAGGAATTATGGAACAGGAGTTTTGAGGTTTTTAGATATACCTGAGCTTTCAAAAGATTTTAACCTTGGAGCATCTTCCAATCTTTCCGCAACTGTATCCAATTCTGTGGATTCCCAGTTTAAGACTTGTCCAGACGATCTGGATCTTTTCTTGCTGCGTCTTTTCACTGGACTTAATCTAGAAGTAGCTGAACCATTAGAGCTATGCCTGTCCAAGAGTGACTCGTATAAAGTCAACAGTGGACGCATTTCCATTAAGGTCTTTTTCTGGTCTTCCTTTCTATACGTCTGAATGAACAGATCATACTTACTGGTCAGTGAAGCGAGTAGAGTGTTAACACTCGACTCCTGACTCATGGAATAACCATGTTTGTACAATTAGCCTATGTATGCTTCAATCTAAAGAACATGTGAATCGATGATACTTCCTTCTTTTAACTTACACTCTGCAAGTCTTTTGAAGATCCTAGCTTGTTCCTCTTCAACCGTTTTTTGGAACTTTTCCTCAACCGATTGCATTAACTCATATGGCCCCAAGGATTCAAAATCCTTGCGGAACTCGGGGTCAATGGTCAATACCATGAGGTCACGAATCTTTTCGGATTCATCAACTAAGAAGTTACGCTCATTATAAGAACTCTTTATGATGACTTGTTCCGGTGGAACCGGGATCGGATACTCGGTTAGATGAGGCTTGCTAGCAATGACGAGAACCCGTCTCTAATTGCAAAGCCATTTCATACAGTTAAGGCCAGTCAGCCTTTCCATATTTTACAGGTGCTTTCTGATGCTCTTAGGAATGGGCGAAGGAGGAGAGGGAGGAGAATAGACACTTGATTCAGACATCTACAATAAACAGAATTTTATTAGCTTAATTAATCCTTTTAAATAATTACCCAATATATTATTTATTAAGGCTAGGACCCAAAGTGCCCCAACTATGGTGTGAAGAGGGATGCCGTAATCACAACATAATGGTCATTAAGGTAGATAATACACTAATCAATTTCATCTTATGAAATTCCTAGATCTGTTGAGACACATTGAACTATTCAATGGCATGTTTAGTCTCGGATGTGCCCCACTGTTTGTGACTGGGATGCCGAGGATCACAAAACCGGGTGTGAATAACCATGCAAATTCGCTCGGTACTCTCGAAGTCAATTGCCATCTCTAATTAACGTGCCGGTTAACCACACACGCTCCGTTAATAATGAAAAAATCGAGAAACCCATTGCAAGTCTTTGTGAACCCCTATTGGTGTGCCGGTTAACCACACACGCTCCACCAATGTTTCACAAATTGCAATTTGCAATTTCATGGATTAGCACCAATTCACATTTTTAACCTAAAGTAACTAGATTGGGTTTTTGTTCAAGGTTCTAGTAATTATAGCATTATACTTTTAAGAGGCTTAGCGGTTCTATCAAACCCGTTCGGCTAACGACACTCGACTGACCAGGAGAGCGGTGGGTAAGAGTGAATACCCATTAGACTGCCATTTTATAGGCAGTCGCCTTATACCTTCTTTATAGGACAGTTTTGTGAATGAGGCCTACTAGCGGTAAGACTAACCAATTTTCTTATATATAAATATTAACTTTTAATGATAAATATATAAGATATATATTTTAATCTTATTAAAATATTTTAGAATTAATTTAATTATAATTTTCGCAAATTTTAAACAATTTTTTTCAAAATTTAAATTAATTCTTTAAGCTGATTTAATTGATCTTTTAATTAACAATTAATTAAACTAATTAAATCTAAGATAGATTTTATAAATTAATCAAATTAATTTTCTATCTAGGGCCCCTATAGGATCGAAAATTACAAGCCAGGTAAAAGGAGTTTTAGTTATTTAATTAATCTAATTACCAAAAATAACAACATACTTTTAAAAGGCAAGTAAATCAAGCAAATAAGGGGGACCATGGGGCATGGCGGCTAGGGTTAGGAAACCCTAGCCTAGGCAACGAAATTTAGGCCATTCCAAGAGGGTTTTTCGCAAAAACACTCAAGGCAAGAATCATTCAAGCAGTTTATATCAATTCATAAGAAAACAAGCCTAAGCTCTGATACCACTGAAGGGTTTTCTAGCAAACAATGAACAAATAATCTCTTATGGTTCACATGCAACCCTAGAAAGATCTATGTTTTCTTCTATGAAGATAATAAACTAAAGCCTAAAGGAAACAATTATTTCTAAAGATCAAAACTGAGAAAACCAACCTTTTGATCTTATGATCCTTGAAGCTAGCAGCACAAATGTCCTGCCTCAAATGGTGTCACACCCAAGCAATGGAGAAGAGAGTCCAGCAGAGTAATCACATTGAGAAAAGGCGTAGAGAATAAAGGTGCCAGAGGGTTCCTTTTATAACCTCTAAGGGTTACACCTGAAACCCTAAGGAGCCTCCAATGTGGGCAAGCCTGTTGGCCACTTGGACCAGGCTTCCTAAAACCCTATTAGGGTTTTCGCCAACCCTAGGAGAAGCCTCCAGGGTGGTGCCATTTTGGCCCCTGGCTTATCTCTTGCCAGTTATTCAACTATTGAATAGATACAAGTCAGCCCCTGCACTTTAATTAATTAATTTAATCATTAAATTAAATCCAATTAATTCTAGATTAAATCTCAATTAATTAATATAGTTTCTAATTAATATATTAACACTTAAATATATTAATAAACCATTTTATTGATTCTATTTATTTATTAAACAATTAATAAATCAACCTTTTACTCTACCGAACTCTATCCTAACCTCCAGCTATGAGGGCAACCCAAATGGACTTTTCTTCAATTAACAAGATAAATATAAATATAAAGTCATGGCTTAGACACCTAATACAACATAACTATTATGATCAACTCCTAAGGATGTTGATAATACTTCTGATAGCAACATTTGTTTGTGAGGTGTTTGTTAATACTCCGAAGTCCATTTGTTTTCTTTTTGTTTTTCTTGAGTATGTCTTGTTTTAAATTTTGAGTGATGCATGATAACACTTAACCTTGATTTCCCTGAATATTATGAAATGGAGATTTAACAAGTTAATGTTCAGAATCATTCGAATCATGTTAGAAGTCCATTATTCATTTCGAAGTCTGTTTGATTCAATATCAGTCATGAATGTATAAGTCTAACCACCACATTGTTGGCTTGATTTCACATTTTAAACCAAAGGTTTGATTGATCTTTTGTGTTTCAAAATTTTCATATAAAATAATGATAACATTCTTTGCATTTAAAATTTAAACGATTTTCATTCTTGAATTAAGCATCAGAAGCGTTTTAGAATTTTGGATTGACTTTGAAGAATCCTTTTTTTGAAAAACTTATTTCATTTCATCAATTGAAGTGTTTGGATACTAAGCTCTGATGACAAGCCTTTGAGCTTCGTACACCACTCCAACTTTACCATTTAAGATAGATTACTTGAAATGTTCATATTCTCTACATGGTACTCGACTATGTTATAGGAGTTCCTTGTATTGTTATTTAAAACAGAAGAATAAGCCTTTGAGTGCTGATTTGTATTTCTTTTGCACTCCCTTGTTTATCTTTTTACTTGTTTGTTGTCTTTGAATCTTTTGACAATTTGTTTTTTGTTTATCTTTCTGAGTTTTTCTTTTCATTTTCATTTTGAATGTTATCTTTTCCTTTTTGGATTTGCTTATCCGAAGAGTCAAAATTTCACCATTTAGTTTCTTCCTGTGGTGCTTTTTGTTTTGTTTTGTACAATCCTTGAGTTTGAGAAACTTCATTTAGCTTAATTTTGAAACACTAATGAAAAGAGTTTTAAATTTCCTTATCAGACAATGTTGGTACTATTTTTGAAGAAAACTTCGGAACACTTGAGTCATCCTGTGTAGTTTTGAGGCTACATGATTAATTTGATGTTAAAGCGAGTCAAGCTGAGTGGGGAGGTTAGGAATAGACATTATGTTAAGGATATTAGAATCAAACTAAGCTTCAAATTGTAAAATAGCCTTAACCTCACCTCGAAGTCTGTTTTCTTACCAATGTTTCAAAACGATTCCCATATAACTTTTAGTGCAGTAAGGTATGATCCTCAAAATCTAAAATCAAAGTTTTGTCCTTTAATCAGTTAACTCATGAAAAGAAGGTTATTCTTTGTCACTCATGCACTAGAGATTGTGTTTTGAACTTTTAAAGTGTTTTCAAGTAATTTTGTTTTTGATTTTTCTTTGAAACAACCTTTTATTATGAGATTATTTATCCTTGAGATCTAAAATCAAATTAAGTTTCAATAGATTTAATCATTCAAGATAATTTTATTAATTAAAATTGTCTGATCCGAGGTGCTCCGAAGTGACAGAAGGCTTTGGAGTACTGCTGTGCAACCTTAAGTTGTTTTACTTGTTTTACTCTGATGGGCTCCGAAGTGACAAAGGTCTTCGGAGTGCTGCGGAGTGTTATGAATTTTTTTTTTCAATTGTAAAGACTAAGGAAAGAATGAGCAAATTTGAGATCTATTGTAGAGTGGATCCGTCAATCATTCCAAGTCCACGAACGATTCTTGTAAATGCCTCTTCATTCAAAGCTTTAGTGAAGATGTCTGCCAATTGTTCGGTTGTGTGAACAAAGTGCACCTCAATATTCTCCTCCTCAACATGACTTTTGATGAAGTGATAGCGAAGAGCTATATGCTTCGTCTTGGAATGTTGAACAAGATTGTGGCATATAAGAATGGCACTTTGTGAATCACAAAACAATGATATTTTTCTCATGTTGATGGCATAATCCTTCAGTTGGCTTTGAATCCAGATGATTTGGAGGTACAAGCTGCAGCTGCTACATATTCTGCTTCTGCTGTGGAGATAGAGACACAAGTCTACTTCTTAGATTGCCAGCTGATTAGCTTTCCATCAAGGAATTAACAACCACCCGAAGTGCTCTTGCGATCAATAGAGCATCCACCAAGATCTGAGTCTGAATAAGCTTGAATGTAGAAGCCTGAGTGTGCTGGGTACCACAGCCCATAAGCAGGTGTACCATGAAGATATCGAAAGATTGTCTTAACAGCAGCCAAGTGAGGTTCTCTTGGGTCAGCCTGGTATCTTGCACAATTGCAGACTGCAAACATGATATCAGGTCAACTGGCTGTGAGATAGATCAATGATCCAATCATGCTTCGGTATGTCTGGATGTCAGTCTTCGGTTTGTCTAATGAAGGATTTAACCTTGTACCTACAAGCAACGGAACTTTTGCTTTGGAACAGTTAGTCATTCCGAAGCGTTCAAGCAAACTCTTCGTGTACTTTTGTTGATTAATAAAGATCCCCTCTTTGGTTTGTTTTATTTGTAATCCAAGAAAGAAGTTAATCTTTCCCATCATACTCATCTGAAATTTACTTTTCATGAGTTTTTCAAAGTCTTTTGAGAGATTGGGGTCAGTGGATGCGAAGATTATGTCATTCACATAAATTTGGACCAACATCAAGTGAGATCCAACTTTCTTTCTAAAAAGTGTTGGGTCCATTGAGCCCTGTTTGAAATTTGATTCTTTTAGAAATTTTGTCAAGGTCTCATACCAAGCCCTTGGAGCTTGTTTTAAACCATAGACAGCTTTGTCTAACACATAGCAATGGTTGGGATGTTCTTTACTTTCAAAACCAGGTGGTTGTTCAACAAAAAAGGTTTCCTCGAGATCACCATTCAGAAAAGCACATTTGACATCCATTTGATAGACATCAAAGTTTTTGTGTGCAGCATAAGCCAAAAATATCCGAACTGATTCGAGTCTGGCAACAGGAGCAAATGTCTCTTCGTAGTCAATCCCCTCCTGTTTATAATAACCCTTGAAAACCAGCCTTGCTTTGTTCCGAACCACGTTGCCTTCGGTGTCTAGCTTATTTCTATATACCCATTTCAGACCTACAATTGAAGCATTTGCAGGTTTTGGAATTAGCCTCCAAACTTTGTTTCTTTCAAATTCCTCTAATTCCAACTGCATTGCTTTAATCCAGTCAGGGTGATCAAAAGCATCTTTAACATTCTTAGGTTCAACCTTGGAGATAAATACATTGAACATGCACAGCTCCGAAGTTTTTTTAAATCAAGTTGTCTTTGGTGAAGTTGTGCATGAGTCAATACTCTATCTTGAACGTTACCGATGACTAGTCATAGTGGATGATTTTTCGTCCATTTGTCCAAAGGAGGATAGTTTGGATCAAAATCAGGTGGTCCTTCAGAATCAATATCCTCGATATCTGAAGGATATCTCGATGTGGATGGAAAATCACCCATTAGTAAGTGATTGTTTGAGTTAGTTGCATTTGTTTGTGGTGTGTGCAATTGTGAAGAGGAGTTTAGAGTATGCTCCCCCTCGACAGCAGTTGGTGTTGAGGAAATGGTTGCTCTATCCGAAGCGACTGGTGTTGCTGAGTTAGGAGTGGAAATCTCTGGCTCCCCCTGGATTGATGTATACAGGGACATGATATGAGAGATTTCCCATGGGGGTGAAGTTTGACTGTTGTTTGGCTCCACCTCAACACTAGCATTCCCTTCACTTCGGTTTGATGGCTCCCTCTCAACAGATGATGGTCTTTGTACACTACTTGTGGAAGAGTCATCAGGTCCATCTGTGAGTTTGGACAGTTCGGACACAAGGTTATCAGGTGCCCTGGCTTCGGAGTCCACAACCTTCACAGGTGGATCGAACAAAAGTGCCAAGTCTGTATCAAATGTAGTGATTGGTACAGCATCCACAACAGGCTTTGGAAAGATGGATGACATGGGGAATGGATGCAAAGACTTCTTCATGTAGTAATCATCAAACCTCAGGTTGAAGGTTTCTTCAATTTTTCGAGTCCTCTTGTTCATGACTCTGTAAGCTTTTGAGTCTTGAGAGTATCCAAGGAAAATCCCTTCTTCTGACTTTTCATTGAACTTTGTCAAATGGTCTTTCAAATTCAAGATGAAACACCTACAACCGCAGATGTGAAGAAATTTGACATTTGGTTTTCTTCGGTTGAGTACTTCATAAGGTGTAATATGAAATCTCTTGTGAATGTAGGATCTATTTTGAGTAAAGCAGGCTGTAGAAATGGCTTCGGCCTAGAAGTACATGGGCAAATTTGCAAAATTAAGCATTGTTCTAGCTCCTTCACACAGAGAACAATTTCTCCTTTCTACAACACCATTTTGTTGTGGTGTATATGGTGCTGAGAAGTTGTGACTAATCCCCTTTGTTTTCAAGAATCCATCAAGAGTTTGATTTTTGAACTCTGAACCATTGTCACTGTGCACATTTCGTACCTTCTTGTTTAGCATCACTTCCATCTTCTTTATGAAGTTAATGATTTCTTCAGCAGCATCTGATTTGTTTCTTAGAAATAAGACCCAAGTAAACCTTGAATAATCATCAACTATCACAAGAATGTACTTCTTCTTTCCAATTGACTCTACTGCAGATGGACCACACAAGTCTATATAGAGAAGTGAAAGGGGTTCGGTGATTTTAGGATTGCTCACAGTTGGATGCCTTTGTTCTGTTTGCTTGCCATGCTCACAAGCAGAAAAAAGTGAATCATTATCAAATTTGACAACAGGCATTCTACGAACCAAATCCATAGCCACTAACTTGTTTAAGTCTTTAAAGTTCAAATGAGCAAGTCTTCGGTGCCAAAGCCAGCTAACATCGGAGTTGGCTTTTGAGAGAAGACACAAGGATTGCCCACCAGTTACAGGCTTTAGATTTAAGGGAAACATTGATCCCTTCCTTTCAGATTTGAGCAAGACTTTGTTTGTTTCTTCTTTTGTGATGACACTCCCTTGGTTGTTGAATGTAACTGCGTTACCCGTTCCAACCACCAATTGAGATATACTCACAAGATTGTGTTTTAACCCTTCAACAAATGCCACTCTGCTAATTGTGAATTGCCCATTCGTTATTTTACCATAACCCCGAATTGGACACATTTCATTGTTACCGAAGCGTACATTTCCAGCATCATCCAGTGTCCTATAATCTCTAAGATATTCCCTCTTCCCTGTCATATGTCTTGAGCAGCCACTATCCATGTACCATTTAGTATCGTACCGCTCAGTAGACATTACCTGCAATTTATCAAGAAGTAGTTGGTACCCAATCAATCTTGGGTCCTCAGGGTAAGCAAAGGATTCTTGAATCCATTTTTCTACGGCCTCTTCTGGTATTTCATTTGCATTTAAGTTGATTAGATTCTCCGAAGCCTCATGTGATGAACATGATTCCGAAGAGTTTGAATAAGATTCAGAAAAGCTTTTTGTCAAATTTGATGAGTCCAAAGTGTCTGACAAAATGCAAGACTTCAGAACCCATTTTTGTTTGGATGATTTTGACTTCAAGGTTTTTGATGTTTGCTCTTCACTTGAAAATTTAAACTCATTGATGATTTCGAAGATTTGGTTTTTGTAGTGAGATTTTCTTTCAAATCATTCTTTTCCAATTTTGTTTAGAAATTTCAATTGTCGATTTCTTTGATATTGAACTGCACAACGTAGATGTACAAAGGTACTCTTCGTATGCCAATTTGAAATCATTTATTGAGAGATTCTTATCTTTAAACAAATCCAAATTTTTGTCTAGCCATTGATGAAATGTATCTATCAAATTGTTGCCTTTGGAAAATGTTTTCTTTGTGGATTTTTGGAATTTTGGATTGGGAAAGTTAGGGTTTGTTGGTGTAAAAATTGGTTTGACATGTTGATTTTTGACTTCTGAAACCTTTGAGTTAAATGGTTTTGTTCCAGAAGTTGAAGCAATTGCCTCAGTTGGTTTCAAACCTCTGAAGGGAGTTTTTCTTTTGACAAGATTTAGAGTTTGTTTTGATTTCGAGTTCGCAGCAATAGGTTTCTGAATTGATTTTGTAATCACTATTGCTGGTTTTGATTTTTGGAGAATTTGAGGTCTTTTCAAAATCAGAGGCTTTTGTACCGGAGGCTTGGAAACAACAATTTTTGGTTTTGCAATAACCTTTTCAGAAGATTGTAACAGGGGTACACATTCACATGATTCCATTAATTGAAAGACATCCATCTTCGGAGCTATGGGTTTCTCCATAACTTGAATTTATTTGTGATTTCGATTAGTGTAAATGTGATTATCATTTTTGACATTCAAAAGATATGACATGTTTTTGGGGATCTTTTCTTTTTCATAACAAAGACGATTGTAGATGTTATGGCCATACAAATATTGTTTTCTTATGTTGATTTTTACTTCCATTCTTTCCTTCGTTTTGTTTTCAACCATTTTTGAAGATGAGAAGAATCCTTCCTCAGTAACTGTGGAATTATCCTCCTCAAGAAGTTTTTCTAAATCGTTTTCAACCAAGGGTAATCCACCCGGTTTCACAAAGATGGCATTTTTGAAATAAGATATCTTCGGATAGATACAAGCCACATGAACTAGCCTTTTTGAATCGTCCTTAAGATATTGATCATAAGAGACACAATCATCTGAGATTTGTAATTTTGATTTCACAATTTATTTGTTTTCAAAAGTTTTAGGTTCAAAAACAAGTTTTGCTTTTCCTTTGTTCACCGAAGGCAGTTGTGATATGTCTTCGGAGGGCGGTGCGGATGCGGAGGATGATTTTAATAAAGTTAATGAAGAACAATCAATTTCCTCCATATCCGAATCACTTTGAGAATCATTCTCAGATGCAGTTTCAACAGTAACTTTTTCTTTGTTTTCAATTTGAGGAACATTCTTTTTCAAGATTGGAATTTCTTGTGGCAATAATTTCAACAAGTTATCAGCAGTGAGATGTTTTTCTACAAATATCAAACCATGTTTATACGAAGAATTGGTCACTTCGGACCCAGATACTATAGATTCACACTCATAAGATATACTATCAACTTCCTTAAGCTTAAACTCAATAAAAGGTAATAGTTGTCTATGTTGAACATTGCACACATCAGCTGAATGATAAATACGTGTAATATGAGCATATAAACGTTTTGCAGTTTCACAAAATATATTGCGTTGTCTCAAAATTACATCATGATTGTTCAAAAGTTTTTCTTTATTCTCTTCTAGCAATGAGATTCTTAGGTTGGACTTTTCTAGGGCTAGCTTCAAACTTTCTACTTTGCCCCTCAAGCTGAGAATCTCCTGCTCACTGAGTGTCTCCCTAGTTTTCGCATCAATAAGCATTTTATGCATCACAGAACAATCACGAGTTATTTCATTTATGATAGGAGTTGATTGAGAAATAGGAATTTTAAAAGTTGAGAGAAGTTTGGATACCTGCTCAGGAATGGTCAGGCGTGTGTCATTTGCCATCAAACAAATCTCCTCATCATCATCCGAAGTGTTGTCAGACCAGGTCTTCGGATTCCCAGCATCAATCATCTCATTCACCTCCGAAGTCTTGAAACCAAGACCAGCAGTTGTTTCATAGCCCAGCATCTCCTCATCAGCCATCTCCTTTGAAGTACTTTTCAGAAAGCTATTACCATCATCATATGCCATGAAAGCACTATGAGTTGGCTTTCTTACTTCTTCATCTTCTGAATCAGAAGACCAGACTTAATAAGATCCTTGATAATCCTCAGCAGCCATCAGGGCTAAGTCTTTGGTCTTTTCCCTCACTTCTTCCATCTTCATTGCATAGTAAGCTTCATCCTTCACTTGCGGTTTCTTCTCATTTTGTTTGCGAAGCATACAATCTTTAGCAAAGTGATTTTTACCTCGACAATAATTGCAGTCATAGCCTGAATCACCAGAAATATTCTTCTCTTCGGTTTTCTCTTTTGAAGACTCTGAAGCCTGTGTTTCTGATGGCTTCGGAGTTGAAGACTTTGAGTTTTCCTCCTTCGGAGTGTACATTTCAGGTTTTGGTTAAGGATTGATGTTAGGCTTGTTGAAATTCTGGACAAATGGTTTTCTGAGTTGTTTTTGATGAATGGTTTCTTGAATCTTCGGCTATTTGCAGCTTAGAGAGCAACAGTTTCACCATTGTTATCAACCATATAAGCAGCAACTTCTTCATCATTATCTTCGTCTTCTTCTTTAGAAACAAGTGCAAGTGGTCCAGATCCAACAGTTTCACTCCTTCGACTAACAATATCAGGTTCATGAGATTTGAGCAAATTGTACAGGGCAGCTAACTTGTACTTGTCAATGTTCTCATAAGATTTAACCATTAACATGATGGGTCTCCATTCCTTGCGAAGACTATAGAGAAATTTGATGTTGATTTCTTGTTGGCTTCAGGTCTCACCATACTTATCCAAGGTATAGATCATGTTACTAAGACGTTCATAACATGCTTCAAGGGACTCATTCTCTTCTTGTTTGAAGTTCCAAAAGTCTGCTAGAATTTCTTGAACCTTGCTTGTGTGAAGAATCTTGTCACCTCCAAAACGAAGTGCAAGATTATCCCACATCTCTTTGGCAGATTTTGCATCGGCTATGTGATGACTGACATCTAGACCCAGTCCGCTTCGTAGTTCGCGCATGGCTCTTTCATCATTTTCAAGTTTCTTCATATCTGTAGGATTCAGAACTACAGCTTCTTCTCCATCAGGAACTACGAATCGACCAGCTATGTCAGTATGAGGACCATCAGTCACTGATCTTCAAAGATCCTTATCAAGACCTATTAGATAGTCCTTCATTCTTCCAGGCCAATAGTCATAGTAAGAGGTTACTAGAGCAGGGGCTTTTGTTGCAGAACCAATGAGATTTGCATAGTTGAGCATGTTTGCGTAAGTTGCTGTAGAGTCAGCCATTTCGATTGATTTTTCAACTGGATCTTTTCAGAAAAACTTATGAAAGAAGGCTGATTATAGTTGCGGAAACCTATATCTAGGAAACAAGCTAGATCTAGAACTGTAACAAGAAAAATGAACTTCAATGGAATAAGTTTTCGAGCTGTCCTGCTCTGATACCACTTGTTGGGTGTTGAAATTGATTGTATAAACAAGCAATGACTAGTATTCTAACAGTTGGTATTGTACTTAAGCAATCACACAGTATTTAGTATAGTGAAGAACAGTTAATGAACACAGTGATATGAATAACTTGTGCTGAATGCTTGATTGATTTAGGGTTTTACTATTTGGACGATTACAATCTCGCTCAGGACACGGTATGGTATCACTGATATTTATACCAGATCAGTGATACGCATAGTAAAACTTTATTACAGAGAATATCCTATCAGAGTACTAACCAATAGGATACTAGATTCATGCAACACGTAATGTACTATTACGCGTGCCTACAAAAAGGTACTACACTAAGAGGTCTTCAGATCCTCCAGGATATACCCTTCGGAGTCTTCTATTATTGTTTTTCGCTTCGGGGCCTTTGACAGAGGGCCTTCAGATGTTTGAGCACTTCAGCACAAAAGGTTTCAACAAACCACCCAATGTTTCATCCAATTTCGTATATTATGATGTTTCAAAGTTTTGAACTTGATTTAACGATTCAAAATTTCCATCATAAGATGAGTTTAACAACCACTACGTAAAATGCCTTTGTGATTAAATTTCAGTCAAATAGGCTAAGTCTAACCACCCAATGTTTCATCCAATTTTGCATATTTTGATTTTTCAAAGTTTTGAACTTGATTTAACGATTCAAAATTTCCATCATAAGATGAGTTTAACAACCACTACGTGAAATTTAATTTTGTTTTCGCTTTTATGAATTGAGCATCAGAGGATTGATGGAAATGTTTGATTGAAGCTTTGAAGAACAATTTGGAAATTTATCACATTTCATCAAATAGAGTATTTGGACAAATTTCCCAGATTACAAGCCTTTGGGATTTATACACTACTGTATTTTTGTCATTAAAGACATATTACTTGAGATGTGCATACTCTCTATAAGGTACTCGACTATGTTATAGAAGTTCCTTATATTTTCATTTAAGAAAGAGAAGTAAGCCTTGGGGTACAATTTTTGCACCAAACTTTTGATATTTTAGCACATTTTTGCTTTTGAAATTTGATTTGTGCCCTTTTTGAATTCAAGTTGTTTAGAATTCAATTTTTGTTGGATATTGCATCCGAAGTATAAGACTTGAACTTTTTCACCATATAAGACATTGCTTGGTGACAAAGAAATTTCACAGAATCTATTTCCTTTGCCTCGTATAGCTCAATTGTGTGATAAAGTTGAAAACATTTTCAAATTTATTATTAGTAATTGTGAGATGCACTTAAAAGAGAGCTTTGGATCATTTTGGTATCATGAGAAATAAGATATTTCTTGAATATTTTATTGATAAAATGAGTTGGATATAACAGGGAGTTTAGTAATAGACACTTGTTAAAGATCTTGTAATCACACATGACTTCGATTTGTATAACTGCATTGACCTCACTTCGAAGTCTATTTCTTTACCAATGTTTCACTTCGATTCCCAGATACCTTTTAGTGCAAGAAGACATGATTATCAGAATCCAAAATCAAAGTTTTGTCCTTTAACATATTCTTCCGAAGAACTCAGTTAGTGTTAACACTAGCATTTTTTAAAATAGATTTATGATTTTTCATGCTCATTTGATTATTCAAAGCAATTTATTCTTATCTTGGGATTGTAATTCAAAAAGGTATCAACATCAACATGTCATAGATTTCAAAGGTGACTTCTGTAAGTAAGAAAACATTTAATGTTTTAGAATGAAAGTTGACATATAGACCTTTATTGACCAAATTTTACAGATCTGAGGGCATCCGAAGGTTCGGATGTCATCGGACATGTGAAATTGTTTTACTTATGATGAAAAGAAAGGGATATAAAGTGCGAATCTGATGTCAAATAAGGGTAGATCCATCAATCATCCCAAATCCATGAACATTTCTTGAGAATGACGTTTCGTTCAAGCCTTCGTAAAAACATCAGCTAGTTGTTCTTGAATATGCACAAAGTGAACTTCAATATTTCCTTCTTCAACATGGCTCTTGATAAAGTGATAGCGAAGAGTTATATGCTTCGTCTTAGAGTGTTGAACAGGATTATGACAAATTCGGATTGCACTTTGTCAGTCAGAAAATAAAGGGATTTTTCTCATGTTGATTGCACAATCCTTTAATTGACTTTGAATCCAAATGATTTGCGAGGTACAGGCAGCAATAGCTACATATTCAGCTTCAACGCTTGATATGGATACACATGTTTGTTTCTTTGATTGCCAACTGATGAGTTTTCCATCCAGAAACTGACAGCATGCGGATGTACTCTTGCGATCAATAGAACATTCACCCAGATCCAAATCAGAATAAGCTTGAATGTAGAAGCCTCAATTTGCAGAATAACAAAGTCCATATGTAGGTGTATGATGTAGATAGTAAAAGATAGTATTTACAACTGCCAGATGAGGCTCTCTTGGATCTTATTGATATCAAACAAAATTGCACACAGAGAACATGATATATGGACGCCTAGCTGTAAGATAGAGTAGTGATCCAATCATACTCCTGTAGTTCTGAAGATCGACCTTCGGTTTGTCCAGCGAAGGATTCGGCCTAGTACCTGTAGCCATTGGAACTTTAGGATTCGAACAGTTAGTCATTCCAAAGCGTTCAAGAAGGCTTCGGGTGTACTTTTTGTTGGGTGTTGAAATATGAAATTAGATGAACTAATATAGATATCCAATCAATAGCACAATCAATCACACGATTAGAATGCAACAAAGCTAATTGAATAGAGTAATATGAATAACATGTGCCGAATGATTTGATTAAAACAATGTTTTACAATGGGGTTTTCTATCTTGGAGATATACAATTCTCGTAAGTTAATCTCGTAATCTCACCCTCGACACGGTATGGTATCACTGATATTTATACTGAATCAGTGATACCAATAGTACATCTTTTACAGAGAATATCCTATCAGTGTACTAGCCAATAGGATAGAAGATTCATGCAACACGTATTGTACTATACGCGTGCACACAAAAGACAAGATGACAGACTGTAAGGTCTTCGGATCCTCTATGCATTGCACTTCGGAGTCTTTAGACTTCGGTGTCTTCTCTTGTTTATTCACTTCGGGGTTTTCTTCATGGGTTGGACTTCGGATAAGTCAACACTTCATCACAAAATTTCTCAACAATCTCCCCGTTTGTGTGAAGTGTATCCGAAGTCTATACTTGAAAGTTTCTTTTGTAAGCTCGCTTCAGGGTCTTTCTCACAGCAAGATACCAGTTCATATGGTCGATGAACTTCTTCTTCTTCTCAGTTGAATTTGCATGGCAGGCGTTCACGTGAGAAATCATTCCTGAGATGAAGGAGGAGGGATGGAGGCCTATGTAGTCAATTTCAAAGAACTTGATTGCGACTTCGGTTTCATTTCGAAGTCCTTTGAAAACTACGCCATAAGGTTCGTCTAAGATCTCTCCATTTTTGAATCTAGCAATGTTCCGAACTACGACAGGAGGAGTATTCAAGGGTTGTCTGTAGTAGGAACATAGCTCCAGGTCATGCTTTGCAAATCGGAGAAGAAAATTGTTGAGGAATCCCAAAAGGTGATTTTTGATAGCAATGGTAGACATTTCAGCATGAGCAGGACCCCCTGTTCGCAGAAGATCAAGAATCTGGATGAAGTCCATAGGATTCATGATGGGGAAGTCTGCTATTGAGAACCTGGATTCCACATCGTCTGCCCCCCTAAGCACAAGAAATTCATAATTTCTGAAGCCTAAGTATTTTTCAGCTTCTTTTATTGAAATGATTTTCTTGATCTTGTTTAGGCTCCAAACATAGCTTTGCCTTTGAATGTACTTGGCATGAAAGTTTATTTTATTTGTCCAAAAACTTGCTTTCTGATCCTCTGGCACCGAAGTGACGAATTGAAGGAAAGCAAAAGTCTTCGGATTGAATGGAATGTCAAGCTGGATGTCTTCGGAGTCAACAAATGCAAAACTCCAAAGAGGAAGTCTATTAAGTACATTAGGATTTTGAAATCCAAACAGCTTGATTGTCTCAACTGTCCACTCACCATTGTTTCGAGCAAATTCATTAATTTTGATCATTAAATCGTAGTCTGCTCTTCTGGCCTTGTAGATCTCTTCCATGTGTGGAGCAATGATGTTCTCTAGTGATCGGTCTGTTGAACTTCCAGCACCAGCCGATCCACTAGCACCCATGCCAGTGGTTGTGATAGTTGAGGTTGTAGGACCTGCAGTAGCTGCAGGGATCTGTCTAGGCACGCCCTGTGGCCTAGACAATCTGTCAGAGAAATTTATCAGAGGCTGAAGTGCAACTCTCAATTTTGTAATCAAATCTTGTGTGAGAGCTGCATTTGTTCGTTTCAGTTCCTCTGTAAATTTGGTGACATCCGAAGTGGTTTGGGCGGCAGTGAGCTCTTCGATTTTTGCTCGGGCCTCATCAAGCTGTTTTTCAAGCTTGGTACTTTGCTGGATTTCACTCCGAAGTCCTTGCAAAGTTTTCATGACTTCGGAGTTTGTTTTGTCGGTTTTCTCAATGAAAGCATCAACCTTCTTGTTGATGGAGGTGACAGCGGATTCAAGCTTCTTTTCGAATGAAGATTGGATCTTATCTTGATTATCCAAGAGCTTCTTCTCAAGACTATCTATAGACTCCTTTATTCCTTTGGATAGATTGAACTCCAAGGACTCTATCTCTTCGGAGATATCACCAATGGTCGGCTTTGTGGGGTCAAATCCTGTTTGAGCTTGAATAAGCATGTCAAGCTTGGAATTGAGGACTTTGTACTGTTTCATTAGTACAAAGCCTTCATCTGGCAGATCTTCTTCTGATGCTCCTTCAACACTCAAGGGAGCCATGTGAAAAGCTTCGAAGAGTGCTGCAGAAGTGGGGTTTTGTCTTGGTGGTGATATGGGTAAATCAAACTCAGGCAAAGAGAAGTCGATACTAGTGACAGGTATTTCGGAGGATGGGGAAGCAGTTGTTGGTGGTGTTGAAAGAGGAATTGTATGTGGAGGTGTTTCAGGTCTGGTTGATTTTGGTGGTGAATGAGGGACGGTTGTTTGTGGTGGTGTAGGTGGTTTAGTTGTTTTTGGTGGTGAAGGAGGGACAGTTGTATGTGGTTGTGATGTAGGAGAAGGAGGTTGATCAGCAAGTATTTCTTCTTCTTGTTCTTCTTCATGGACTGTGGATGGAGTCCTTTCTGAGTCCGAAGACTCATCCACAACCATGATCTTTCTTTGCCTCTTAGGCTGTTTCCTCTTCGGTGTGGTTTTAACCGAAGTTTTTCTTTTCTTCTCCTCCTTTCTAGGACCACTGGGTCCACCAGCTATTTTCCTCTTCCCTTTTTGTTTAGGGATTTCTTTCACAGATGTCTCCTTGCTTAAATCACGAGTGGGATAAGGAATCACCAAGGTGTTGCGGTAAGAGCTTACTTCAATGCATTCCATGGGAACCTTGGAGAGCATGGCAATAGGTATTTGTGCACAGTAGGCTGCTGGTTCATTATCCAAAGGCGATATAGTGATTGGATTATACCTCATTTCGGGGAGAGAGACGTCTGCCACATATCCAGTCTTTTGATAATGGGCATGAACAACAATTGCCCAGAACCTCGCATTTGAAATTTCGGTCCCTTTCAGACTATGATTGATGTGTGAACAGAAGTCAGCCCACAGAATAGAGGCGTAATCTACTTTGACATCATAGTAAATTCCGAAGAGCATGCTCTGAAAAGCCACACTTGCAGAGTCTAATCCCGAAATTCTTCCAGACAGACATCTGAGGAAGATACTAAAGAAGTATCTCCACAGATCTGGCAATTGGTTCTTCTTAAATAAGCTGATCTTTTCGAGTTGGGGAAAGTACCCCATTTCATTGAACATATTGACGAGTTGCTCAGCAGAAGGAGTCACAATCTCCTTAGGATCGTAAATGGGAAGATGAAGAGCCTCAGCAAATTTCTCCTTGGTCAGTTGCACTTTCTTAGTTTTTCCCTTTAAATCTATGGTTTCGAAGAATACGGTTTTACGTGATTGTTCGTATCGAACAGGGCATTCGAGGTGTAATGTGTCCTGTGAACAAGTGTTGCTGGAATCGATGGTGTGCAGGTTAGGGCGTAGCCAAGAATCGATCTCTTCAAGCATTCAACAAGAGCATCGATGGGCTTAGGGTAGAGTTGAAGGTTGGTGCGTAGTACTAGATTTGCTGACTGGCTTTTGAGAACAGGTACTGAAATAGCTTCAGTGGTTTGAGAAGATCCTTCAGCGGCCATTGTTGGAGGTTTGATAAAGAGGATGAAGTATGTTGTGTTTGCAGAGAGAATTGGAATGTAAGGTTTGCGTAAAGAGTGCGATGGAAGAGATGGGAAGTTTATATAGTATTCGTGGTCCCAAGGCCATTTAATGCACGTTTAAGATGGTCCAGTAGTAGCTGGACACCTCATCACCTGCTCGTCCCACTTTCTCTGCAAAAGGAGAAATATACGGCTGTCAGTTACAATGATTCAAAATTTGAACTGTTAACTTTTTGAGACGTCATTATGAATAATGTTTTCATTTAATTTTTATTGACAGCTGTATGTATACAGTTAAAAACTCAGGGAATGTTTGTCTCTGTTATTTATCATAAATGTGAAAATCATTTGAACATTTAATTGACTTCATAGTTATGAAGAATTATGACCGTTGAGATTTTGCTTCGGAGCATAAAGTTCCTCACTTCGGTGTTTTTGTTATGGACTCCGAAGAGAGTTCTGTTACTTCGGTGATTAACAAATGATTGAAAAGTGTTCACCAGTGCAACAAAGTCCATATGTTTTTCTATAAGTTTTTGATTTTCCTTTTTGACTGATGCAATATTTCGTCTAACTTTAGCTTTCATGAATATTATGAAAAGAAGTTTTAATGAATTAAAGTTCAGAGTCGTTCGAATCATGTTGGAAGTCCATTTTTCAATTGGAAGTTTGTTTGATTCAATATCAATCATGAATTTTTAAGTCTAATCACCCCATTACTTACTTGATTTCACATTGGGAAACATGTTTTGTGTTGTGCTTATTTGCTTCAAAATTTTCAAGTATAATGAAGATAACATCCTTTGTATTTGAAATTTAAAGAAATTTTCATTCATGAATTGAACATCAGAAGTGTTTCAGAAGATTTGATTGGATTGTTTTGAATATTCATTTGAAAAATTTATTCCATTTCATCAGTTGAAGTGTTTGGATACTAAGCTCAGATGACAAGCCTTTGAGCTTCGTACACCACTCCTACTTTATCATTTAAGACAGACTACTTGAAATGTTCATATTCTTCAAAAAGGTACTCGACTATGTTATAGGAGCTCCTTGTACTGTTATTTAAAACAGAAGAATAAGCTTTTGAATGCTGATTTTCCTTTTGCATTCCCTTGGTTATCTTTTGATTTTTGTTTGTCTTTGTTTCTTTTGACAAATGTTTTATATTTTTCTTTCTTGTTTTCTTTTCGTTTGATATAAGTTTTTCTTGTTTTTGAATTTTCTTAGTCTTAAACAATTCTTTATTTTTATGAAGTTAACATTTGTTCAAGTGGTTTTCAACTTTGAAGGATTTATTTTGAAGAAGAGTTTGTTCCGCAGACCTCCGAAGTGATATTTTACTTCGGAGTACTGCGGGGAAGTGGCAAGTGTTTTTGCTTGTTTTTCTCCGATGACCTCCGAAGCCAGAATTGACTTCGGGGATCTGCGGAGTCTATTTTTATGAAATTTTAGAACAGAGTAAGAGTGAACAAATCTGAGAATTATTGAAGAGTTGATCCATCTATCATTCCAAGTCCTCGAACGATTCTTGTGAATGCTTCTTCATTTAGAGCCTTTGTAAAGATATCTGCCAATTGTTCTGTAGTGTGAACAAAGTGCACCTCAATATTCCCCTCCTCAACATGACTTTTGATGAAGTGATAGCGAAGAGCTATATGCTTCGTCTTGGAATGTTGAACTGGATTGTGGCATATACGAATTGCACTTTGAGAGTCACAGAACAGAAGAATTTTTCTCATATTGATGGCATAGTCTTTCAATTGACTTTGAATCCAAATGATCTGAGAAGTGCATGCAGCAGCTGCTACATATTCAGCCTCTGCGGTGGAGATAGACACACAAGTATGTTTCTTGGATTGCCAGCTGATAAGTTTTCCATCTAAGAATTGACAACCCCCCGAAGTACTCTTGCGATCAATAGAGCATCCATCAAGATCAGAGTCTGAGTATGCTTGAATGTAGAAACCAGAGTTTGCTGGATACCATAGACCATAAGCAGTAGTTCCATGAAGATATCGGAATATTGTCTTAACAGCAGCCAAGTGAGGTTCCCTTGGATCAGCCTGATATCTTGCACAATTGCAGACTGCAAACATGATGTCAGGACGACTGGCTGTAAGATAGAGCAATGATCCACTCATGCTTCGGTATTGCTGTATGTCGGTCTTTGGTTTGTCCAATGATGGATTTAACCTTGTACCTGCAGGCAAAGGAACTTTTGCTTTGGGGCAGTTAGTCATTCCGAAGCGTTCAAGCAGACTCTTCGTATATTTTTGTTGATTGATGAATATCCCCTCCTTAGATTGTTTGATTTGTAAACCAAGAAAGAAGTTTATTTTTCCCATCATACTCATTTGAAATTTGCTTTTCATCAGTTTTTCAAAGTCTTTTGACAAATTGGGGTCAGTAGATCCAAAGATTATGTCATCTACATAAATTTGGACTAACATCAAGTGAGATCCAGCTTTCTTTCTAAAAAGTGTTGGATCTACTGATCCCTGTTTGAAGTTTGATTCTTTTAAAAATTTGGTCAAGGTTTCATACCAAGCTCTTGGAGCTTGTTTTAAACCATAGACTGCTTTGTCTAGCACATAACAATAATTCGGATGAGTTTTACTTTCGAAACCAGGTGGTTGTTCAACAAAAACGGTTTCCTCGAGATCACCATTCAGAAAGGCACATTTAACGTCCATTTGATAGACATCAAAATTTTTGTGTGCAGCATAAGCTAAAAATATCCGAACTGATTCGATTCTGGCAACAGGAGCGAAAGTTTCTTCATAATCAATCCCCTCCTGTTGACAGTAACCCTTGACAACCAACCTAGCTTTGTTCCGAACTACGTTGCCTTCGGTGTCCAATTCCATCATACGATAAACCCATAGCCCAACTTTAATTCAATATCCTTTTAGCCCAAATTTGAAATCATCAGCCCAATTCCATTTGTTATTATTTGTAGGCTAATGATCTAGAGGGAGTCTAGTGATTTCATAGATAGAGAGAAACACACATAGAAAACAAACATAGAAAACACATATAAAAACACACATTGTTAAACCTTTGATCAATACAATCATTCGACTCATTGGATCCTGATTGGTGTCGTTCTTATTCCGCATTTATTGTCAAATCATGTTTCAACACTTTTGTTGATTGATAAAGATACCCTCCTTAGATTAGTTTGACTTGCAATCCAAGGAAAAAGTTAATTTTCCCCATCATGCTCATCTAAAATTTGCTTTTCATCAGATTTTCAAATTCTTTTGTTAAGTTTGGATCAATGGATCTGAAGATAATGTCATCAACATAAATTTGAACTAACATTAGATGATGTCCAACTTTATTTCTAAAAAGTTTTGGATCCGCTGAACCTTGCTTAAAGCTTGATTGTTTTAAAAACTTTGTCAAGGTCTCTTACCAAACATGAGGGGCTTCTTTTAAACCATAGACAACCTTGTCCAAAATGTAACAGTAATTCGGATGATCTTTATCAATAAAACCAGGTGGTTGTTCAACAAATACTGTTTCCTCGAGATCTCCGTTTAAGAAGAAACATTTGACATCCATTTGATAGACATCAACATTTTTGTGTACAACATAGGCCAAAAATTCCGAATGGATTCGAGTCTGGCAACAGGAGCGAAGTTTTCTTCGTAATCGATTCCTTCATGTTGACAATAGCCTTTGACAACCAACCTTGCCTAATTTCGGACCATGTTACCTTCGGTGTCAAGTTTATTACGATAAACCCATTTCAAACCTACAATCGAACCATTTGCTGGTTTTGGAATGAGTCTCCACACTTTGTTTCTTTCGAACTCTTCCAATTCCAATTGCATTGCTTCAATCCAGTCTGGATGATCAAAAGCATCTTTAATGTTCTTGGGTTCAATTTTTGAAATAAAAACATTGAACATGCACAATTCAGAATTTTCGTATAAATTTTGTTGTTTTTGGTGAAGTTGTGCACGTGTCATAACCCGATCATGAACTTTCCCAATGACTTGAGATTGAGGATGACTCTTCGTCTATTTATCTAAAGGAGCATAGTTTATATCAAACTTGTAGGTCCCGTCACAATCCTTGATCTTCACACGGTATCAATCAAATCAAAACAAACACAAGTTTAATTATTCAATGCATTCAATTATATTGCTAAATTGACTAGTACATAAGAATGTAGTTGCTTGAACAATGAGAATTTCTTCTATGCTAGAACAAAGCTCCAAAACAACTAACTCTACAAAAGCAGACTAAATAAGGTATTTATACCTAAGCTATACAAACCGAGAACCCAAGCCCACAGACCACGTCCGATCGAAAACGTCACACCAGGCCAACAGAAAACCTTAGGATTTAGGTCATCACGACTGAGATCCAGGGGGCATTTCGGTCCAGGACCGAAATCATCATTCAGGCTTCTTTTTGTCTTCCTTTTACCCTAGAAACTCTTAGAAATGATCCAGTTAAATGCAAAGCTTAAACCAAACATAAATATTGTCCTAACAATCTCCCCCTTGGTTTAATGCTTTCATTTCTCTTCGAGCTCTGTCTTGATCTTGGCCTCAGTTGAACACTACAGAACATTTCAATAATCTCCCCTTAGCATGACAATCTCCCCCTTAGCAGATGGTGGGTAGATATTGATAATATTTGGCACTTTTCCAGCGACAACTTCGTCTTCAAAATCGGACTGTCTTCAGATTTGACTTTATAAGTTCATTGGGCTATCTAGTCTTCAATGTAGACAATGAACAGCACATCCAGCTTCTAATTTGACTTTGACTTTGACTTTGACTGGAGTCTGACTTTTCATCTCTTCTGATCACATTCAGTTTTAAATGTAGCAGCAAGCTGACTGAGGAGGAAGTCAAGCAACTTGTCATATGGAGTTGATCTTCACCTTCTTCGGGAACATGATATTTGTGTCGAAATGTTTGAACATTACTTTAGCAGGTGCCTCTTGATACGACTTTTGACCGTAAATCATGTGGGTCATTGAGTCATAAACTTTCACCACAGTTGTTCAAGGATTCATCCTTGGCTCAGAATGAGACTTCTCGCAGTATCTGTGTGAACCCAGAGGAACGCACTGCGATTGTTTGAGTATCCTTGAACTACTTGTGGCTATTTTGATTTTGACCCCTGCATATCCTTGATCAAAGATCACAATGCGGTTGACAAGTCAACAGGTTGACTTGGCTCTTGGCGAGACGTTTAATGGTACCAAGCTCTGCGGAGTGTACCATCCTAGTTCCAATTTTGAATCCGGTAAAGTTGTTGGGGTCTCACAGTTATTGTGGTAAGCAACAACGATTACTGACCCAGAATTTCTATGTTTCATCAATGCGAGGTAAAAACACATTGAATCACGAACATCTTTATTAGAAGAAGGATTAGGTCAAGAGCGGTATGAACGTGTAATATGTCTTGGTACTAGACATACCCATCGGCTAGACTTTATGGTTTATAACACTAAGTCATCCAACTCTTTGAATTTAGAAGCTTTGTAGGTAAGAATGGTTGTTGATGCCTCACATCTACTACTGGTGTTATAGCAGAGATCCCTGGCATAGAGTTTCAGAATATCATCACCACTTGGTTTAAAGTGATGAGTCGTCTATTCCTTGTAGTATAAATATAAAAGTGGTTAAGAATTGATTGGTGCATGTGATAGATTATGGTACGCAATCTAACCATCGACACAGACTTTTAACTCTCGACTCTGAGTGGCTTTACTCAAAGTGTCTAGAAGTTGATGTTACAAAAAAGTACTTATAGATTTGGTTAAGAAAGGTTGTCGGTGTCTTATACTTACTATGGTGTAACAGCAATAATCACTAGCACTTAAGTGTTTCCTCAGCAGTGAGTGGTATTACTCGGTGCGTCGTCGGTAGGTAAAGAATGTCTTAGTGAATCACGGTGATAGTGAAAACACATCATTGACATGAGATTTTGAACTGTATTCTTGATTGTATTGATCATGAACGTTGACGATCGTGCAAATATTTTTGGTTTTTAAATTTTTAGAAAACAAAATTGAAAGTTAACTAAGGAAAATTAAAAGACATATTTTTGGATTTTTCTAATTTTCAAAAAAAATCAAGACATAAAGGTAAATATTTTTGTATTGTAAAAATTTTGTAATTTTGTTTTGTTTTTCTTCTCACCCTAAATTTGTGCATGGGAAAGTGTGCGGAAAGCAAACCATGAACAAATTTAACTAAAATAAAATGTATAAAATTTACAGAACTGAGTTAACAGTCAGTGAAACGTATCATTTTTAACATTTCGACCAGCACATTGAATCGAGCTTTTGCAACAGGTTTAGTGAACAAGACCGCCACATTGTTATCTTTGTGAACTTTATCCAAATGAATCAATTTTTGCTCGTAGCAATCTCGAATAAAATGAATTTTGATATCAATGTGCTTAGTGTTAGAATGCTGAACAGGGTTTTTCACAATTTGGATGGCAGCCTCATTGTCACATAATATGGGAGTATCGAGAAAGTTCATACCATAATCAAGGAGTTGATGCTACATCCAGATGACTTGAGAACAACAAGCCGAGGTAGCAACATACTCAGCTTCAGCTGTAGAAGTTGACACGGTCTGTTGCTTTCTGCATTGCCAAGAAATTAGTCTGTCTCCTAAAAACTGACATCCAGCACTGGTGGACTTTCCGTCAATTTTGCACCCTCCATAGTTGCTATCTGAAAAGGCATAAAGATCAAATTCCCGGTTCTTTGGATACCAGAGACCAAATTTAGGTCTCCCTTTAAGGTATCTAAAGATCCGTTTGACAGTATCAAAATGAGAAAGTTTAGGATGAGCCTGATATCGAGCACATTGACAAACTGCAAAAACGATATCCAGTCTGCTAGCTGTCAGATACATTAGCGAACCGATCATCGAACGATAATACGTTTGATCGACAGATTGGTCATCCGAGTCTGAAGATAACAGAGGTTGCTCAGCCATTGGAGTATTAGCCTCTTTAGCATCCTTGAAACCAAACTTTGGAAGAATGTCCTCCACATACTTCGCTTGATGAAGCAAGATACCCGTTGAACTTTGTTTAACTTGCAACCCAATGAACATCGTCATCTCACCCAATAAGCTCATCCCAAACTGTTTCTTCATCACCAGCTCAAACTATTTGCACAGGGCTTCACTTGTAGAACCAAAAATGATGTCATCCACATAAATCTGGACAACTATTTGATCTGCATCTTGGCGCTTAATGAACAAGGTCTGGTCAATTGTGCCGCGAGTGTAACCGTGTTGTAGCAGATGTTCCGTCAAAGTAGTATACCAAGCACGAGGAGCTTAATGAAGACCATATAGAGCCTTATCGAGCTTGTAGACATGATTTGGAAACTTGGAGTTGACGAAACCCGGAGGTTGATCAACATAAATCTCCTCTTTCACCTCACCGTACAAGAAAGCGGTCTTGACGTACATTCGGTAGATAGTAAAGTTCATATATGAAGCGTAGGCAAGGAAAATCCGAATCGCTTCAAGTCGTGCCACGGGAGCATAAACTTCCGTATAATCAAGTCCTTCAATCTGACGTAAACCACAAACTACCAGGTGTGCCTTGTTGCATACAATAACTCCCGAGTCGTCTTGCTTGTTGCGAAACACCCATCTCGTGTCAAAAGCCTTTTTACCTTCGGGTAGTTCCACTACTTGCCAAACATTTATCTTCTCAAACTGATTGAGCTCTTCATGCATGGCATCCACCCAACTTGTTTCATTGAGTGCCATCTCTATGTTCTTTGGCTCGATCTGAGAGATAAAACACGAATAGAGACACTCATTGACTTGACCACTTTGGCTTCTGGTTTAAACACCATCATCCAGAAGACCAATAACTTTATCAATTGGGTGGTCCCGTTGAATTCTTGAAGGAATAGAATGTTGAAGCGAATCAGTAGAAACTGGAAGATTAGTTATGTTCTAAACTCTGTCTGAGCCTGAAGCACCTCTGTCCGAGTCTCTGAAGTCATGTAAGGTACTTGCAATGTACTCGTCAGGAATTCTTTTAGGAAAGAGAGAATCCAGGAGAGTAGAGTCAAAAGGATCAGCAGATTCAGCGTGAATAACTTCTTTATGAGCAGCTGATTGGTCAACAACTGGGTATCGCCAACAACTTGGGATGAATCTGCAAGATCATCTTCAGTTACGATAGTAGAGTCAGGAGATGCACCGTCATTAGGAATAGGATCTTCAATAATAACTGACGGAGTAATAAGATTAGGAATAAATTCTTCAACATCATCTCTATGAACTCCACTAGGACCTGGTTGTGTACCTGAAACAACATCAGAAAGCACATAAAATTGTTTAAACAGTTCAGCATAATCAAACAACTAATCCGGTCCAACACGGGCATCAGTGGGGTTCTCTTCTAGCCAGCGCACATCGTATGATTCCACAATCTGCTTGGTTGCCTTGTTATACACTCGATATGAAGTTTTACTTGCATATCTAACGAAGTAACAATCATCCGTTTTGGAGTTGAACTTCGGAGTAGCTTCAAGATGAAGACGAGTGCAAGGACAGCCAAAAGTACGGAAATGTGAAACATTAGGTTTGCGGCCATAAAGAATCTCATATGGTGTTTTCATTTGAGATTTGTTGATGATGACCCGATTCTGAACATAACAGGCTGTGTTAATTGCTTCAGCCCAAAAGATCACCGGTGAATTGGAATCGCACACCATGGTACGTGCAGCTTCAATAAGAGTTCTGTTCTGGCGCTCAGCAACACCATTCTGTTGAGGTGTACGAGCAGCACTATATTGACACAAAATACCTTTATCTGCACAAAACTTTTTTAATACCGCATTCTTGAATTCCGTTCCATTGTCGCATCGAAGAGCTTTCAGCTTCTGATTAGTTTGATTCTCGATAAGTTTGATGAACCTCATGACCAGCTCTGCAGTTTCACTTTTATTCTTTAAGAAGAAAACCCAAGTAAAACGTGAGTAATCATCAATAATAACTAAGCAGTAAGAACTACGGTTAAGACTGAGAACATTAACAGGGCCAAAGAGATCCATATTAATTAGCTGAAGTAGTGAATCAATGGAATTGATCAATTTAGGCTTGTGTGGCTTCCGATGATGTTTGCCTTGAGCACAGGCAACACATTTTCCAAACGTGATGAAGTCCTTGATTGGAAGTCCCTGAATCATGTTGTTCTTTGCAAGACGATTCAGATTCTTTGCATTAGCATCATCAATACGTTTATGCCACAACATGGCGTTTTGTTTAGACGCTTTTGAGAATAAACAGGTAACATTTTCTGGAGTGTTGTGATTCATGCCGATGATATATGCATTGCTTTTTCGTTCTGATCGAACAAGAATCCACTCCTCTGGGATGACTATGTCGGGTTTGAGAATCAAACATTCCTTCTTTGTGAAGTGGATGGAAAAACCCTTGTCGCAGATTTGAGAAACACTCAGCAGACTGTGTTTGGGCTCCAGTACAAAATTAACGTTCTCAAATTTCAACACACCATTCGATACAGTCCCTTTCTGTGTGATCATTCCTTTTTCACCTCCTGTAAAGCAAACACATCCACCATTAAAGTTTTCAACATCGTGTAGTTGGGACATGTCGCCTGTCATGTGCCTGGAACAGCCACTATCAACATACCAAGGTCTGCAGATATTCCTCCGTAACTCTTCCTGCACAAATTGCGGGATCAATTAGATTTAGGCACCCAGTCCATACGGAAACTGGGTTGAACCTTACTATCGATACATGTAATTGATTCAAGACTCATATCATGTTGATCAAGTAATGATGAAATGTCAGAAGAAGTTTTAACACTGCCTTTAGGAACCCGTTTAAATTGTGATTTAAAACGTTTATCTTTCTACGAAATGAGAACATTTGCATTAAATGTAGAATCAGAACTACTTGAAGTTGATTCTTGAAATTTGATCTCACAAAATTTGATAATACATAGTTATTTCTAGAAACAGGCTTTTTGTTTATAGCAGTTTGATTCCAGGCTTTTGTGTCATTGCAATTTTTATTTCTAGAACATGACCTCGAGGGTTTTCTTTTATGGGATTTCCCTTTGGGCACGTTCTGCCAAACCTATTCATGTTGAAAGGCATACAAGTGTCGGGGACAATTTCTAGCTATGTGACCAGCAATTACACAGTTAAAAGAAGTTTGTCTTTTCAAAGGAGTATTGGAATTCTGTCCAGGTCCAGGTTTATGCAAATTATTTCCACACACACACAAGCATGCAACAGATTTGTCAACCAAAAACTTTGTCCTAGATTTTTTAAAATTCACATCATATGGTTTTTCAAAAACATCAGAAATTTTTGTATCAAGTTTAAAATCATCACGCAAAACAAAAGTATCAGTTTTCAAATGATTATTATCAAAATTAAAAACGTGTCAATCTTCCACATCATCAATCTTTGTTTTCAATTTATCTGCACATGAGGTAGAAGCATCAGTAGATTTCATTTATGAACTCTCAGCGGTGCCAGATTTATTCTTTTGAATAAAATTTAAAAGATAACATTCTTCTGATTCTTCAGTCTCCAAATATGGAACAAAATTGTTATTATATGGGGGGGAACAACACTATATCCAAGTCCTTCACCGAGTATATTAGACCACTTGGTTTGATGTTCTATTATTGATTCAACTACTTCACTTGATACATATACTTTCTTAAAATTTGATTCGGCATTTTGAAATTTTGATTTCAATGCATCGAGTTCAGCAGTTAATCTAGCAATGTCCTCATTTGCAAACTTAAGATGACAATTTTTTATAGTAAGTTCATCTTGAATTTTGAGATAGTCTGATGTTTTAGCATCTAATGATTCTTGGAGAGGTTTCAATTTCTTTTTATGTTTATGAACAAGATTTTCTAAATCAAATATTTCTCTAACTAAGTTTTTATTTAATTAATGATATTTAGCAATTTTATCAATGCAAGTTTGAGAAAAGCAAGAAATTTCACTAACCTCATAACTAGCAGAAGTGGTAATAGGGGTAGTGGAGACCATAAAAGCAAACTGCAAGTCCATCATTTGCTCTTCAGCTGCATCAGCATCCATTTCACCTTCAATTTGTGCAAGATGAGCTCTACCATCTCCGTTCAGATTCAGATCCTGTAGCTGATTCTACCACGTGAATTGCTGAACTACCATAGCTCTTTCGGTATTCTGAGGTTGAGGAGCAGCTTCATAGTTTGTTCCAACTGGCACCATGGTTCTATCAGTGTTCTTCATTCTTGGTTTGGTGCATTCATGAGCAAAATGACTAGGCTTGTTGCAGTTGAAGCATCAGAGATTTGCTTTGTTGAAACCCACCTTCCTATCAGCATTATTGTTGACCCAGTTGTTCCTGCCTATCCTTTGAGTGAATTTCTTGGCCCTATGAACCGCCATAGCAATGTGCCAAGAAATGTCATTTCTTCCAAATCATCAGAGTTGATTTGATCTAGGTCTCCCACCATCATAGGTTGAACTAGCTCGCCAGCAGCAAGAGCATCATAACAGTTCAGAAGACCAGCCATCAAGCCCAGATTCTCTTTACCTCCTTTTTGAAGAACTTGAGCAGGAGTTCTTGTTTTGGCAGTAGAGGTAGAAGCAGATGAAGCTGGAGATGCCATTGGAGATGGAACTTGCTGAAATTGTGCTTGAGTAGTAGCTTGAGCAGGGAGAGCTGAGAATGCACTGTTGGTTGAAGTTCCAATATTTACAGACTGGTAAGAACTGGCATGATTCATTTCTCTCTGTTTGTCGTCCATGTCACAAGATTTGATAACATCCATTATCTCAGAAAGTGAGAGTCTAGCTAAATCTTTTTTCTTCTTTATAACTACCACATGCATGTCCCAGCTTCTTGGGAGAGAGTTCAGAAGTTTCTTGTTGACATCAATCCTTAGAAAACTAATTCCAGCAGTAGCTAACTCAGTGTTCAAAGTAATGAAGCGTTGTAACTGAGCTTCAAGAGATTCTCCGAGCACATGGTTAAACAAGTTGAACCTTTGACGAAGCAGATCTTGCATACTTTGCTTCATGTCGTCATTTCCTTCATAGACATCGATTAAAGCTTCCCAAAGAGATTTTGCAGTCTTGTACTCACGAAAACCATGAGCAATTTCAGGTGAAAGTGCCATTGAGAGTGTAGCAAGAGCTTTCTGGTCAAGTTCAACCATTTCAAAATCTAGGTAAGAATATTCTACAAAAGGCTTGTCAATCACAACATTATCTTTGGTCATAGTAATTCTGACAGGTGGATGTAAGTAACTTCTCCACAGTTTGACATCCTTCATCTTGATGTACTGTTCAAATCTGTACTTCCATTCGGTGAAACCTTCAATCTTGATCAGCCGAGGAATACGAGTAACCATACCCATGACTAAGTCAAGATCAGTGTTAACATTTAAAGCAGCTGGATCCATCGAAACTTAACTTTGAAAAATACTGAAAATCAACGGTCGAATAAGCAAAAACGCAACAAGTCAAACAATAACTAGACCGAAAAAGAACAATCACACCGAAAAGCCACCACCGAAATCAACACTTGACCGAAAAAAAATGCACCGAAAAACTTAAAAACAGAAAATAAGTTTGAAACGGCTTGACCGAAATCCACAAGTTGATCGAAATCCATAGAGAACCGAAATCGGTGAAACCCTAAGGTGACACCATAATCCACTGAATGGGCTGACCGAAATCCTCGACAATCAGACCAAAATCCACTAAAACCCTAACTGAAATCCTGTCAGTTTTCCACTGCCACCGAAAAGGTAAGGAGCGTGACCGAAAACCTTTTCCAGATCCGAAAATCGCACCAACAGTTACCAAAACGCCGTTTTTAGTATCAAAACAGCGTTTTTGGGATGAATTTGCTTGAATATGTCAAGAACACGAAGAACACGAAGAGTAAAAACACTCAAACTCAATCAAATCAGTCCAAAACAGTCTAAATCGATCAAAAATAGTCCAAAATCCAAGATTCAAGCAAAGGAATGAAGAGATTGATACCAAAACACTCAAAAACACGAGGTTTTCAAGCTCTGGTACCAATTGTAGGTCCCATAACAATCCTTGATCTTCACACGATATCAATCAAATCAAAACAAACATAAGTTTAATTCTTTCAATGCACTCAATTATATTGCTAAATTGACTAGTACATAAGAATGTAGTTGCTTGAACAATGAGAATTTCTTCAATGCTAGAACAAGGCTCCAAAATAACTAACTCTACAAAAGAAGACTAACTAAGGTATTTATACCTAAGTTATACAAACCGAGAACTCAAGCCCACAGACCGCGTCAGACCAAAAATGTCACACCAGGCCAACCAAAAACCTTAGGATTTTGGTCATCACGACTGAGATCCAGGGGGATTTCGGTCCAGGACCGAAATCATCATTCGAGCTTCTTTTTGTCTTCCTTTTAGCCCAGAAACTCTTAGAAATGATCCAGTTAAATGCAAAGCTTAAACCAAACATAAATATTGTCCTAACAAAACTCAGGTGGTCCTTCGGCTACGATATCCTTAGTATCCGAAGGGTAATGTGAAATGCATGGAGAGTCATCATTGTTGTTTTCATTTGTTTGTGAAGATCCAATGTTTTCACAATCAGCAACAACTTTTGTTTTTCCTTTATCATCCAATGGCAATTGTGAGATACCTTCGGAGACTGATTCTGATACAGTGAATGCCTTTTGAATTGTTATAGTTGAACATTCAATTTCCTCCATATTCGAATCAGACTTGGAACCACAAACAACTTCATGAGTATTTTCAATTAGAGGAATCGATTTCTTAAGAATGGGCACTTCATTTGGTAATTAATTTCAACAGATCTTTAGCAGTTAAGAATTTTTCTACTGAAACTAAACCATGAGTATACGAAGTATTTAGTACTTCAGACATTGATATGATTAACTCACATCCATAAGAACCATTGTCAACACCCTTAATATTAAACTCAATGAAAGATAATAACTGTTGTATTAAGGTGTCTAAGCAATAACTATAATTTAGAACTACACTTAATTTGACATCAGCATAGTCCTTTTGGGTTGCCCTCATAACTGGCAAAGGACTAGATGATTAAAATAAGAGAGAGAAATAATGATTTATTAATATATTATGAAGATAATATATTAATAAGAAATCATATTATTTAATTGATAATCCATCAGAAATTAATTAGAATTAATTTTAGGATTAATTGGATTAATTAATAGTGCAGGGGTTGAATTGTATTTGTTCAATAGTTGGGCAATGACTAACCCGGAAACCCTAATGGGTTGACAAAATCCAAGGCTTGGAGCCTTGTGGATTTCGCAGCCCATGAGGCTGTTTATGGCAGTGATAAGCAGATCCCATTATCTGATAAAATCCTTATCATATCAGGATCTCAAATAAGGCAGCTATACTCCTTATTGCTTATCACCTAGAGACTATAAATAGAGGTCCCTGGTACCCCATTATTCACACCAACTTCAAGGATCTCTCCTTGCTCTCTCTTGCTCATCTAGCTTGCTAGTTCTTGGGTGTGAGCCATTAGAGGCACGACATTTGTGGTGCTAGCTTCTAAAGGTCAAAGGTATAAAATTCATCTTTTATTTATTTTATTGTTGGCCTTAGATATAGGTTTAATTGTGAAAAACATAGACCTTATAAGGTGCATGTGAACTTAGGTATTTAGTTTAAAGTTTGCACTAAAACCCAGCAATAACATCCTGTGCTGATCAATGCACACATTAGATGAGTGATAAATTCTCGCAATGTGAGTATACAAACATCTAGCAGTTTCACAGAAAGTATTTCTTTGTCTTAAATTACATCACCGAAATTCAAATACTTCTCTCTACACTCTTCTAACACAGAAATTCTTAGATTGACCTTTTCTAGGGAACACTCCAAACTCTCAATTCTCCCCCTCAATCGAAGAACTTCTTCATCACTAATATCCGCCTTAGTATTAGCATCAATTAGCATTTTAGTCATAATTGAACAATCACGGGTGATTTCACCAATATCAGAAGAGTATTTAGACTTAGGAATATTAAAAGAAGATAGTAGATTTGATACCTGTTCAGGAATGGTGGGGCGAACATCCTTTGTCATCAAGCATAGATCGTGATCCGCAGCCATGACACCATCCGAAGCTTTGATCTCCCATACTTCCTCTTCATCATCATCCGAAGCATCAATCAGAAAGCTCTTACCATCATCAACAGCCACAAATGCGCTGTGAGTTGGCTTTCTCACTTCGTCATCATCAGAATCCAAAGTCCAAACTTGATATGTACCTTGGCCTTCCTCTGACACCATTAATGCAAGATCCTTTGTCTTCTCTTTAACCTCGTTCAACTTTTTGGCATAGTATGCTTTGTCTTTCACTTGAGGTTTCTTTTCATTTTTTTCTAAGCACACAATCTTTGGCAAAATGGTTCTTGTCGTGACAGTAGTTGCAATCATAGCCAGAGTCTCCTGAAACCGTCTCTTCACTTTTCTCAGATCTAACATGTTGGTTTTTCAGAAACGTTCGATTCTGAAGGCTTCGGAGCAGAAGAGTTGTCTCCTTTCGCAGTAGAATGAGAATTCTGATAAATTTCATTGGTTTTGAAGAGAATGATGGTTTGTAGTTATTTTTCAGAAAGGGTTTTCCTATTCCTTGGCGATTAACATTTTTTTAAACTTTTGGTTGTTAGCGGCGTACAAAGCTACTGTGTCACCATCTTCGTCTACCATGTAGCCATCAATTTCATATTTTCTTCAGCATCTTGTGGATCAAAACCTTCCACATTTGATATTAAAGCTAGAGATCCAACAATAGCAGCTTCACTTCGACATCCCACCACATCAGGTTCATGGGGATTTCAACAGATTGAACAAGGCAGGAGTTTGTATGTCTGTATGTTTTCATGTGGTTTTACGATTAACATTACAGGATGCCATTCCTTTATTAGACAATAAATGAATTTGATATTGACTTCTTGTTGGCTTTGTACTTCACCATACTTCTCAAGAGTATACACCATGTTACTGTAGCGTTCGTATGTTTGTTCGAGGGTTTCATTCTCCAGTTGCTGGATGTTTCCAAAATCAGCAAGAACTTCGGTTACAATGCTTGATTGAAGAGTAGCATCTCCAACAAATCTCATCGCCAAACGATCCTAGATCCCTTTGGTAGATGTGGATCCTTTAATATGATGAGTGACGTTGGGACTAAACCACTTCGCAGTTCCCTCATGGCTCTTTGATCATTCTCAATCTTCTTTAGATTTGCAGCAGTGACGACTTCAGCAAGTTCACCTTCACCAAGAACAAATCGAGCACCAATATCAACATGAGGACCTTCTATGACAGATCTCCATAAATCCTCGTCCAAATAAGTAAGATAATCTTCCATCCAATCAGCCAGTAATCGTAGTAAGTAGGAATATGAACTGGTGCCTTGGTTGAAGAATCGATCAGATTTGCATAATTAAGCATATTTACATAAGTTGATGTTGAATCAACCATTGTAATGGAATTCTTTGAACATATCTTTTTAGAAAAACTAGTAAGAGATGATTAATACAACTTGTGGAAGCCTAGATCTAGGAAACAAGCAAGATCTAGAAACTGTATGAAGAACAACGAGATTTCTCTAACAAGTTTTCGAGTTGAACTTGCTCTGAAACCACGTGATGAGTAAAGAATTCGAACAACGCAAATATAAACAAAAATATGAATCAACCATTGTAATAAAATGAAGAACATATGAATTTAGGAAACAAGGTGTCGAATGCTTTGATATTACTTTTGGAGGTTTTACAATTGATAATGATGACCAGCACACTCGACCCAAATGATATCATTGATATATATATATATATATATATATATATATATATATATATATATATATATATATATATATATATATATATATATATAGATGGGTTCAATACAGAACCAAATTAAATCACCTAACTGCAGAACCAATCTTATAACCATCAGATCATTACATCAATGGATTAGATTAAAAATGGGTGTACAATAAAATTATATTTGTTGTGTAGGGAATCACATACACCCAAGGGCATAATAGGGTATCAAATACGATCTAGTTCAATCGCTTGGATCTTGATGAATCTGATCAATAATTCCGATCGGTACTTTCTCTTTCTTCTTTCTCATCTCTTGTTCTATACGTTCATCAACACCACCAACATTCTTCACCGTCCTTCAAAACCACCCATCATCCACCACTGTTACGCTGCTACGAAATCTGCATCATTGCAATATTGATTCAGGGGGTTTAGTAGAAATCATATTCAAACAAGTTTAGAGATCGAAAAAACCCTCCAGTCGTGTATTTCCACCTCGCGTATTCTTTGCTCCATCTCGTTTTTTCAAAAAAATCAATAAGGATTTCGGGGTTTCGTTTACAGTCTCCGTATTCTGCAATTGTTGTTCGTGAATCCATCCAATCAAAGAGGATTTGGGGTTTCGTTTACAGTCACAAACTGAAGCATCTCGTGCAGTTCGATGAAATCAACGTTCCGATCATCTCCATTGCACAGTTTACAGACGCAATTCCACTGTCCCGATCATCAGCCCAATTCCACTGTTCTTCATTCTACGGTTTATCGCAAGTATGTTCTCGATTTCTGTTTATTTTCAATTCCTTGGATTCATACAATCGATTGAACGTCAAGAGTTCAAATTACATTGTTTCTCTGATTGAATGTGTTTGATTCCGATTTCCAAATAATAATTATTCACTTGTTCCTGCTTTGATGTCGGTAACGTGGTTCATAACTGTAATACCCGGTTTATCATGAAAAGTACACCCAAAATTTTACAAACAATTATACATTAAAAATGGGTATACTTGCACTCAACCCAGGAAAACAAGATGTTATCAAACATTAATTACACAAAAGGTCCTTACAAATTTGACTAGGCATTACAAATAAACCTAACACAACTAAAGGACAGGCTCTAAGCTTGTCCATCTCTCTTTATCACATGCCTTCCCCTATCACAACTACAAATACCTGCAAAACAACATAACACTCAAGTGTAAGCTTATAAATCTTAGTGAGTAATCTCAATTAACTTTCACAATCTTTCTCAATAACCATCCTCATCTTCCTCTCTTGCTATTCTCATTAGCAAGATCCATCTTCTCTTAATTCAGAAACCTGTAAACATATTAGCTTAACAAACACCAGCTAACTGTTAGTATCATCAACTCAATTATAAGTATCACGATTGACACTACTCATAAACTCAATCAAACACACTCGTATATACTCATTTCACAATCAGTTATACTCAATTATAACAATCCTCATGATTGTAGTAGTCAAACTCAAAGACTCTTTAACTCACTCCCTCTAGCATATACTCTACTCTTATACTCAAATTTAAGTTGTAACTCGTCTCTTGTTATCCACAAATAACAGAACTACTATAATTCTAAGCCATGTCAATATCAACACAACACACACATATATGTATAACATATATATATATATATATATATATATATATATATATATATATATATATATATATATATATATATATATATATATATATATATATATATATATATATATATATATATATATATATATATATATATATATATATATACAACAAGGTATAACTCTTACTCAATTATCCGGAAGTACTCACCTGATATCAATTTAGTATGTGGAACCCTCAATTTACACGTACCGGGCTCCTGTTCGCTAGACTTGGTTATATTACCATAGGCTAATTCCATTCTCCAACATCCACAATCATCTCAATAACATCTATCTCAAAGATGTATCAATCAAAAGAGGAAAAAGGAGTATAAACGGTAAATATCAACTCTATATTTACCGAAACCCCCAAATCCACGGTTCTACTCATTCAACCGTAGAAACTCAACAATAATCACACCGATTACTCTAAAGGTATCTACTAACAACCTACTAGCAACATATATAACAATATACAACAAAACCATGAAGATTAAAAACTAGGGTTTAAAACCCCCAAAACCAAGAGATACTCACCTCAATGAATTAGGAAGCAAAAACACGTTTACGGGGTTAGATTCATGCTTCAGTATGTTTCCCCATGAACCTCCAGGCTTCTTTTCACTCAAAATCGCCATTTGAAGCTCTCAAAATCGAAAATGAAATTTTTTCCTCAAAATGGGTTTGCTGCACATTTAAAGGGTTCTGCACGCGTAACACGGCCCGGGTTGGATAAACCCGGCCCGGGTTTTTCCACAATAAAAATCCTCTGTTTGCCTCTGTTGACACAACACGGTCCGGGTTCATAGAACACTTTTGTGTTTATCCTACTAAATGCTTTCTGAAGTTGATCTGCAGGAAACACGGCCCGTCTCGATTACACTTACTTAATATGTGCCCCACCGAATATGTGGTCTCGATCACATTTACTCATTATGTGGCCCCACAGAATATGTGGTCTCAACCACTTTACTCGTTAATTAACTCAATCTCTAGGCCAATAAGGCCTATATGAACCACTCTAGGTTCTCTCAATTATACCACAAAGTACTCTTTATGTGGTTACTCAAATGTCCTCTGACATCTCTGTCACAATTATCTCATTATGTGACAACTCCAAATCATAAAATTCAACACTAAACATGTCAACTCATAATCAGCTATGGTGTGCAATCAACTACACACTCATCGTCTTTCTCAACTCATACTCTTTTGGCTATCTCAGCCATTCATTGTGATCAATCATAAGTACTAGTTATGTGGTCCCATAAAATATGTGGTCTCAACCACAAAGTACTCGTATACAGAAATCTCGTCATATCTGTGAAACAACTAGCATTATATATATACATATATATACAATATCAAAAGATTTATATATTTTTCACCGTGTATATTCTCATTATACACACTTCTCCATGGTAGTTAAATACTCGTTAATCAACCACATATATTCTCAATTATATATAATCACAAAACACTCGTTATGTGATATGTAAATCTTACCTCAAGTGGACACGAGATTCTCATCTCGATATCGGTTACTACACCTTATAATAACAGTTCTCTAACACGTGTATTATCAACAATTAAACACATATACTCGTTACATCTAACATTTTAAGTAAATTACTTACATACCTCATAGCAACATAATCTTATTTTCTCATTAGCTGAAACCTGCATACTTCGGATCTCAACTCTCGAGTGTACTCGACTACACTCACATATCTCAACTCACAGCTCATGCTCAGCTTATACTCACACTCTTCCACATCATTGGTTGGAATTTCGCCTCAACCGGGATCTCATTTTATCTTCAACTGGAATTTCACCATTAACCAGAAACTCGTTTCATCATCAGCTGGAATCTCTCCATCAACTGGAATCTCGCCATCAGCTGGAATCTCGCCTCAATTAGTATCTCATCTCATATTCAGTTGACATCTCATTATCAACTAAAGTTCTTGTCTCCTCGTTAGCTGATATCTCA
Organism: Cichorium intybus; assembly: GCA_023525715.1. NCBI lineage: Eukaryota > Viridiplantae > Streptophyta > Magnoliopsida > Asterales > Asteraceae > Cichorium > Cichorium intybus. The sequence goes on from CM042009.1 coordinate 79,498,829, forward strand.
TATCAACCAAAATCTTGTCTCATGATCCTCTGTAGGTCCAACCGACTGTGACCAATTTCTCAACTCATTCTTCATCTGACTCAATACCTATATTCACACACAGCATATAACAAATAATAAATATAACATAAGAGTTATACTCAACTCATACTCTAACATCTGCAGCAGTATCTTTTCCAAGCATGTGATAGGGGCACTCTCCTCCTTGGTTCAAGCCTAGGACTCTATACTCAAAGACCTAGTTCACTTAAACCATGCTCTGATACCAACTTGTAACACCCGGTTTCTCATGAAAAGTACACCCAAAATTTTGCAAACAATTATACATTAAAAATGGGTATACTTGCAATCAACCCAGGAAAACAGGATGTTATCAAACATTAATTACACAAAAGGTCCTTACAAATTTGACCAGGCATTACAAATAAACCTAACACAACTAAAGGACAGGCTCTAAGCTTGTCCATCTCTCTTTATCACATGCCTTCCCCTATCACAGCTACAGATACCTGCAAAACAACATAACACTCAAGTGTAAGCTTATAAATCTTAGTGAGTATTCTCAATTAACTTTCACAATCTTTCTCAATAACCATCCTCATCTTCCTCTCTTGCTATTCTCATTAGCAAGATCCATCTTCTCTTAATTCAGAAACCTGTAAACATATTAGCTTAACAAACACCAGCTAACTGTTAGTATCATCAACTCAATTATAAGTATCACGATTGACACTACTCATAAACTCAATCAAACACACTCGTATATACTCATTTCACAATCAGTTATACTTAATTATAACAATCCTCATGATTATAGTAGTCAAACTCAAAGACTCTTTAACTCACTCCCTCTAGCATATACTCTACTACTCAAATTTAAGTTGTAACTCGTCTCTTGTTATCCACAAATAACAGAACTACTATAACTCTAAGCCACATCAATATCAACACAACACACACATATATGTATAACATATATATATATATATATATATATATATATATATATATATATATATATATATATATATATATATATATATATATATATATATATATATATTTATATATATATATATATATATATATATATATATATATATATATATATATATATATATATATATATATATATATATATATATATATATATATATACAACAAGGTATAACTCTTACTCAATTATCCGGAAGTACTCAGCTGATATCAATTTAGTTTGTGGAACCCTCAATTTACACGTACCGGGCTCCTGTTCGCTAGACTTGGTTATATTACCATAGGCTAATTCCATTCTTCAACATCCACAATTATCTCAATAACATCTATCTTAAAGATGTATCAATCAAAAGAGGAAAAAGGAGTATAAACGGTAAATATCAACTCTATATTTACCGAAACCCCCAAATCCACGGTTCTACTCATTCAACCATAGAAACTCAACAATAATCACACCGATTACTCTAAAGGTATCTACTAACAACCTACTAGCAACATATCTAAAAATATACAGCAAAATCATGAAGATTAAAAACTAGGGTTTAAAACCCCCAAAACCGAGAGATACTCACCTCAATGAATTAGGAAGCAAAAACACGTTTACGGGGTTAGATTCATGCTTCAATATGTTTCCCCATGAACCTCCAGGCTTCTTTTCACTCAAAATCGCCATTTGAAGCTCTCAAAATCGAAAATGAAATTTTTTCCTCGAAATGGGTTTGCTGCACATTTAAAGGGTTCTGCACGAGTAACACGGCCCGGGTTGGATAAACCCGGCCCGGGTTTTTCCATAATAAAAATCCTCTGTTTGCCTCTGTTGACACAACACGGTCCGGGTTCATAGAACACGTTTGTGTTTATCCTACTAAATGCTTTCTGAAGTTGATCTGCAGGAAACACGGCCCGTGTTAGTAGGACACGGCCCGTGTCAGCTACTAAATGCCCAAAACAGCTCTAACAATCCTTTACACGACCCGTGTGACTTGGACACGACCCGTGTACTCTATTTTAGCAATTTTTAAGGCTCAAACTTCTTCCAAATGGGTTTCTAATCACCCAAACTCATACATCAACTTAACTAATCTTAATCACACCAAGATTAGTGCATAAGAAAGGTTTTAACCTCTTCTCACTAATCAAACAACTCATAACTAAAAGGTAATAACTCTACTTACCTTAGTAAGCATCTTAAAATGAAAATGGGTCTTACAAGTTCTCTCCTCCTTCAAAAGATTCCGTCATCAGAATCTCTTAGAATAGGTGTGGCCTCTATAACCACCTCACCAATGCAAACACACATCGCATACAACAATAACATTATCATCTCGTCATCTCACATGACATTTACACACTGTCACACCTCATTTACTCATAATATATCATCCTCATAAGATGATCTCTATAGTCATATTGATTATCATCATTGCCACGTAGGCAATTACTTACTCTTTTTAGAACACACCTTTCGTTTTAGCTTTGTCGACAACCAGGTGTCTCACCTTACTCCTCAAGTGATACTCCAATCACTATCCTCATTTATATACACTCATATTACTTGTAACATTAATCTCAATTAACTATTTAGGTTTCAACTTCCATTTCAAATCTCATTGAAATTATTTACTCTAACTCAATAAGAAAAACGGTCTCACCGTTTACAACTCATACTCTCTCAATTCATTCTTCCAAATCCAACATACCAGTTACGATTTCTCCTATTAACACATTCTCAGCGATCAAGATAGGAGAAATACTCATACAGCATAAAGACATAGACATTAAAATGTCTCACTCATGTCACACAATTTATCAACACTAAGATTAAAAATCCAGAATTAACAAAATATTATAAAAAATCTCGAGTTTCACTCACCCTTCTCTAAATTTGTTATTTAACTCTCGACACTTTGGTTACGCAAGACCCGTTTCAGTTGTCTCATCACCACAACCGATTTCAATTTCTCCGAAAGCTCGTTTATCTCTACTCCCACTTCAACACAAACATTAGGTTTTTTTTTACCCAATATACAACTTACAATTCTCAACCAAGAATGGTTCTTCTTCATCCCAGTCCAACAACATACCTCATGTTGTTTCTCTCGATGTACCCACTTATTATATCATCTCTTATGTGGACAATCCACATCATATTCTCAATAAATCATTAACTCTATTAAACTCGATAATTTATTATCAAATAAATTCTCAACACAACCATATATATTCCTTCTGACACACCATCAGTAAGGATTTTCTTCTCGTCATTTCTCCCTCGTTATCATCTCAATCTCCAATTCATCAGAATGACATAGAATAGGTGATATATACAACTCACCGAAATCTCTACACATGGCTCAAAATAATAAATCTGACACCGCAATCTCTACAATGGGATCATATCTCATTATCCGATTTACTAAGAAAAATATAACTCAACATTATCATAGCAATATCTACTATTCATCGTCTCATACGAAAAATAGTTTTGTCATCTCGACATTCACACATTTATCTCATTGGCAGTAATCGATTTGATTGCTAAGGAACGAATCTTATCAATCACAACCACAATTACTTTCCTCCTCTTTTAACTCATATCTTCTCATCATATATTTATAAAACTCTATCTCGTTCAACATGTAAGGAATCTCATACATCCTCAACACAACTGCATGATAAACATACTTACTCACAACAACACTTCTCAACAGTATTATTCATTGTATCATCTCACAGTACCCCCATACTATTACTCAGCCTCTAATTCATCCCCTTCTCAACCCACAAGGTTTCAAGCTATGTAAGCTTACCGCTGTGTTCATATCTATCCACATGTAAGGATAGTACATGTCTCATTACTCCACATCATCATAAAGTACATGCATGTCTACACGCAAGCACAATACTCGACACCATCATGCCTCAGCTCATGGTACCCCGTACCATCCTCTGGTTTCACCAATCAACGCTGTGTTACGGTATCTCATTCCGTCCTTTGATCAAATCATGGTACCTCATACTATTTTCTGATTTCAATTCATCTCCTCTTTGACTCTAGCGGATCTCCCTCTCGGTATCGAGCCATAAAGACTCACCATCACTCCTTCTTCGGTTTGAGTCACCAAGGTCCTCACTACTCAAACCACAAAGTACTCGTTATGTGGTTCCACAGAAATATGTGGTCTCAATCTCAATTACTCAATATGTAACCCCACATAACATGTGGTCTCAATTACAATTACTCATTATGTGGCCCCACAAAATATGTGGTCTCAACCACTTTACTCGATATATGGTCCCACAGCATATGTGGTCTCAACCACATTTACTCATTTTGTGGCCCCACAAAATATGTGGTCTCAACCACCTTTACTCAATATGTGACCCCACCAAATATGTGGTCTCGATCACACTTACCCAATATGTGACCCCACCAAATATGTGGTCTCGATCACACTTACTTAATATGTGACCCCACCGAATATGTGGTCTCGATCACACTTACTCAATATGTGACCCCACCGAATATGTTGTCTCGATCACACTTACTTAATATGTGCCCCACCGAATATGTGGTCTCGATCACATTTACTCATTATGTGGCCCCACAGAATATGTGGTCTCAACCACTTTACTCGTTAATTAACTCAATCTCTAGGCCAATAAGGCCTATATGAACCACTCTAGGTTCTCTCAATTATACCACAAAGTACTCTTTATATGGTTACTCAAATGTCCTCTGACATCTCTGTCACAATTATCTCATTATGTGACAACTCCAAATCATAAAATTCAACACTAAACATGTCAACTCATAATCAGCTATGGTGTGCAATCAACTACACACTCATCGTCTTTCTCAACTCATACTCTTTTGGCTATCTCAGCCATTCATTGTGATCAATCATAAGTACTAGTTATGTGGTCCCATAAAATATGTGGTCTCAACCACAAAGTACTCGTATACAGAAATCTCGTCATATCTGTGAAACAACTAGCATTATATATATACAATATCAAAAGATTTATATATTTTTCACCGTGTATATTCTCATTATACACACTTCTCCATGGTTGTTAAATACTCGTTAATCAACCACATATATTCTCAATTATATATAATCACAAAACACTCGTTATGTGATATGTAAATCTTACCTCAAGTGGACACGAGATTCTCATCTCGATACCGGTTACTACACCTTATAATAACAGTTCTCTAACACGTGTATTATCAACAATTAAACACATATACTCGTTACATCTAACATTTTAAGTAAATTACTTACATACCTCATAGCAACATAATCTTATTTTCTCATTAGCTGAAACCTGCATACTTCGGATCTCAACTCTCGAGTGTACTCGACTACACTCACATATCTCAACTCATAGCTCATGCTCAGCTTATACTCACACTCTTCCACATCATTGGTTGGAATTTCGCCTCTACCGGGATCTCATTTCATCTTCTACTGGAATTTCACCATCAACCAGAAACTCGTTTCATCATCAGCTGGAATCTCTCCATCAGCTGGAATCTCGCCATCAGTTGGAATCTCGCCTCAATTAGTATCTCATCTCATATTCAGTTGACATCTCATTATCAACTAAAGTTCTTGTCTCCTCGTTAGCTGATATCTCATATCAACCAAAATCTTGTCTCATGATCCTCTGTAGGTCCAACCGACTGTCACCAATTTCTCAACTCATTCTTCATCTGACTCAATACCTATATTCACACACATCATATAACAAATAATAAATATAACATAAGAGTTATACTCAACTCATACTCTAACATCTGCAGCAGTATCTTTTCCAAGCATGTGATAGGGGCTCTCTCCTCCTTGGTTCAAGTCTAGGACTCTATACTCAAAGACCTAGTTCACTTAAACCATGCTCTGATACCAACTTGTAACACCCGGTTTCTTATGAAAAGTACACCCAAAATTTTGCAAACAATTATACATTAAAAATGGGTATACTTGCACTCAACCCAGGAAAACAAGATGTTATCAAACATTAATTACACAAAAGGTCCTTACAAATTTGACCACGCATTACAAATAAACCTAACACAACTAAAGAACAGGCTCTAAGCTTGTCCATCTCTCTTTATCACATGCCTTCCCCTATCACAGCTACAGATACCTGCAAAAACAACATAACACTCAAGTGTAAGCTTATAAAGCTTAGTGAGTAATCTCAATTAACTTTCACAATCTTTCTCAATAACCATCCTCATCTTCCTCTCTTGCTATTCTCATTAGCAAGATCTATCTTCTCTTAATTCAGAAACCTGTAAACATATTAGCTTAACAAACACCAGCTAACTGTTAATATCATCAACTCAATTATAAGTATCATGATTGACACTACTCATAAACTCAATCAAACACACTCGTATATACTCATTTCACAATCAGTTATACTCAATTATAACAATCCTCATGATTGTAGTAGTCAAACTCAAAGACTCTTTAACTCACTCCCTCTAGCATATACTTTACTCTTATACTCAAATTTAAGTTGTAACTCGTCTCTTGTTATCCACAAATAACAGAACTACTATAACTCTAAGCCACATCAATATCAACACAACACACACACACATATATATATATATATATATATATATATATATATATATATATATATATATATATATATATATATATATATATATATATATATATATATATATATATATATATATATATATACATACATACATACAACAAGGTATAACTCTTACTCAATTATCCGGAAGTACTCACCTGACATCAATTTAGTATGTGGAACCCTCAATTTACACGTACCGGGCTCCTGTTCGCTAGACTTGGTTATATTACCATAGGCTAATTCCATTCTCCAACATCCACAATCATCTCAATAACATTTATCTCAAAGATGTATCAATCAAAAGAAGAAAAAGGAGTATAAACGGTAAATATCAACTCTATATTTACCGAAACCCCTAAATCCACGGTTCTACTCATTCAACCGTAGAAACTCAACAATAATCACACCGATTACTCTAAAGGTATCTACTAACAACCTACTAGCAACATATATAACAATCTACAGCAAAACCATGAAGATTAAAAACTAGGGTTTAAAACCCCCAAAACCGAGAGATACTCACCTCAATGAATTAGGAAGCAAAAACACGTTTACGGGGTTAGATTCATGCTTCAATATGTTTCCCCATGAACCTCCAGACTTCATTTCACTCAAAATCGCCATTTGAAGCTCTCAAAATCGAAAATGAAATGTTTTTCCTCGAAATGGGTTTGGTGCACATTTAAAGGGTTCTGCACGCGTAACACGGCCCGGGTTGGATAAACCCGGCCCGGGTTTTTCCACAATAAAAATCCTCTATTTGCCTCTGTTGACACAACACGGTCCGGGTTCACAGAATACGGCCCGTGTTTATCCCACTAAATGCTTTCTGAAGTTGATCTGCGGGAAACACGGCCCGTGTTAGTAGAACACGGCATGTGTCAGCTAATAAATGCCCAAAACAGCCCTAACAATCTTTTACACGACCCGTGTGACTTGGACACGACCCGTGTACTCTATTTTAGCAATTTTTAAGGCTCAAACTTCTTCCAAATGGGTTTCTAATCACCCAAACTCATACATCAACTTAACTAATCTTAATCACACCAAGATTAGTGTATAAGAAAGGTTTTAACCTCTTCTCACTAATCAAAAAACTCATAACTCAAAGGTAATAACTCTACTTACCTTAGTAAGCATCTTAAAATAAAAATGGGTCTTACAATAACCTTTTGGTTTGCAATGTATGTTCATTAATGAACATATGTTCATTAGTGAACATAATGTTCATTAGTGTAAATATGTTCATTACTGAACATATGTTCATTAGTGAACATATGTGTTTGAGTCCAATTTCGCTTAATTCTATTTGTATGTACCAATGTATCGGCAATTAAATGTTGAACAAAAAACAATTAAGTAGAAGAATTTTTCGAATGTTATATTAAGGTTGCATAAAAGAATACCCAATAGCATCTCTATAATCACATAAAGAACTCCAAGGAGAATTGCAATAGTTATCTAAACAGGGGAAACATATCCAAAACCATCAATAAGAGCTCCTCCCTGGTTGTTTCTTTGAGAAATAGTGGCCTCTTGTCAAACTACATATGCTACCTCATTGTGTACACTTACTAGTTTAGCCAGGCGAGAAAATATCGATTACTGTAATTTGAATCAAGATATTTTTTTTGACATCACATTATATAATTTTGTGTCATCGAAAACGATTACATATAAGGTTTCCCTTTTGTTTGCAATAGAGAGAAAGTATGTACACTTTTTCAAAATCTACGATGTGTTTCATTCAGCCATATAACATATAATATGACGAAATTATTGTAACCAATATTCTCCTCAAAAAGTGGATTGCATGGCAACATGATTAGGTGCCTGCGATGTTTAATCAATAAACCATGTTAGAATTGTAGCCTTTTTGAAATAAATACACTACAACTACGATCATGTGCAATAATGCTCAAAATAGGAAAAAATTGATAATCTATTTAAAACAAAATGTGATGTATACAGGAAAATTAAACCGGGGCCTCTCTGTTGTGGACAGCTACAAGCTTCTTAAAGGAGAAGAACTAACAGAAGATGAACTTTTTCTTTCATGAACTTTTTCTATCTATTTTCTTTTCTCCATTGTTGTTTTGATAAAAACGAACATATATTCATACATGATTTTGGTATTTGTGTTCTTTTTAGACATTGTACTTCCTTTTAGAAACTGTATTTTCATATTCTGCACAGTTGTATACACAATGTTCATAAATGAACATATGTTCATGGATAAACATATGTTCATAAATGAACATATGTTCATGGATGAACATATGTTCATCCATGAACATATGTTCATAAATGAACACAGAGGACTAACCTGATAATACGATCATTATATGTACATTGCGTTCATGGATGCGATACATGAGAATAGTTTTATGTTCATGGATGAACATATTCATGGATGAAAATACAGAACATCAAAAAATGCGATACAGAATATGAGAATAAATTGATGTTCATTGATGAACATATGTTCATTGATGAACATATGTTCATTGATGAACATAGAATTTAAGTTTTTTTTGACGATCGTGCCCTTTTACTTAGATTTTAATTGTGACAACTGAAATTTTTTACATAGATAATATAAGGATTTCGTACGAAGAAGTTATTCCCCTACAAAGTCGAAAAAAACAATAAATAAATAAAGAGAAAATCTGGAAATTTCTAGACTAAGAAGACTCGTCTTAGTCTTATAAAATCAAGTAAAACTTAGACTAAGAAGACTCGTCTTAGTCTTAAGTCTGGAATAAGGTGCAAATATTGAAATGGATGGGTTAAGACACTTTATTAAGTCAATGTGAGATATTACTTCATTTAGAAATGGGTCTTAATGACATGAAGGCAAAATTTGAAATAAAGGACTAAAATTGAAAAGTTTATTATGCAAACTTTGGAAATTATTATCTCAAAATCTAGAAAGAATTGAGAAAAAGTCATCAAAAAGACTTTGGTAATATTTGAGATAACAAAAATATAGGAAAAAGATTCAGGTCATTTGGAGTCATAACGAAGAAGTTATGAAGGTTTAGAAATGGCCAAAAAGTTACAAAAAATGACCAGTTAGTAATGTTCAGGGGTCTGTAACGAAAAATCTAGGAAGAATCAGACTTAAGTCACTAAGGATAAATTGTTAAGCACATTGTCACCTTTCTAAAGGTGTAAAGTTTGCAGAATTTGGTTATCACATGCGGGAGTTATGATTGCTTAAAAAAATCAGGAAAAATCATAAGTTAAACTTGGAAATTTCACCAACACTTTGGTCAGGGGTAGTTTTGGAATTTCCAACAATTGACAGTCAAAATCAGGGTTACAATCCCTGATTCGCGTTTTCTTCCTATGGGCTTCAGTTCCCGTGTACGAAAAAGAGAAAAGAGAGATTGGGTGTGGAGATTGGTTCACGCAATCATCAAATCAAGAAGGGAAAATGGGATTTCAGTGGAATCTCATACACAAACAACACCCACACACATTGGGTTTATGTATATGCGTAAACTGAATCAGAGAGGAGACCAGATCGAGACCTGTTGGTCTCTTGGGGTGTAAGATCTACAGCTCGAGAAAGAAGAAGAAACCGAGTGGGGAAAGAGACACACGCACCCACTAATTTCGTGTGTGTGTGTGTGTAATCCGTTTGCGAAAAAGAGTGTGAGAGACAGAAATAGCTTGCGATAGAGGAAGATTCGAGAGGCGAGGTGGTCGGGGTTGTTCTGTCGGTGCTGCTATAGCAGAACCGCCGCTACCAGGGGCGGTGGTGGGTGCTTGAGGTCGGTGGCGGGCTGATGAGCTCCGGTGGTCGGCCGGTGGTGGTAAGTAAAAGAGCTTTGGCCCGATTCTTTAGCTTATACATCCCTAGAATGATCTGATTTTACATATTTGACAGATTTTTGAAAGGAAATTCATAAGAACGGGCATGGCTTCAGATTTTGGGCAGAAAAGTTAATGGTAAATGTTGCTTTCTTGGAACCCTAGTTGTGAAATCTGAAAATCCTTCATGCATGTTGAAATTGAAGCTAATTGTGGTTTCTAAGACCATGTGGATTCAAGATAACGATATGCTTGCAAGGTTTTTGTCTTTTGGGTTTGATGCTTGTGTGTACGTTTGATAGTAACTTCAAGAAATCAAGAACACACATGTTACTTGCTTGAAAATATGATTTTTACCCTTTTAAATGTTTTAAGTTACAAGTCTTTTTCTTAGTAATGAACTGAAATAATGAAACGATCAAGAACATAAAACTTGGTGTTTAGAAAATTTGACAGCTTTGACTTTTCTGTCAGAGTCATATAGTGGACTAAAAATCAAATTACTTGGAATTGGCTTGTCACAAAAGAAATTGAGTTTGGATATATGATATACTATATGTAATAAGTTAGAAACACCAAAGAATGAAGAAAACGAAGCTAGTTAATTTGGTGATAATCAAATGACAAAAAGAGAAGCAAATTTGACTTTTATAAAGTCTAAATGGGACAAGAATGAAAATTAACGTGTGTGATCAAGAAACTAGTTATAATATGATATATGAGACATGTTTACATTTGAAAATGGTAACATTGAATTGGGGATACAAGTATTTGGTTAAACATCTTCTAAAGTACCATTTAGTCATAAAAAGACTATAATTAGATTATTTTTAGTAAAATGGTCGTTTTAGACCTAAAAACCAAAAGTTTGAGATATAACCTCAAGACTTGAGTACTATGATCCATTGTCATGTTGTCATAGTAGATTTGAAGAAAGTTGAAAGTTTGGGTCAATGAAAGTTGAGTTTTGGTTAAGCCTAAAAATGACTTAATCGGAAACGGTTAAACTAAAAAGTTACCTTTTAAGCAAATACGAGCTCATGAGGGCATGGAAAGAGTTTATATCAACATTTATGTGTTGTTGGGTGGTTTTGGCAACAAAACATTTAAAAATTATGATGCTTAAAAATAATTTTTACTTTTATAATTTTTAGCGGCAAAATTGCTAAAAATGGAATAAAAGAGCGAAACGAAACATGTTTTGATATCTAGGCATTGATATTGTTTTATAAACATGTTAAGTTCATTAAGTTACTAAAATTTCATACAAAAACCCCAGAAAATACATTTAGGCAAAGTAGGATGCCTAAATGAGAAAACGGTCAAAAAGTGTCAAAACGAAAAATGGTTTAAAACGTTCCATGAAGCTTTATACATGTTCTAAAAAGTATTTTTACATTGTTGAGTTATATAAGAATGACTTAAACGAAAGTTTACATGAATTTTAGACTAAGTTGTCAAAATGGGACAAAAAGGATAAAATTGTCAAAAATGGTTATTATGCTTTAAGAGTCATACTTAACCACTAGAATTGAATTAGATAATGACTAGTAGTAGTCAAGAATGATTAGACACATGATATATGTTTAGTTGTCTAATATGTTCTAATCTTCTATTAGATTAATAGATATTGAAGGACGTTTGGAAGCAACTAAAGGATAGAGTTATGTGGATTAGTGTAGCTAGACGTATCTAGCTACTAAGGTGAGTACATGTGGCTTTTTCCCACCATAGGGTACATGGCAAAATGTTTATATAGTTTTTGTGATTTTCGAATATGAAATGATATGCAAGTTTATTTACCTATGACATGATTATAAAAGTCTTAAACTATGATTTGAAAGCATGTTTTGGCAATCAAGCCATAACGATTTGAAAGCTATTTGAAAAGTATGTTTTGGCATCAAGCCACAACGATTTAAAAGCAAGTTTTGGCATTAGGCCACAATGATTTGAAAGTACGTTTTGGCATCTAGCCTTACAAATGTTTATGAAAGAAAGTTTTGGCATCTAGCCTTACGAATGTTTATGAAAGAAAGTTTTGGCATCTAGCCTTACAAATGTTTATGAAAGAAAGTTTTGGCATCTAGCCTTACGAATGTTTATGAAAGAAAGTTTTGGCATCTAGACTTAATGTATTTGTGAATGAATGTTATGATGATAAGCAACGATACGTTTATGAATGACTGGTATTTAAGATATAAATGAATGCAGCTATGCAAGACAGTATGAACAAAGAACATGATTCTTTGTGCCCGGGCCATGATGTTCCCGTAACGGAACCTAGAGGAATCTACTGGGGTGGTACCAACCCCGTCGCGAAGTAGATGTCCTAAAGCTTATGATGCTATGATGGACTGATTTTGTTCTTTCCATCTTAGCCTAGACTTGGGGGTATCACTTTAAGTGATTAAAGCCCTAAGTATAAAAACATATTTATGATTGATTACCAGTCAGGTTTAAGTAATGAAAGTTTTATGATGATAAACTTATTATGAAAGGCTTTAAAAGCAAAATGATGATATGTTTCGGTTATTATGTTTTTAACAGCAAGTCTTTTGACATGATTTGATTACGAAGGTTTTGCAAATGACAAACATCTTATGAAAGGTTTTTAAATGCAAAACGATGATACGTTTAAGTTATAATGATTTTAAAAGCCAGTGTTATGAAATGATTTGATTACAATGGTTTTGAAAATGATATATGTTATGTTTATAAATGTTTTGTGTCCAAACCCATGTAGCTCACGAGACATTTTTGTCTTACGTATTTTATTATATGCCATGTATCCCAGGTTCTATACATGAGAGTTAGAAGCAAGTAGACGGCCCGAAGAGACTGGGATCTTAGATGGAGTATACATTGGCCGATGTACTGGTTTGTAATCCTAACTTGCTTTCTATGGTGTTGTATGATATGAAGTTGTAACCCCCGGAGTTGTATAAACATTTTTTACAACTAAATGGTTTATATTGGGACCAAAATTTTAAGACATGACACGAGGTCATGAGAAAAGCTTTTAAAGCTTGACAATTTGTTCTATAACGAAAAAAACGGTTTTCAAAATATGAGATTTTTTTAATATCGAGTTTTATGAACAAACTACACCAGCTATAGCACTTGTGGTGTTAATGCGTTTAAAAAAAAGGACGATTTTTGGGGCGTTACAAGTTGGTATCAGAGCCATAGTTTAAGCGAATTAGGTGTCGAGACTCGAACCTAGGCTTAAACTGTGTGAGGGTTAAGTGAGAATACGGATATAAGATAAGACCGTAAGCAAGAAAGCTAAGGCTTTGATAAGATGCTTCGTAAGATATGTTGATTAACCTAAGAACTTAAGATAGGTTACATGCCTATAGAATGATGAGACTGTTGAGTCTAAGATAACATTTGACTGTTAGGGAATTATGTGCTTATTTTCCATAACTGTTACACTTATGCAAGTATATGTTTATAAGCACCTGATACATGTTAATAGTATATACCATATAATGTATTAAGCTAACCTGAACCATTGAACCAGGAGACCTAGTGGTGATGTCAGAATCAAATATGTATAGGTGGTTATGATAATATGGGCCCGTATTATCATAATCACAGGATATGATTTGAGATTGAGAGAATCACAAAGGAATCGTGGGAATCTGGTAAGAGGAGACATGTAAGAAGTTGTGAAGAAGATATCAAAAGTTTAAATGACATATGATTATTACACACATGTAATAAGATCAAGTATGACTAAAAATATCAAGGATAATATAGTGGGTATGTACCACTTAGTCTGGAAACCTAAAATGAACAAACATGGCAACTTTTATGCCTTATATAGACTGATTAGCAATATAAGTATGCTTATCAGATTTAGATGAAGTATGAATGAAAACACCTAAGAAGTATGAGGGGTATAAGTCACCTAAATGGGAATTATGAAACTCTTTACCTAGAAGGTAGACGATAATAAGTTGCGTTTTGTTATTCAGAGACAAACTCTATAATTATACGAAACAAGTAATAAAGGAACAATGAAGGCAGTGGCGTGGTGTGTCCCTCAAGGACAACCATGAGATTTGACTGAAATTAATTATTTCAAGTTATGATTTTGTAGATGGTTAGAAGATGAAAGTATGATGCCTAATCAAGGCAAGGAACCCAAGATGATAAGGCGAGCTAAAGATAGAAAACAGCAACATAATCAAGAAGTGTGAAGTTTTGACTTCCAAACTCAAATGAGTACCGTAAGTTAAGGCATCTAAAGGCTGGGAAAATAATTAATTCATAAATATGACGACTTAACAGGAAAAGATGACAATCGAAATTTTCCAAAGAGGGAAAGAATTGAAAATGAAAGAGTAATTAAGGTACGAAATCACTGGTGTTATACTCTATTATTGTTTCAGTGTTTGTATGGACTTAAACTATGTAAAAGTATACTGAAGATCTCATGTTTTGGAATGACTAAGTATGTCATGACATGTATCTTATCATGGTGTTAAAGTTGAGCAGCTTAAAGCGTTGTGGATGAGAAGATGGAGTATTTAACCAAGACAAGGATATTAGGCCTTGTTATATGCGATGCGGGAATCGCGACATGATAGTAAGTTGGTTGCCATTTTATTGTATAGAATTGAAAGTAGATTACCCAAGCTACGGTACAGGGGGATTTACACTTAAATGGGCACGTGAGTGTCACGAAGCCATGATTAAGCCTAAGTCGATGTTCTGGAAGATTCTCCGCGGGCGAGATGCTAATGAAGAGAGGGCACGCCAGTTAAGTGGACGCAATACGGCATTGGAAAAATAGTGACACTTCGGCTATATTAAGTTATAGTTATGTATGTGTGATTATTTATTTGAAGCTTCTTGATTGTTCCTAAGAACTCTACATTGCCAAGAGCTAGATTCAAGATAAAGTTGAGGCATTAACGAGTCTAGATGGTGAAGGTATGACTTGTTACTGGATGGATAATGACTATAGTTAGGGGTGAAAGTGGTTACCTCTCAGCTTATAAAGAATATTGACATTATTTATGGATAAGTAAGATCAACATGATCATTGTGTTAGATTTAGCACAAGAATAATAATAGTTACAAAAGTATCCACGGACCCTATGAGGCTAGTGTTTCCTCATCATGAAATAAAAGGGTCGTATATGATTGGAAAGTTAGTTGATTCAAATGACATGGTAGTCTGATGCCATGACATAAGGAGTTAGTTTACAAATAATGGAAACTGACACTTCATGGTGTCAAAAGGTTATCATGGAATAACATAAAGCAACAATAGACAAATGGAGCATAGATTACTATCATGTAAAGATCTTGTAAAGAGATGGACCTTAAACGAAAATGCCCTTCATTTTTGTTTAAGGGGTAGATGGGAAGACCCTAGATGTTTTACCATATGAACTTTCATATGAATGGAGTGGCGTAGATTCAAGTCTAAGGACTTGATGAATGGAATGAAGCGGAAAACCAGGGGCTAGTGAACGATATAATAAGACACTTTATAGTAGGAGTATCATTGACGAGATGATGATACAGGGAATTGTACCCTAACAATAAAATGGATTATTTCACAAGCCAGGTGTATATTGCACGTTTAGGGGTTGATCTGACTATAAACGTTGACTAAGAGTTAGCTGTCAACTGTTGTTGACTTTAGTTGATTAAAATACCCAAGTAAAGTTCTCGATCATCATGGATGAATCTAGAAGGTGGAAGCTCACTTGTGGAGGTCGACAGTTAGGTAGCTGCAAATTCCCAAAGTTATGAAAGGTGATTATGGATTTTGAACGACAAGAATTGATGCAAAAGTCACTGATGGTGACTGAATTACCCATACATGTATAACGAAAGGAAGATAGATGATTCTCTAATCATCTATGGTAACACGATTGTGTTAATACAAGATATAAAAGGACCCAATTGGAATGGTCAAAGATATTTAGAACATAGTAAGTTTCAGGGACTAGATGAGTGAATGTTGAAACCTAAAAGGGATGCATGTACTAAGTTGATTGATTGTTATGACATGACTAATCTAATAGTTGATATTATTTATGATAAAAGAATTCAATGGAAAGAAAGACTCTTGGAGTCAAAGCTTGATGACTCATAGCTAAGTAGAAATGACAAAGGAGAATGATGCTTTTGGTGCAAGTGGCAAGAATGAAATGAAAGGAGTACAAGTTGACTTTTGGGAAAAGTCAAACTTACTATGACATATAAAGTAAGGAATCGTTAACGATTGTAGTAGAAGTACATTTTATTGATAATGAGTTAAGTGAATGAAATATGAGAAGTGAAAGAGGATAATGTCAAGAGGATAACTACTAAAGGTACTTCACAAAGCTATGGGAACTTGAAGTAAGAACTTCATCAAGGATTTAGTGAGAAGTTCTTATTTATATGCGATTATGTTATTGCAAGTTAATCACATTCTTATCTTAGTGATTCCGAGGACAGAATCTGTTTAAGGGGTAGATAATTGTGACAACTGAAATTTTTGACATAGATAATATAAGGATTTCGTACGAAGAAGTTATTCCCCTACAAAGTCGAAAAAAAAATAAATAAATAAAGAGAAAATCTGGAAATTTCTAGACTAAGAAGACTCGTCTTAGTCTTATAAAATCAAGTAAAACTTAGACTAAGAAGACTCGTCTTAGTCTTAAGTCTGGAATAAGGTGCAAATATGGAAATGGATGGGTTAAGACACTTTATTAAGTCAATGTGAGATATTACTTCATTTAGAAATGGGTCTTAATGACATGAAGGCAAAATTTGAAATAAAGGACTAAAATTGAAAAGTTTATTATGCAAACTTTGGAAATTATTATCTCAAAATCTAGAAAGAATTGAGAAAAAGTCATCAAAAAGACTTTGGTAATATTTGAGATAACAAAAATATAGGAAAACGATTCAGGTCATTTGGAGTCATAACGAAGAAGTTATGAAGGTTTAGAAATGGCCAAAAAGTTACAAAAAATGACCAGTTAGTAATGTTCAGGGGTCTGTAACGAAAAATCTAGGAAGAATCAGACTTAAGTCACTAAGGATAAATTGTTAAGCACATTGTCACCTTTCTAAAGGTGTAAAGTTTGCAGAATTTAGTTATCACATGCGGGAGTTATGATTGCTTAAAAAAATCAGGAAAAATCATAAGTTAAACTTGGAAATTTCACCAACACTTTGGTCAGGGGTAGTTTTGGAATTTCCAACAATTGACAGTCAAAATCAGGGTTACAATCCCTGATTCGCGTTTTCTTCCTATGGGCTTCAGTTCCCGTGTACGAAAAAGAGAAAAGAGAGATTGGGTGTGGAGATTGGTTCACGCAATCATCAAATCAAGAAGGGAAAATGGGATTTCAGTGGAATCTCATACACAAACAACACCCACACACATTGGGTTTATGTATATGCGTAAACTGAATCAGAGAGGAGACCAGATCGAGACCTGTTGGTCTCTTGGGGTGTAAGATCTACAGCTCGAGAAAGAAGAAGAAACCGAGTGGGGAAAGAGACACATGCACACACTGATTTCGTGTGTGTGTGTGTGTAATCCGTTTGCAAAAAAGAGTGTGAGAGACAGAAATAGCTCGCGATAGAGGAAGATTCGAGAGGCGAGGTGGTCGGGGTTGTTCTGTCGGTGCTGCTATAGCAGAACCGCCGCTACCAGGGGCGGTGGTGGGTGCTTGAGGTCGGTGGCGGGCTGATAAGCTCCGGTGGTCGGCCGGTGGTGGTAAGGAAAAGAGCTTTGGCCCGATTCTTTAGCTTATACATCCCTAGAATGATCTGATTTTACATATTTGACAGATTTTTGAAAGGAAATTCATAAGAACGGGCATGGCTTCAGATTTTGGGCAGAAAAGTTAATGGTAAATGTTGCTTTCTTGGAACCCTAGTTGTGAAATCCGAAAATCCTTCATGCATGTTGAAATTGAAGCAAATTGTGGTTTCTAAGACCTTGTGGATTCAAGATAACGATATGCATGCAAGGTTTTTGTCTTTTGGGTTTGATGCTTGTGTGTACGTTTGATAGTAACTTCAAGAAATCAAGAACACACAAGTTACTTGCTTGAAAATATGATTTTTACCCTTTTAAATGTTTTAAGTTACGAGTCTTTTTCTTAGTAATGAACTGAAATAATGAAACGATCAAGAACATAAAACTTGGTGTTTAGAAAATTTGACAGCTTTGACTTTTCTGTCAGAGTCAAATAGTGGACTAAAAATCAAATTACTTGGAATTGGCTTGTCACAAAGGAAATTGAGTTTGGATATATGATATACTATATGTAATAAGTTAGAAACACCAAAGAATCAATAAAACGAAGCTAGTTAATTTGGTGATAATCAAATGACAAAAAGAGAAGCAAATTTGACTTTTATAAAGTCTAAATGGGACAAGAATGAAAATTAACGTGTGTGATCAAGAAACTAGTTAAAATATGATATATGAGACATGTTTACATTTGAAAATGGTAACATTGAATTGGGGATACAAGTATTTGGTTAAACATCTTCTAAAGTACCATTTAGTCATAAAAAGACTATAATTAGATTATTTTTAGTAAAATGGTCGTTTTAGACCTAAAAACCAAAAGTTTGAGATATAACCTCAAGACTTGAGTACTATGATCCATTGTCATGTTGTCATAGTAGATTTGAAGAAAGTTGAAAGTTTGGGTCAATGAAAGTTGAGTTTTGGTTAAGCCTAAAAATGACTTAATCGGAAACGGTTAAACTAAAAAGTTACCTTTTAAGCAAATACGAGCTCATGAGGGCATGGAAATAATTTATATCAACATTTATGTGTTGTTGGGTGGTTTTGGCAACAAAACATGTAAAAATTATGATGCTTAAAAATAATTTTTACTTTTATAATTTTTAGCGGCAAAATTGCTAAAAATGGAATAAAAGAGCGAAACGAAACATGTTTTGATATCTAGGCATTGATATTGTTTTATAAACATGTTAAGTTCATTAAGTTACTAAAATTTCATACAAAAACCCCAGAAAATACATTTAGGCAAAGTAGGATGCCTAAATGAGAAAACGGTCAAAAAGTGTCAAAACGAAAAATGGTTTAAAACGTTCCATGAAGCTTTATACATGTTCTAAAAAGTATTTGTACATTGTTGAGTTATATAAGAATGACTTAAACGAAAGTTTACACGAATTTTAGACTAAGTTGTCAAAATGGGACAAAAAGGGTAAAATTGTCAAAAATGGTTATTATGCTTTAAGAGTCATACTAACCACTGGAATTGAATTAGATAATGACTAGTAGTAGTCAAGAATGATTAGACACATGATATATGTTTAGTTGTCTAATATGTTCTAATCTTCTATTAGATTAATAGAGATTGAAGGACGTTTGGAAGCAACTAAAGGATAGAGTTATGTGGATTAGTGTAGCTAGACGTACCTAGCTACTAAGGTGAGTACATGTGGCTTTTTCCCACTATGGGGTACATGTCAAAATGTTTATATAGTTTTTGTGATTTTCGAATATGAAATGATATGCAAGTTTATTTACCTATGACATGATTATAAAAGTCTTATACTATGATTTGAAAGCATGTTTTGGCAATCAAGCCATAACGATTTGAAAGCTATTTGAAAAGTATGTTTTGGCATCAAGCCACAACGATTTAAAAGCAAGTTTTGGCATTAGGCCACAATGATTTGAAAGTACGTTTTGGCATCTAGCCTTACAAATGTTTATGAAAGAAAGTTTTGGCATCTAGCCTTACGAATGTTTATGAAAGAAAGTTTTGGCATCTAGCCTTACGAATGTTTATGAAAGAAAGTTTTGGCATCTAGCCTTAATGTATTTGTGAATGAATGTTTTGATGATAAGCAATGATACGTTTATGAATGACTGGTATTTAAGATATAAATGAATGCAGCTATGCAAGACAGTATGAACAAAGAACATGATTCTTTGTGCCCGGGCCATGATGTTCCCGTAACGGAACCTAGAGGAATCTACTGGGGTGGTACCAACCCCGTCGCGAAGTAGATGTCCTAAAGCTTATGATGCTATGATGGACTGATTTTGTTCTTTCCATCTTAGCCTAGACTTGGGGTATCACTTTAAGTGATTAAAGCCCTAAGTATAAAAACATATTTATGATTGATTACCAGTCAAGTTTAAGTAATGAAAGTTTTATGATGATAAACTTATTATGAAAGGATTTAAAAGAAAAATGATGATATGTTTCGGTTATTATGTTTTTAACAGCAAGTCTTTTGACATGATTTGATTACGAAGGTTTTGCAAATGACAAACTTCTTATGAAAGGTTTTTAAAAGAAAAACGATGATACGTTTAAGTTATAATGATTTTAAAAGCCAGTGTTATGAAATGATTTGATTAGAATGGTTTTGAAAATGATATATGTTATGTTTATAAATGTTTTGTGTCCAAACCCATGTAGCTCACGAGACATTTTTGTCTTACGTATTTTATTTTATGCCATGTATCCCAGGTTCTAGACATGAGAGTTACAAGCAAGTAGACGGCCCGAAGAGACTGGGATCTTAAATGGAGTAAACATTGGCCGATGTACTGGTTTGTAATCCTAACTTGCTTTCTATGGTGTTGTATGATATGAAGTTGTAACCCCCGGAGTTGTATAAACATTTTTTACAACTAAATGGTTTATATTGGGACAAAAATTTTAAGACATGACACGAGGTCATGAGAAAAGCTTTTAAAGCTTGACAATTTGTTCTATAACGAAAAAAAAGGGTTTTCAAAATATGAGATTTTTTTTAATATCGAGTTTTATGAACAAACTACACCAGCTATTGCACTTGTGGTGTTAATGCGTTTAAAAAAAAGGACGATTTTTGGGGAGTTACATTAATCTTACGGTTAACAACATGGTTCTGCAGTTAGGTGATTTAATTTGGTTCTGCATTGAACCCATCCCTATATGTGTATATATATATATATATATATATATATATATATATATATATATATATATATATATATACGTGATCAGTGATATTAATCGTACAAAAAGATTTACAAAATATTCTATTCTTAGTACTATCAATAAGAATACAACAACGTGTAACACAAAGTATGACACTACTACGTGCTGTGTGGATAAGGTTTGTTATAAAATTCTTTGCATCCTCCAATACAAGACCTTCAGATCCTTCAGATACAACTCCTTCGGATGGCTGGGGTCTTCGGATAGGCAAGAACACAACATCACAAAATAGCTTCAACAAGTGACACATTGGCTATACCGAGTTATAGTTGTGTATGTGTGATGGATTTCTGAAAGCTTATTGGTTGTTCATAAGGGACTCCTCGTAACCAGAAGCTAGTTTTAAGATAAAAGTGATGCATTAACAAGTTAGTCAATAAAGATATGACGTGTCTACCCATGGGTAAATGACAATACTTCAAAATGCAAGTTGTTGATTTACAACTTATAGAGAGCATTAGAATGATCTCTGGATAGGTGACATTATCATGATGGTTGTGCTAGGTTTATCACATGAAGGATGATAAGCAAAGTGTTCTAAGGAAAATAATGAGATTGGTATTTCCTCATCATCAGATGATTATCACAAGGGTGATATTTGATTTGAAAGTTAACTGATTCAAATGACATAGTAGACTTATGTCATCGCATGTAGAGTTAGTTGGTACTAATGGAAACTGACATTTAATGGTGTCAAAAGGTTATCAAGGAATAATAGAAAGTAAGAATGAACAAACGAAATATAGGTTCTATCATGTAAAAAGAAAATCTCATAAAGAATTGGACCTTAAACGAAAATGCCCTTCATTTTCGTTTAAGGGGTAGATGGGAAGGTCTACGACGTTTGGTTTTATGAATGATCACGTCAATGGATTAGTGCAAATGCAAATCTAAGGATTTGATTAGTAGAATGCAGCAGAAGATTATGAGTTGGTGAAAGGTATAAATAGAGCGCATATGTCATCAATGGATAATGATGTAAGGAATTGAACTCTAATGTTGAAATAGATTGTTGCACGTACCACGTGAGTATTGCAAGTTTAAGGGTCGATCCGACAAATAATCGTTGACTAAAAATTGACTGTTGACCGTTGTTGACTTTAGATGATTAAAAAGTCCAAGCAAGATTCTCGATTATCACGGATGCATCTAGAAGATTGAAGCATGCTTGTAGATGTCACGAGTCAGGTAGTTGCAAATTCCCGAGTTAAGAAGGGTGATTAATAATTTAAAAGAAGGAGTCGTTAAGGATTTTAGTGGAAATACATTTTAGTGACAGTGAGTCAAGTGAATGAAACATGAGAAGTGAAGGTGGACAATGTCAAGGGGATGACTATTAAAAGTACTTCCAATAGCAATGGGAACTTGAAGTAAGAACTTCATCAAGTACTTCGTGAGAAGTCCTTATTCATATGAGATTATGTTATTGCAAGTTAATCCATTCTTATCTTAGTATTCCAAGGACAGAATCTGTTTATGGAGTAGATAATTGTGACAAACAAAATTTTTGTCATATATAATATAAGAATTTATGCAAGTATTCAATATAAAAGAGTTGATACTTAAATAAAATCAACATATTGTGCAAGGGCAAGATGGTCCAAGAAGGTGAAACGATGGAGAATTTATTTGTTAAGACCTTTATTTAAGTCATGATATGATGATTATTTTAATTTGATTTTATTCTTAAAGACCCAAGAGAAAAAAGGGGAATAAAGGACCAAAAGTGAAAACTTTATTGAACAAATTTTTAAAAATTAATATCTCAACTTCTAAAAGGAATTGAGAAAACGTCCTCAAGGAGACTTTGATAATATTTTGAGATAATAAGAATATAGGAAAAAAATTCATGTCATTTTGATCTATAACGAAGAAGTTATGGCAGGTTAAAAATGACCCAAAAGTGACAAAAATGGTCAAATGGCCATGTTCAAGGGACTATAACGAATAATATAGAAAGAATTGGACTTAAGACAGTAGGGGAAAGTTGTCAAGCTCATTTCCACCTTTCTAACGGTATAAGACTTGTGAAATTTAGATATTATACGAGAAAGTTATGACACGATGCAATCAGGAAAAAAAATAAGGACCAAAGGATGAAAAATATTTTTAAGGCATAAACCTAGGGGCATTTTCGGAATTTTCCAAAATCTGAACCAAGGCAAAAGTAGAACACAATTTTGGTGATTTCAGTGTGCGCGTTCTTTTTTCTTCTGAAACACGTCTTCATCTCTCTCTCGATAAACACACATACGTACCCCAAAATCTGAAGAAAGTAGAAATCGTGATCAAGCAAAAAAATAAGGAATGCACACAAACCTCGATATGGTGTGTGTGCGCAAATCTGAAATCGTGAGTGAGAGATTTAGATGCGGAAATAAAGAAAGCAAGATCAGCGACTAAAACACCGCTGTCGGCGGCGGCAGCGGTGGAGGGTGGTGCCAGTGGATGGTAGCACGAGGAGAAGGCTTCTTTTGGTCCAATTTGTGCAGGAAAATTGTTTCCATCTCCTGATTCCAGCTTTTTGGAACAAGAACTAAAAGGTAAATGTGATTTTGGTGAGCGCTAGTTCTTATGTTTAAAAATACTTAATGCATGGTGGGTTTGAAGTTGGATTTTGGACTATTATCATTTTAAGAATTCAAGGATGTACATGAATTGTCAATTTTGATGCTTGATTTAGAATTTTTTGAATGGATGGTTATGTTGTTGAAGAGTTGTGAAACACCACACGTAATGTGATTAAAGCTTTATAGAAATGGTTAAATCAAGCGATTGATTTTGGATTTTCTTTATTGCATGTTAAGGATTTCTTTGAAAATATTAAGAACATGTAGGACTATATCGAAATCTTCAAAGAAAAAAAAGAATATATTGATTCTTTGGTTGATATTGGGAAAGGTTTCATTTTTTTAGTCAAGCCTCAAGATTTATATTAAACTGGTACAAAATGAGTTTTAGGTACCAAAGATCAAGAATCATGTGAATGTTGGGCCATGTCAAGGCTAAAATTTTGATGTTGTTGCATCATTCGAAACTCAAACATCTAAAGTAATGATTTTGGAATTTGAAATGGTTAAAGACAGTAAGTAAGGGTTTACTTTCTGCTTTGGTCAAACTTGACCATGAAATGGAATTCTTGCAATATGTTTGATATTTGCAATATATTCGTTTAGAAATATGAGAAAAGATGTTTTAAAATGGGTACTTTGAGGATCTTTATGTTATGACTAAAAGATTTTATATGTGTGAAATTTTAAAGTACTAGCTTAAAAGTGAAATAAATTTGAATTGGATTTTGTTGGTCAATTGTGGCATTTGGAATGGAATTATAAATTCGACCCTTTATGAGACGATTTTAGTATGTGCCAAAGTAATGTTCAAAAGAACATCAAACTTAGTCGGAATGACAATTATGAAGTGTTGGAAACATGTTAGTGCCAAATAAACATAAAATAACATGTTTTACAACGGTTTCTATTTTTAGAAAGTTTATTGATTCAAGTTTGTCAAAATGACATAAATAGGTAAAATGAAAGCTGGCTTGACATATAGCCATTGTTGTGAACTAATAGAGATGTAAAAATTTAGGAGATTGTTAAAATAACCATGTAGAACCCAAAAAATACCATTTTTGGTCAAAAGGGTAAAAATAATCAAAAATTGATATTATACTTTAAGAATCACACATGGACATTGGAATGGAACTATACGATGACTAGAAGTAGTTTAAGATTGATTAGACGATTACTATGTGTTTATTTGTCTAATAAGTTTTGATCTCCTATTAAATTAATAGAGATTGAAGGATACTTGGAAGTAAGGAATGACTAAAGTTATGTGGATTAATGTAGCTAGACGTACCTAGCTACTAAGGTGAGTACATGTGGCTTTTTCCCACTATGGGGTACATGGAAAATTATTGACAAAGCTTTTACATGAGTTTTGAATATTAAATGATATGCAAATCGTTCTACGTATATTACGATAATGAAAGTTTTATACGATGATTTTTAAAGATTGTTTTGGCTTCAAGCCTACTACGTATTTTTATTTTTTATGTCATGTATCCCAGGTTTTAGACACGAGGAATAAAAGGAAGTAGATCACCCGAAGAATTTGGGATCTTAGATGTAGTGAACTTTGGCTGATATAATGGCTTGTAATCCTAGTTTGCTTTCTATGGTTTAGTATTTGATATGAAGTTGTAACCCCCGAAGTCGTTTAAACATTCTCAAAACTTAAATGTTTTTGTTGGGACCAAGATTTTTAAAATATGACTTAACATCATGAACGAAACAAAGGTTCTTTTTAATATGATATTTTTTCACTTTAAGATTTATAAAATATTACACTATTTAAGGTGTATGAAAATCGGGACGTTACATGTTGTACAATTCCTTGTTCTGGTACTCACTATATGCGTTTTAGCAGACTATGTGGTGAAACGAAATCCAGTCTGGCAAAAATGATAGAGATTTAGCTGTATGTTTATGAATCCTGATACTTGTTCCTTTCATGAAGATGATTGGCAATTGGAAGCAACGATCTGGATTCATGTCAAATGATATATATATATATATATATATATATATATATATATATATATATATATATATATATATATATATATATATATATATATATATATATATATATATATATATATATATATATATATATATATATATATATATATATATATATATATAGAGAGAGATAAAGAGAGAGTGAGATAGAAAGAGAGAAAGAGGGTGGGGGATTTAATTTTTGGCTTTTTATTTATTAAAATTGATAAATAATTAAAAATAATATGAAAAATAAATTAAAAGGGTAAAATAGAAATTTTATTTTCGACAGTGGCTAAATCCACAAAGAATGTTGCTGAAAATGACATTTTTCACGACTCTATGTTTACTTCATGATAGTCTTAGCTCGACATTGTCAAGCCATACTATCTACCAAAATTTCTTTTTTCTCTGACATTCTAACAACTTTTTAAAGGTTTGTACTTCAATCCATGAAAAATACACACCATAGGGATCATTTTTGAAGTTTTGTCTATATTTGATAAAAACCATTTTACCTCAAATATATTCATATGAAACTCCTAAAAATTGTAAGCTTCTACTTTAACTAATACATTAAACTCATTTATTATTTTAACTTTAATGTATTCTCTGCAATACACATACCTTCACCTAGTATGTATTATAATAAATATCATTCGTTAATATTTTAATTACATTATTACATCGTACGTAATGCATAAACATTTTTCTAATCGATATAAAACAAGAAAGTGGAAATGAAAATATAGGTTTATAATTGCTAATGATGTATTTGATTGCTAAGCCCCTTTAAAGTAAATGCTTCATAACCTACCAAGGTGGGTAAACATTTCTCTCACTATAAGGCTAGTGGGAGTACCCATCACATTGCACAAATGTGATGGGTGCCACATAAACGCCACATAGGATTTTACCTCTATCACACTCTATCACAACACACACTTTATACCCATCACATTTCATCACACCACACACTTTTTTAATTAAAAAATAATGGCTAAATGAGAGTAACAATTGTATGTACTGTATGCATGAAAATATGTACATCTTTGTAATTGGCCGTGGTGTAGCGTGATGGTGGTCACATGGGATCACGGATGAACCCATCACACCACACCCGGGGGGTGTTCACGGCGTGATGGGAAGCTGAGTAGGACATCACGGAGGCTCCGTGATACCCATTCCGTAAGGTCTAAGGTTGAAAGTGTTTGTAGGAGTCCATAGTTTTATCCACTGTTTTGAAAACCGGACCAGACAGGCCCGTCAAACCGGTTTAACCGGAACCGATGAGGTTTTCGGTTTTCTAACCTCCAAAAGCCGCTTGTATGTCGAACCGTTAAAACCGACGGTTTTCTGTGAACCATGGTTCAACCGGTGCGGTTAAACCGACAACAAAAGCGGATTACTATTATTTAAAAAAATATATTAAAACTTTTAACTATTAAGGAACCATGCTATGCGTATAATAATCCACACACGCTAACCGCACGGACTTAGGTGAGGCATAGCTCCCATATCTTATTATATAGCAATCTCACTTCAAATGGTCTGAGTCCACCCACTCATGTGGGACTATAGATAAGACAAAGTGAGAAAACTTGTTTGTAAGTATGTCTCACTTACGTAGAATTATTATTCCCACTAAAATAATGTGTCAAACAATTAATTGAGTAAACTAACGGTACGATATTTATCGATTTTATTTCTTGAAGACTAATGTTTGTGATATATATATATATATATATATATATATATATATATATATATATATATATATATATATATATATATATATATATATATATATATATATATATATGATCCGGTTTTTAAGACCGGTCCGACCGATTCGACCAGTTGAATCATCGAACCGGTAAGATAACTGGTTCAATGTCTTGTCCGGTTTTCAAAATGTTGGTTTTATCGAGATTGCATAGGATATGCTCTGAGGACCAACACTCTAGATGTTTTTAAGGCTGCACGGAGTGGAAGCATTTTTGCCGGAGGCATCCGACGTGGAGCCTTTTTGCCGGCGGCAACACCGCCCCCCAGGTGCGGCATCGATCAGCGGCAAGAGAGGAGCGGCATGCCTTTGCCGTTTCTCTCTCTTTGGAATATGTCGGGAATCTTCAGGCTTTGACCGTTGAACGGTCCAAATTTTAAAAAAAAAAAAAAAATTTTGTTTTTTTTTTAACTCAATACCATGTCTATATATATACATACACTTATTCAGATTTTTTACCCACACTTGATTGAGATCAAACTAATTTCAAAAAATGGCTTCCAACAATCCCTCCAACAATCCCTCCAACAATCCGCAAAACAACCCAAACTTTTTTGGGTACGATCCGTCGTCTCCGCCACCGTATCGTCCACAATTCGAGGGTCCGATGTATTCGCCAAACCCGATGTTGAGCGGTTCACCATTTTATCTGCAATACGGGATAATACCACAACAACTTTTTCAACAAAGCTTCAATCCGTTTCCACAATCGTCATCGGCCAACTTCAATTTCCAACAAACCCGAAGCCCACCCGAGCAAGCACCAATCCAAACCGATCCCGACCCCGAGGAGCCCCAAAACGAGAATGCGGTGGAAAATTCGGATTCGTCATCCGAAGCGGAGGAGCCCCGACCTACGCAAAGAAGTGGACGGGCCGCAAGTAAAAAGTGGATGGTTCAAGAAGAGACGGAGTTAGCCCGTGCATGGGTCGATGTGTCCGAGGATCCAAAAACGGGCAAAAATCAACAACGTGATCGGTTTTGGTTTCGAGTGACGAGACGTTTCCGCAAAGGCATGAAGAAAGGGAACTCTTACCGCAACAAAGATCAATGCAACACGAAGTGGAACAACATGAACAAATATGTTATGGCTTTCAACGCCATTTACATTAATTTGGTGAATCAATGGAGGAGTGGAGAAAGCGAGTCGAGTATTTTGGAGAAAGCCAACTACATGTACCGAGACGACAACGTCAAGCCGTTTAAATTTCCACACGCTTGGAATGTTGTTCGTCATAGCCAAAAATGGGAACAAGTCTTTAAGTTGGAATTTGGTGGTGGTTCGAGCTCCAAAAGAAGCAAAACATCGGAGTCGGGCTCATATCACGTTTCTTCGGATGGTCATATCGGCGTCAACCTTAACGATGACGTTGATGAAGTTGAAGAAGTGGAACCATCACCGCGTCCACGTCCGATGGGTCGGGATCGGGCAAAAAGAAAAGGGAAGGCGACCTCATCCACTTCTTCCGCGGGTTCTCGGATGGAACAATATGAAGAAATGCGCGACGAGTTTAGAGGTTTGCGCACGTCGTTGGATAATCAATGGCAAGAAAACACCCGGCTAGCGGAAATGCAAATGTTTTTGCAAGACGTTAGTCACCTAAAAGGGGCGCATTACGAATCCGCGATGGCGCTCAAAGACCAAATCCGCAAGAAATATAATTTGTAGTTTTTTTTTCAAGCAGCGACGTCTTTATTTTGTTTTAAATTTCGAACTTTTAATTTCGTAGGATTTTATGTTATTTGTCTTTTTATTTTAATGAAATGGTATTTGGTGTGTTTTATTTTAATTTAAAATATGTTATGTTTTATTTTTATTTAAAATATGATTTTTTAAAATTAAAAAAATATATGTTGCCAACGTTCCACCCCTTGAGTGCCACAACAAAACTGGTGTTGCCAACAAAGTCTACGTGGCGCCTACGTGGCATGCTTGCCTCCCAAATATTGGAGGCACCACTCCCTTCAGCCTAAGAAGATTGATCCACATTTTAATTAAAGTTTAACTTCGGTCGCATCATACTTTATCTATTCAATTTATATTTCCACATATACCCATCTATTTAATAAATACTTTACATATTATTTTCTTGTCTTTTTTAACCCATCATTCTAAATATTTTAAATTAAAACAATAAAAATACCTAAATAAAATAAAAAATAAATTACACCTGAATAAAAATCTAGTTTATATGTTCAAAATGAGACAACTTTTGATTATTCTAAATATTAATATTAATTCAAAAGTTTAGAAAAGGTATGCAATTCTTTTCCTGAAATCTCTTTAATGTTTATCGTCGTTACAAGATTGGTGGTGGTTGCATTGATTGTAATATATATACCGACAAATTATATATATATATATATATTAATTTGCAACTTCTACAAAGTTACTGTTCAATTCAAATTTATTTTTTTAGAATCATAACTACTAAATTAAGATAATAGTATAATTGTTAAAGTAGTTGATACAAAATATAAATAAGCTTCTATTTGGAAATAGCAATTTTGATTATTTTTATAGTAAACTTTTATATTTACCTTTTTTTTCCCTTAACTAATTTCAAATTAATTATTTTCATCCCTATTTATTATAAAGTTATATTATTTGTATTTCGTAAGTTAGGATTCCGGTCCGTTATTATATTTTAAAGTTACATTTTTCGTCCCTTACATAATTTTTTTTGTCGAGCTACGTTTTTCATTATATCGGGCTTCCACAGCATCGCACGGACTGTCCAAACACTAGTTTAATTTAATTTGAAAAATATCTATGAATTAACTAACTGTATAAAATAAAGAAATTAATAACCAGGTAGGACCTGCTTATAAACTTGTAAATGTTTATTGGTTGTGAGGTTATGTTTACAAATTAGTCTTAAAAATGAGATCCAAGATTAAAGATGCTTTTATAGACTAGAACTGAAAAACTGGACCGAGAATTCAAAGTTTTGTCAACTACATAGATTATTTGTGTTATTTAATATTTTATTAGTTTAAAGGACAATTCAAAAGCCTAAACGACAATAATTCACAACTTGCTTTGAACACTCGCAGTGTAAATGTCAAAGTCGAAATAACCAATTTATCCGATCAAAACAAATGCTGCTATCATACCTGCCTTTGTTGACACCAAATATGTAATTTTCTCCGTTCTAATTAGTTGTAAAAGAAACGGCACCCAATCATGAAATACCATAATCTATTTTTGCTTTAATATGCTTTGCGTAAATCGAGCATAGTATTTTTTTTTCGCTGATTACGTTTTTATACACGCTGTGTACAATTGCAAAAATGGAAACATTGCCCCGCTAAATGCATTTTGATTTGTTATCTCATAAATATGTCTTTATATATGTTTTCCGATCGAGAAAAGACGAAGCACGAACATTAAAGTTAAGGAGTTGAAACAAAAACTTCAGAACAAAACCACTTAATCATATAAAAAATCTAAAACTAAAGAAATAATATGATATATTGTTATATCGTTTATCAAAACAGAACCTATTAATCTTTTATAAATTTTATTTGATATAAGTTTACTTATGGAGCTGATACGAATAAAATTTTCAGAAGCTTACACGTTTTCTGTATGAACTTTACAACAAAAAACTGATGAATGTTTGCTATATATATATATATATATATATATATATATATATATATATATATATATATATATATATATATATATATATATATATATATATATATATATATATATATTGTTATGTTCTAGCCTCAATCTTTGAAGCCACCAAGCCACCATTGTTGACAAAGCCTAAGGTGGAAAATTCTTATTTTCATATGGTGAACACATTTAAAAAGGCTGCATAAAAGATGGCTGCCATGACTATAAAAGGAGCCCCAACCTCAGTTGTAAATGCATCCCAAAACACACCACAAACATATAGAGTTAGAGAGAAACACTTAGAGTATAAGTGTTAGAGAAAGGGTTGGTTTTTTGTAATAGTCGAGTGTGAGAGTTGCTCCTCCTATTGTAATTCTGTTCTAGTGTTGAATAGAAGAGTTTTCCGATCCTAACAAGTGGTATTAGAGCCTCGTTTCGGTACCGATCGTTTTTTGGTCGAAATTGTTTTTCCCTCAAAATCGATTTCCGGGCACACCATTGTAAAGTACTCGTTCCTACGATTCCGAAAATATTTTTTTCGGAATTTTTCGATCACCGGAAGACCTCCAAAAGTCCGGTCAAAGGTTTGCCGGAATAGTGGCCGGAAAAACCAGTTCGCCGGAAAACTCGCCGGAGAAGACGATACTGTAGCGACACTGTAGCAACACTGTAGCAAGTTTCAGAAAACTACATTTTGGCCCCCTGAAATTCCAGAAAGTTGCAAACAGGTCCCTCTAATTCTATAAAACTCCGTTTTGGTCCCAGTTTTTTCTGAAAGTTACAATTTTGGTCCTTATACTTCTGAAAAGTTTCAGAAAGGTCCCTATGTTTCAAAACCTTCCAGTTTGGTCCCTGTAATTCCCCAAATTACAGATTGGCCCCTATACTTCTTAAACATTTCAAATTGGCCCATAATTTTTTCAGAAGTTCATTTTAGTCTGAAAAATTATATCCCTCCTATTTCGACCCTTTCGGAAATAACTGTGATCTCGGTTTTGCCTATATCCATCCCAAAATTTCACAAAACGCAAACTACGAAGTCTTTCTCATGGAATCTACAAGTTTGGATATAATGGTCCGACTTACGCCCACAAATTATAATATGTGGAAGACGAGGATGGAAGATTTATTGAATCTAAAGGATCTAGCAGAACCTTTAGAAACCAAGGGCATAAAACCTGAAAAGACAACAGTCGACGTCTGGACGAGAATGAATAAGAAAACTGTGGCACAAATTCGACAATGGATTGACCACAGTGTTTTTCATCATGTTTCTCAAGAAACAGACGCATACAAACTCTGGGAAAAGCTTGAGAGTATGTATCAAGCAAAGACTGCACGCAACAAGACCCTACTAATGAGGCGCCTGGTAAACCACAAGTTACGAAGTGGTACATCCATAGCCGAGCATACGAGTCAGTTCCAAGATCTCGTAAATCAGCTCAGTTCTGCCGAATGGGTTCTCAAAGATGAGGAGCAAGCAATATTGTTGCTAAGTTCTCTACCTGATCATTGGGAAACACTTGTTGTTACTCTCAGCAATTCTGCCCCCGGTGGCAAAGTGACAATGGAGATGGTCACGGACGCTCTCATGAACGAGGAAGCCAGAAGAAAAGAAGCTGGTACAGACTAGTCATTTGCCCTCGTAACAGAAAACAAAGAAAGAGGCGGAGGTAGAACTGGTGGCAGAGGAAGAGGTCGAGGTAGAGGCAGACGTGGTCAAAGTAGAGGAAGATCTCAAATTAGAGGAAGATCAAAAGAAAGGGGAAAGTCTTCAAGTACATGGTTTGAAGGCCACTGCAACTACTGCAATCATTATGGCCACAAAAAGAGCGATTGTCGAAAGTTTCTACGAGAACAGGCTGAAACGAGTACTAGCTCAAGCAAGGAGGATGGTGAGACCATGGTCAACATTTCACAAGACATTGCCCTTGTTGCATGCGAGGAGGATGCATGCCTACACGTAGGTGCTCGTGATGACGAGTGGGTGATTGATACCGCTGCATCATATCATTCCACTCCGGACCGGGATTTATTTGCAACATATAAATACGTAAACTATGGTACCGTAAGGATGGGAAACACCAGTTCCTCTAACATTGTTGGTATCGGTGATGTACATATAAAGACCAATGTAGGGTGTACATTGGTGTTGAAAGATGTTCGACATGTTCCGGAGCTAAGAATGAATCTTATCTCAATTGGAGCTCTTGACCTTCAGGGCTATGACAACCACTTCGGAAATGGCAACTGGAAGTTGTTAAAAGGCATTATGGTCATTGCAAGGGGAAAGCTTTGTGGTACTATTTATAAGTCATATGGAAAGTTGATTCAACCAAGTCTCAATACAGTAGAAGAAGAGACATCACCAAATCTGTGGCATAGAAGATTAGGCCACATGACTGTGAAAGGGTTAACAACTCTTGAAAAGAAGAAGTCCATTTCCATGGAAAAAGATGTCGCCCTGGATCCTTGTGAATACTGCTTATTTGGGAAACAACACAGAGTTTCCTTTAGCTCCACAAGAAATAAGCGCTCTGAGTTGTTGAGCCTTGTCCACTCCGACGTATGTGGACCCATTGAAGTAGAATCTCTTGGTGGAAGCAGGTATTTTGTGACATTCATCGATGATGCATCACGAAAGGTATGGGCTTACTGTATCAAGTCAAAGGATCACGTATTTGATCGTTTTAAAGCTTTTCATGTAATGGTGGAAAGACAAACTGGCAAGCAGTTGAAATGTCTCAGATCAGATAATGGAGGTGAGTACTATTCTCGTGAGTTCTCCACGTATTACACAAAATATGGTATCAGGCATGAAAAGACTGTCCCACGTACCCCACAGCATAACGGTGTAGCAGAACGAATGAATCGTACCATTGTTGAGAAGGTCCGATGTATGATCAGTGCGGCTAAACTACCAAAGCCATTCTGGGGTGAAGCTGTATTGACAGCTTGTTACCTTATAAATAGGTCACCTTCAGTTCCATTGAATTTTGAAGTTCCAGAAAAGATATGGACAGGTAAAGACATAACATATTCTCACTTGAGAGTATTTGGGTGCAAGGCGTTTGCACATGTGTCAAGTCAATTGCGGAAGAAGTTGGACCTCAAATCCACTCCATGCATCTTTATTGGATATGGAGATGAAGAGTTCGGGTACAGGCTATGGGACCCAGAACTAAAGAAGGTTATTCGAAGCAGAGATGTTGTTTTCTATGAAGACCAGTATTACGATTTCAAGGCATCGATTAACGAGCAACAAAGCTTCAAAGTTCCAGAAATGATATCTGAAACAAAAGATGATGTTCCGACCGATGAACAGAATAATGAAGTTGATGATGCAGATCAAGGAGGTGTTGAGCAGGGGGAGCTTCCACCTCTTGATAATTCAGAGTCATTGCCAGATGTTTCTAATGAAGAAACTCAAGTTCGACGATCTGATCGAGTTCGTGTTCCTTCCTCAAGATACCCAACTTTGAACTACATCCTTCTTACCAGCAAGGGGGAGCCAGAGAGCTTTCAGGTAGCTCAATCTCATATTAACAAAGCCAATTGGCAGAAGGCCATGAAAGACGAAATGAATTCTTTGCACAAGAATCAAACATATGAGTTGGTGAAACTTCCCAAAGGAAAGAAAGCCTTGAAAAACAAGTGGGTTTTCAAGTTGAAGAAAGATGGAAAAGGAAACATTATGAAGTATAAGGCGAGACTCGTTGTCAAAGGATTCCAACAGAAGGAGGGAATTGACTTTGATGAGATTTTTTCGCCGGTTGTGAAGATGATGTCGATTCGAGTCGTGCTCGGATTGGTAGCCAGTCTAGATCTTGAACTTGAGCAGATGGATGTAAAAACAGCTTTTCTCCATGGTGATTTGGATGAAGAAATATACATGGAGCAGCCCGATGGGTTTAAAATCCCAAAGAAAGAGCATCTCGTCTGCAAGCTGAAGAAGAGCCTTTATGGTCTTAAGAAAGCCCCAAGACAGTGGTACAAGAAGTTTGACTCGTTCATGGCAAGTCACGAGTACAAAAGAACTGTTGCAGACCACTGTGTATACTTGAAGAAGTTTACAGATGGGAAATTTGTCATCCTTTTGCTCTATGTGGATGATACGCTAATAGTCGGTCAAGATGCAACCATGATCAACAACTTGAAGAAAGATTTGTCTAAGTTCTTTGATATGAAAGACCTAGGCCCAGCTCAACAAATATTGGGCATGAAAATTATCCGTGATAGAGAATCAAGAAAATTATTCTTGTCACAGGAGGAGTATGTTGAACGTGTGATCAAAAGGTTCAACATGGAAAACGCCAAGCCTGTTGGCACTCCGTTGGCAAATCACTTCAAGTTAAGTAAGAAAAATTGTCCTTCTTCTGATAAAGAGAAAGAAGAGATGAAGAAAGTCCCTTATTCCTCAGCCCTAGGAAGTCTTATGTATGCGATGGTGTGTACAAATATTGCTCATGCTGTTGGTGTCGTGAGTAGATATCTAGCAAATCCAGGAAAGCAACATTGGGAAGCAGTCAAGTAGATACTGCGATACCTGAAGGGTAGTTCAAAACTATGTTTGTGTTACGGGGGAGCTAAGCCAATCGTGAAAGGTTATACAGATGCTGATATGGCAGGAGATCTTGATAATAGGAAATCTACATCAAGTTATGTTTTCACTTTGGCAGGGGGAGCTATCTCATGGCAATCCAAGTTACAGAAGTGTGTAGCACTGTCAACAACAGAAGCCGAGTACATTGCTGCCGTTGAAGCTGGGAAAGAGCTTATATGGTTAAAACGGTTTCTTCAAGAATTGGGGTTTCCCCAAGCAGAATACATCGTTCATTGCGACAGTCAGAGTGCTATGGACCTGAGCAAGAATTCGATGTACCATTCCCGCACTAAGCATATCGATATCCGTTATCATTGGCTTAGAGAAGCAATCGAGAGAGGAGAATTGAAGTTGTCAAAGATCAACACAAATGACAATCCTGCAGACATGTTGACCAAGGTGGTGACACAAGACAAACACAAACTATGTGCTGACATAGTTGGGTTAAGGATTGTTCAACAGAGGCTGGAGGGGGAGATTTGTTATGTTCCAGCCTCAATCTTTGAAGCTACCAAGCCACCATTGTTGACAAAGCCTAAGGTGGAAAATTCTTATTTTCATATGGTGAACACATTTAAAAAGGCTGCATAAAAGATGGCTGTCATGACTATAAAAGGAGCCCCAACCTCATTTGTAAATGCATCCCAAAACACACCACAAACATATAGAGTTAGAGAGAAACACTTAGAGTATAAGTGTTAGAGAAAGGGTTGGTTTTTTGTAATAGTCGAGTGTGAGAGTTGCTCCTCCTATTGTAATTCTGTTCTAGTGTTGAATAGAAGAGTTTTCCGATCCTAACATATATATATATATATATATATATATATATATATATATATATATATATATATATATATATATATATATATATATATATATATATATATATATAATTTTAAACAAATATAATAATGAAAAGCTATCACAATCATGCAAAACTAACTAAAAATAGTTTCCGTTCCTTTGACCATTTTCATTATTGTGCGTCAACATTTGAAGAAACAATCTTTTGATTCAAACCAATCTCAAGTTCTCAACTAGCAATCTAGCATCCCACCTTTCTTGACATCTCTTCTGTATTTTTCTCACTCCTAATTGCTATTTAGGAAACACCACCCATTCATGGAATACCAAACCATTACTGAACTACATTGTTATTGCAATTTGGCTCAAGCTCCTTTTCTCTTTCAATGAAAACATTTCATCGCTCAATACATTCGCCTTCGTTAACTCACAAATACGCCGATTTCAATCCTCCTCTCAAGAGCGTGAAATCTCGCCCACCTCTCATCCTTTCTATTATCCGGATCGGTGAAGAGTTTCATGGAGCAAGAATACCCAGAAGGTTGCAACACCACCAAGACATTCCAACGACCATGGAACCGAGAAGATGGTTTGACGCCATACCGGCTCCGGTGGATTCAAGAAAATCAGAGCTCTCGTTACTCCAAAATATATTTTCCACACTTGATAAAGCTATCGTCAAGTTCGTTGATCCTCCTCTTCACCTGTCTACTGACCCAAACTACATCTTATCTGACAATTTCGCACCGGTTGACGAGCTGAACCCCACCCTATGCAACGTCGACGTACATGGGATCATCCCTCCATGCCTTGATGGTGTATACATCCGTAATGGACCTAATCCGTAGTTCCCACCTAGTGGCCCACACCACTATCTTGACGGGGATGGAATGATGCACTGCATTAAGATCTCTAAAGGTCAAGCCACATTCTGTAGCCGGTATGTGAAGACGAACAAGTTCCTGTGCGAGCACCAAGCTAAATCCCACGTCGTTCCAAATGTTATTGGTGGCATGCAGGGACTCTTTCCCTTCGTTGCTCGTGCAGCGTTGTTTGTTGCAAGAGTTGTTTCTGGGCATTATGATATTGGTAAAGGAATTGGTGTAGCAAACACGAATTTGGCCAACTTTGGAGGCTCGCTGTATGCTTTATGTGAATCCGATCTTCCTTATAAAATCGAAGTTAAAGATAATGGTGACATAATAACGTTAGGTTACCATGATTTTGATGGCAAGCTTAGCATGAACATGACGGCCCACCCAAAGATTGATCCGGACACTAAAGAAGCTTTCTCCTTTCGTTACTGGGCAACACGTCCATATCTTACTTATTTCCGCTTTGATGCAAATGGAAATAAGCAGCCGGACGTCCCGATCCACTCCATGAAACAACCATCTCTAACTCATGACTTAGCGATCACTAAAAAGTATGCAATCATCTGTGACATTCAATTAGGAGCGGATCCGATGAACTTGATCCGCGGAAGACCGCTAGTAAATGTGGACTCCAAAAAAGTTCCACGAATCGGGGTTCTTCCACGATATGCAAAGGACGAATCTGATATGAAGTGGTTTGAGGTGCCGGGATTCAATATATTCCATGCCGTCAATGCATGGGATGAGACGGCAGAAGACGGCGGCGAGGTGGTGGTGTTTGTGGCACCCAACATTTTGTCGGTGGAACACTTCTTCGAGCGGGTTGACCTGATCCAGGCATCCATGGAGAAAATAACGGTTCACTTAGGGACTGGGGTTGTGTCGAGGAAAACTTTGTCGACTGATAACTTGGAGTTTCCGGTGATCAATCCAACTTATGTTGCAAAAAAGAACAAGTAAGCTAGCACCTTTCCTTTCCACCGGTAAACTACACAATAATCCATTTAGTTTTAGCTAGCTAACCAGAATAAATTATCATTATACAGGTATGTCTATGCAGCAATCTCTGAGAATACACCAATAAAATCAAGAATGATGAGGACAACAGGGGTGGCAAAGCTTGACGTTTCAAAACCAGAAGACAGCTCAAATCCACGTGAGCACACAGTGGCTCGTCGAATGTATGGAAACAACTGCTTCGGAGGTGAACCGTTCTTCGTTGCAAGAGAACCGGAGAACCCAAACTCAGAAGAGGATGACGGGTATGTTGTGTCTTTTGTGCACGATGAAAGCTTAGGAGAGTCGAGATTCTTGGTGATGGATGCCCAGTCACCTACTCTAGAAATCGTGGCTGACGTCAAGCTGCCACAACGAGTGCCTTATGGTTTACATGGGATATTCGTAAGAGACAAGGACCTCAGTGAGATATATGATCATCGTACTTAATTAGCATGTTATATATGATGGTGGATAAATTAATATTCTTTGTAGGAGAAACTGTAACATTTGTAGTCGGAACTAGTTATCATGAGACTGGGTATATTCTTACACTAGGTTAAAACCCGTGTAATACACGGGTTGACAACTTAAATGCTTATACTGAACAATCAAAATAACAATTTTATCCTTCTGTTTAAACTGCCTCGGTTTCTCTTGGGTGGGTGCGAAAGTGGAGATCTCTTAAGGAGGTTGCCCATCTCAAAGTTGTCTTTGCTCTAATTTTGGCTCTAAAGGTCGCTAAAATTGGTACTGTGATTCTGGGAGTGCTGATTGGATCGGGAGAAATCACAGTCCTGACATGGTGAAAGTTAATATACGTCTTCAAGAATTATTTGAGTCCCTCCTCTGATTCACTTCAAAGAAGTTGATGTGGAAGTTGGGTTTGAAAGTTAAAATTGCAGTGCTTTTTCTCCGGGTTTAGCTTGGTGACAATGTGATAAGGAACAGCCCAATAATCTTGATATCCAGCCCACAATTAACCAATCCAAGCCCACGATATGGAAAGTTTACCGTAGGAGAAATAATCAGGGACACGTGTAAAGGGGAGATTATTTTGTCTGTTAGGGTGCACATGGGGAGAATATTTTTATAGGCTGAGGTCATAGTGGGTGAGGGCATTCTAAAACTTATTTCTTTCCTTGGTAATTGTTATCGGCTATAAGCTTGGGCAGGAAGACGTCTTTTCAATTTTGACTCTTCTCTGATTGTTCATTATTATTCATTAAAGAAATCAATTCGATTGTTCCTTCAATTTATCCATTTAGTTTTCTGATTCGTATCAATTGGTTCCATTGCCATGGTTCAAACGGAAGCTCCTGGGGCAAATACCCGACTTCAGGCTAGAATCGACTCCCAAGATGAGAAGATCCAGAGTTTAACCACTCAAATGCAAGAGGTGACCACTACCGTTCACTCCATGAAAGAGCTTATGGAGAAGATGATGTCTAGTTTTCGGAAAATGGGAAAGCAACCAGAGGGTGGACCTGGAGACGGAGATGTTCTCACCGGATCAACTTCTGGTACAGATGGTCGTTTATTCCGTCATCGACTAGACGGATTGATGCGCGACAACCACATCGATCATTCCTTCTTCTCAATGCCCAAACTCAAACTCCCTTTATTTGAAGGACCAGACCCTCGTGGATGGATAACGAAGGCTGAGCTCTACTACCAGGTACATCAAACTCCCCCCAACCAAAAAATAAAGTTAGCTCAAATGTGTATGGATGGGGTATCCCTAAATTGGTTTCCAAATCTCCTAATCAAACATCCCGAGATGGATTGGTCACAGTTTCGTTTCAAGCTCATGACCCGATTTAGTGGAACTATGTTTCGTAATGCGCATGAGGCATTAGGCTCCTTATACCAAACCGGTGATATTGAAGAGTACATAGAAGAATTCGAAGCTTTGTCTGCCTTGATTCCTGACCAATCCGATGAACAATCCATCGGTATGTTCTTACGTGGTCTGAAAGAGGAAATTAAAAACTGGGTCCGGGCACTAAATCCTAATTCCAGCGACCAGGCGGTTGAATTTGCTAGGCATGTCGCTATTGCCACCGCCCCACATGAAGATAAACCAGGACTGAAAGGCAAATCGGGTCCACATACTATCAGCTACCCTCAAGCCTAAACATTCAAAAACTACCCGAAAACAAAAAACCCCAATTACTCTTTTATTCAGTCCACTACCCCTACATCTAGCCCAGCCCAGCACCGACCTACTACCACCGCCAAATCCCTAACTACATGCATCCCTTCTAATACCCGACACTTATCAAAACAAGATTGGGAAGAGCGTCGCCGTAAAGGCCTTTGTTTTGGTTGTGGATCAAAATATACTCCATCACACAAGTGTTCTGAGGGGCAACTATGAAACGACCAAAAATTTACAATATAAATATGTAATATAAGATGTGTGTAATTTAAAGTTTTATATAAAAATTTATGAGAAATTATGGTGTAAGGGTAAAACGGTCTTTTGACAAATTATAAGACCATTATATAAAATAATATGTATATATGAGATAATAATATAAACAATAAGAGTTTATGCGAAATTTAGACTTCTCACCGCGTGAATAGTAAATCTTGACTAAAAAGGGCAAAATGGTCATTTGACATGAAAATGACCAAAATGTCAAGAAAAATGTTAAATTGGTAGCTAATGGAAATTGGTTTGTAAAGATGTGAGCTTTTGGATCATTTTTGAACAAAAGGAAGAAACTAGGGACTAAATGTGCAAATATTTAATAAAAATTAAACATAAAAAGAGAGAGATATTACTCTCTTTTCCAGAAGCTAGAAGAGAGTTCGAGAGAGAGTTGAGAGCTGGAGACACGGGAGAATTCAAGCAATTGGAAGCAAGGAGATTCTTAGCAAGAAATCAAGATATTACATTAAACCAAGGTTAGTAATCAAGTTTCTAGCTTCAATTCTTGGATTGGTTTTTCACGGGATGAACTGAAATTGTAATTTCAGTCATGAATCAAGTAGTTTAAATGGCTTAACACTTCCATTAAGTCATGCTAAAAGGACTTAATTCAGGAAAATGGAAGTAGGTTGCTATTTCTCAAGAATTGGGATTTTGATCAAGAACCCTAGATTGGGAGTTCTTGTGATTAACTTGATTTCAATGGTTTAAAACCTGTAATAAATGAAGGGTTTTAGTCTTGGAACAAACCCTTATCGATTAAGTAGAGTATTCAGCACTTAATATGAGAAATTGGGAATTTGTAGCTTAAAAATCGGGGAAAGCTGGGCTCCTGCACAGCAGGCGCGACGCGCCCTACCCTTGGGCGCAGTGCGCCTAACGGCTGAACAAAAATGCAGTTTTGGTTCAAGGTCTCCTGCCAAGAGATTTTTGATTTTTAGTCTTTGTCCAAAACTTGTCCGTTTGACCCCAAATTTTAAACATAGGTCTATAATGGTTCAAAACTTCATAAAATATTATCAGAATCGAAATACGACCCTCCGAGGGTACTGTAGTAAAATACGTATAAAATACAATTTAACTAAAGTTGGTCATTCAAGAGTTATACACTTGTTTTGACCAGTAATGGTATAATAAGGACTCTAACATGTATTAGAGTCAATTAAAATGTAAATTAATGTATCATATACCATATATAGGTGCAAGCCAAGTAATCGGACACCGAAAGGGTAAAGAACCGAGGGACTTCTAAACGACTTTTCAAGAGTTATAAGGTGAGTACATGTAGCATTTTCACCCATTTTGGGGATACATGGCAAGTAAGTAAATATTTTTCAGAT
This sequence comes from Cichorium intybus, assembly GCA_023525715.1. Classification (NCBI taxonomy): domain Eukaryota; kingdom Viridiplantae; phylum Streptophyta; class Magnoliopsida; order Asterales; family Asteraceae; genus Cichorium; species Cichorium intybus. The sequence goes on from CM042009.1 coordinate 79,541,324, forward strand.
TTCATATATATTTTTATGTGTGAAAATATTTGCAAAAATGGTACATTTTCTAGCATAATGGAGAGTTAGTTGCTATATTTGAAAGTATGGTTCCTGGCAATAGCCTAGATTATGTTAGAAACATGTTTGAGTCAAAAGCTTGGCAATTAGCCATTTTGTGTACAAATAATGTTTCAGTTTCCAGAAAGTATTTTTATATTTGACTGGTATTGTAGCTAGCATTCGTTAGTAAGGGAACTATGTTCCAACCTACCCGGGTTAGGTAAGGAGTCTACTGGGGAATACCCCTTCGCGAAGTAGGCTGCCTCAGCACTTCTACGGTGAGGATTGATTCGTTTTTTTTAGCCGTAGAGACTTGGGGTATCACACATAGTGATTAAAGCCCTAAGTATAAAAATCCAGCAAGTTTATAAAACCAGTCAAAGAAAGTATGAAATAAGCTAGTTTTGAAAGACTTAATATGGTTTTGAAAGATAAAAAGTTATAGTATATTAATACTATAAAATTTCAGCAAATGTTTACTTTATAAAATTTTCCATAAAAGGAGATTAAATGTTTGAGTCTAAAACTCATGTAACTCACGAGACAATTTGTCTTACGTATTTTATTTTTATGCCATGTATTCCAGGTTCAGGTATGAAGTTGTAAGATAGTTTGAAGTTACGAAATAAACCCTAGGGTGCAAAGGAGTGGAGCTGGATACAGCTTCCATATATTGGTATTTGATTTAATCCATTTTCCTTAAACTTGTGGTTGTTTGATATGTAATTGTAACACCCCTTATTGTAGTTAAACAAGTACAATGGTTTTTGTTGAACCGTATTTTGTAAAATATTCTTTTATGTAATATAAATGGTTTGAAAAAGTTGGGGCGTTACAAACTACGTATCTTACTTTTAGCTGATGGAGACGAACTCGATCTCGAGGGTGAAGCTTGTTTGGCTGCATCGAGTGAACTTGAAGAACTGATCGTCGGCGGTCAATGTCAGGCCTTGGTACATACTGGTTTCATCGAAGATTCTCTTTCTACTCTTCGAACCTTGAAGCTAATGGGTGAATTAAATGGGTTCTCGGCTGTGCTTTTGGTGGACAGTGGCGCCACTCATAACTTTATCTCAACAAAATTGGTAGCTGCACTCGGGTTAAATGTGAAAAGGATTAAGAAGTTTGGTATACGACTAGGAGACGGGAATACCATTTGGGTGACTGAACACTGTCAAGACATTACTCTGTGTGTGGGTAATTTTCGTTGTCAATTTAACGCACTCGTTTATGACATAGGGCCTTTAGACGCGATCTTGGGAGTTGCTTGGCTACGAGAATTAGGAGATATTGTTTGCAATTGGCACACGCAAGTGATAAGCTTTTGGGATCAGGGGAAAGAATCACATTACATGGCATTCACTCAACCTCATCATGCCCCACTTCCTTACAGACCTGGTTAGAAGGACAGCTTGAGTATATGTCCAGTGACCCACAAATCTCGTCTATCTTAACCAATGAACAACAGGCTCTACTGGATCATTTAATATCCCAGTTCACCTCGCTTTTCCGAGAACCGGAGGGCCTTCCCCCACTTCGTGCAATTGAACATACTATAAATCTCTATGAAGGCCAAGGACCAATCTGTGTACGACCATACCAATATCCTCACCTACACAAAAATGAGACCCAGAAGCAAGTTGAAGAAATGCTCAGCATCGGGATCATTCGGGTCAGTCAAAGCCCTTTTTCTAGTCCCGTAATATTGGTAAAAAAAAGATGTGTCTTGCCGAATGTGTGTTAATTATAGAGCTTTGAACTGTGTCACAATCCCCAACAAATACCCGATTCCGGTAGTGGAAGAGTTATTAGATGAGTTACATGGATCCTTTTATTTTTCCAAAATCGACCTCAAGTCCGGGTTTTACTAGGTCCGTGTTAGGGAATCCGATATAGAGAAGACGACATTCCGCACACACAATGGACATTACGAGTTCCTCGTCATGCCTTTCGGGTTGACAAATGCTCCGTCAACGTTTCAAGCTCTTATGAATGAAGTTTGTCGTTCCTTGTTGCGGAAAGGGGTTTTAGTATTTTTTTTTTTTGACGATATTCTGGTCTATAGCTCTACATGGGACAAACACATTACTGTGTTGACTTCGGTTTTGCAACTCCTTCAATCACACGAGTTAGTCATTAATCACAAGAAAAGCAGTTTCGGGATTCAGTCCGTCGAGTATTTAGGCCACATCATTGACGGTCAGGGTGTGTCAATGGACCCTAAGAAAGTGCAATCTGTCTTATCTTGGCCCTCTCCCTCCAACGTAAAAGGAGTCTGCGGGTTCTTGGGATTGACCGGATACTACAGAAAATTCGTCAACGGGTATGGGAAGATAGCTTGACCCCTCACCGAGCTCACAAAGAAAGATAATTTCCACTGGAACACCGACTCTCAATATGCTTTTGACGAATTAAAAGAACGCATGATTTCCGCTCCTGTTCTAGCTTTGCCTAACTTCTCTCAACCCTTTGAAATAGAATGTGATGCATCCGAGAGAGGCATCGGGGCTGTTCTAATGCAGGGACGACGACCCATTGCTTATTTCAGAAAGGCATTATCTGAAAAGAACCTCGCAAAATCAGCTTACGAGAAGGAGATTATGGCGTTAGCACTCTCGATTCAGCATTGGCGACCCTACCTTTTGGGGCGGCCTTTTACTGTGTTTACCGACCAAAAGAGTTTGAAACACCTATTGGAACAACGCATCACCACTACTGACCAACAAAATTGGATCGCCAAGCTACTAGGTTACCAATTTTCCATCCGATATAAACCGGGCAAGGATAATCGAGCCGCTGATGCCCTATCCAGAATTCATGAAGGTGGCGAGATGAATTCACTGGTCTCCTTCCCTCAATGGATTGACGGTCAAACACTTGGAGATGATTATGACTCCGACCCACACATAAAAAAATCCTACAAAACTTAAGGAATGACCCTCTCTCTCGGCCAGGTTACTCGCTAGTTGAGGGACGACTTTACTATAAAACACGCCTAGTTCTTTCTTCCTCGTCCCCTTGGATTCCCAAACTTCTTGAAGATTTTCATAATGGCCCGACCTGGGGGCATTCCGGGTTTTACAGGACTTATCGACGCCTAGCTGCACATGTCTACTGGGCAGGAATGACCAAAACCATTAAACATTATGTCCAATCTTGTGATGTCTGCCAACGGTACAAATCATCTACTCTAGCACCTGCCGGTCTTCTTCACCCCCTTCCTATTCCAACTTCAATTTAGGAAGATATATCAATACATTTTATCACCGGACTTCCCAAGTCCAAGGGCTTCGACACCATCCTCGTAGTTGTGGACCGTCTTTCAAAATACAGCCATTTCATCCTTCTCAAACACCCGTTTTCAGCGCGATCTTTGGCTGAAATTTTTCTCAAAGAAGTCATCCGCCTACACGGCATTCCTAGATCTATCCTTAGTGATCGAGACCCCTTGTTCCTTAGTAAATTTTGGCAGGATGTGTTCACCTTGCAGGGCAGTAAACTCAAATTTAGTTCTGCATACCACCCGGAAACTGATGGGTAAACAGAGGTAGTGAATCGAAGTTTGGAGACATATTTGCGTTGCTTTGCTACGGATCAACCAAAAACCTGGTCTATTTGGCTACCTTGGGCTGAATTCTGGCACAACACCACCTTTCATGTTTCCACCAATACAACACCCTTCGAGGTAGTATATGGCAAACCTCCCCCCCCCCACTGTTTTCCGTTTCATTCCGGGTGAAGTACAATGCGAAGCTGTCATGCAAGATCTGCTCGACCGAGACGAAGCCCTTAAACAATTAAAGTATCACCTCGAACGTGCTCAATCGTATATGAAGACTTCCGCAGACAAGCACCGCAGAGACGTGGAATTCGAAATCGGCGACTGAGTATTTTTAAAGCTACGACCCCATCGCCAATAATCGGTTGTCAAACGTGTTAACTAGAAGTTAGCCGCTCACTTCTACGGCTCTTTTCCTGTTGTAGCTCGAATTGGATCTGCTGCCTATAAGTTGCAATTACCAGATTCAGCAAAAGTTCATCCGGTATTCCATGTTTCACTCCTCAAACGTGCTGTAGGTAATGCACCAGTTGAAACCACTCTGCCTCCTGGGCTTGAAACCGATGCATCTGATGCAAGTCGGCCTAAGAAATGTTTAGCAACACGATTCGTTTCAAAAGAGGGACAACAAATTACACAATGGTTGATACAATGGCAGCATGGAACAGTCGAGGAAGCCACTTGGGAAGATGCTTTCGGGATCCAAACTCAATTCCCAGACTTTAGGCTTGAGTACAAGCCTCCTCTTCATGACCCCGGTATTGATAAGGAACAGCCCAATAATCTTGATATCCAGCCTACAATTAACCAATCCAAGCCCAAGATATGGAAAGTTTACCGTAGGAGAAATAATCAGGGACACGTGTAAAGGGGAGATTATTTTGTCTGTTAGGGTGCACATGGGGAGAATATTTTTATAGGTTGAGGTCATAGTGGGTGAGGGCATTCTAAAACTTATTTCTTTCCTTGGTAATTGTTATCGGCTTTAAGCTTGGGCAGGAAGACGTCTTTTCAATTTTGACTCTTCTCTGATTGTTCGTTATTATTCAGTAAAGAAATCGATTCGATTGTTCCTTCAATTTATCCATTTAGTTTTTTGATTCGTATCACAATGTATCCTCTACTTCTCATCGAGTCAGCTTCATCTCAAGTTAGCTCGGCGATTCTATTAGCGAGTGGAGTTTCTTGTTATAGGATTAGACGCTTGGTGTTTGGGTTCTTAGAAAGGGAGTACTCGGTTTTCGGTTGGTTGGGGAAGCTTTTCTTTGTTTTGGACGATTTTACCCCTGGGTCCAAATGTCCTTTCTCAAATGCATAGTTAGTTTATTTGGATTCTTTTTGTATGTTTAATCTCAGTATAGTTCTACTCTGTATCTAGTTGCAAGCTTCCCGCTTTCTTTTTTTATAAATACTTTTTGCTGTTAAAAAAACATAAATCTAATTAGAAAACCATAAAAGCCTTAACATATTAAAAATTCTAGCAAACCCATGGGGTCTGATCTGTATTCCAAAAAGCTTTGACTACAAATTTCTTTCAACAATAATTTGAATTGTGACAATTTCATGCAACTTTCTCTAGGATTTTTTTTCATACAAATTTCAACCTTATAAAAATCGATATTTTCTAGTGAAACCCATTTGGTACCTATGCGGTGTGAAAGGGTTAATGAAATTAGGCACAACATCTAACATGTCCCTTAATTGTTATTATTAAAAATTAATGATAGTATCTCATCATCTATCGACAAAATAAAAACCCATTATGTTTCAGATGGAACTTATCGCATCTTGTAAATATTTTGGCAGCAACAGTCCCTGCCCAACCAATACCCAGTAAAATGAACAATGCTAACTTCCATTAAAATATAAAGGTAAGCAATGGCAGATCATTCAAAATTTAATAGTCGTATTTTGGCGACTGGACCAATATTGAATTTTAAGGAAAGAGTCTGTTAGTGCTCATAAGTCATACCTAACTAAATAAAAACTCCGTCTTCTTAGGTGAAGTAGGAAAGATGGAATTCTTTGTTGATCGTGGAGAACTCTGACTTTCTTGCTTTGACGAATAGTCAGGAGCTCTAACTTCCTGGTTTTCACATGACCATACGATTACAGTCCATGCAATTAGTTGTAACACATGATGACTGAGATAAACGATCTCCATGCCAAAAGGCTAAGGAGTAACTCAATATATATACAAGGCATTTACATCACATAATAAATGAAATAATAAAGATGACTAATTAAATACAATAGTCTAATATCCCCCCTCAAGCGAAAGGTGGCGGACCGAGGCATAACATGCAGCGAAACTGTTGAAACTATTGACGAGGAAGGCTTTTAGTAAAGACGTCTGCCACTTGAAGCTTAGTTGGAACAAACATGGTGATGAGCTTCCTGGAGGCAACGAGCTCACGAACAAAGTGGTAGTCAAGGTCAATGTGCTTGGCACGTTTATGAGACACTGGATTTTGAGTAAGAAACAGTGCACTCTGATTGTCACATAGCAGAGTTGGGCGACCAGACGGTAAGGCATGAAGCTCTCGTAGGAGGTGAGTGATCTAAATAATCTCAGCAGCCGTATTTTCCATGGCTCGATATTCAGATTCGCAGCTGGAGCGAGAGACGGGTGGGCTGCTTCTTCGCGCTACAGGATACAAGATTACCCCCCAGGAATATCGAGTACCCATAGGTGGAACGACGAGTGTCGAGGCAACGGGCCCAATCAGCATCAGAATACCCGACAATAGTGGTGGACTTGGGCCTAGAAAATGACAACCCAAAAGAAATGGTACCCTTGACATAGCGAATGAGGCGCTTGACTGCCTGGAAGTGAGCCACAGTGGGAGCCGAAAGAAACTGACTGACTTGATTCACGGCATACGCGAAGTCAGGCCGAGTGATCGTCAGGTACTGAAGCGCGCCAACCAAAGAGCGATAATACGTGGGATCCGCGTAAGGGGTGCCATCACTAACCAAGGAGGCGTGGGTGGAGAGAGGGGTGGCAGCAGGCTTAGAATCAAGGAGACCCGCACGCGAGACAATGTCATGAGCATACTTGGCCTGGCTGACGAAAAGCCCGGTTGGGACATGAGAGGCCTCCAGCCCAAGAAAGTAATTAAGGCGACCAAGATCTTTTATCTGAAACTCAGCGTGAAGGGTGGAAATGAAAGATGAAATAACGGCGGGATCGGAACCGGTGAGAATCAAATCATCCACATAGACGAGTAAGTAGAGAACGGACGCATCCTTTTTGAAAAGAAATAAGGAGGGGGTCAGCTCGACTGCAAGAAAACTCGTTGGACACCAGAAAAGCACTGAGGCGATGAAACCATGCGCGTGGGGCCTGTTTCAAACCATAAAGAGATTTGGTCAATTTACACACGTGGTATGGATGCTGGGAATCCACAAAACCCGGAGGTTGATGCATATAAACAGTGTCAGTCAAGGTTCCGTGTAGAAAAGCATTATTTACATCAAGCTGATGTAAACGCCACCCATTGATGACAGCAAGGGTGAGAACCACACGAACTGTAGCCGCCTTGACAACTGGGCTAAAAGTGTGGGAGTAATCAAGACCCGAAACCTGACTAAACCCTTGGGCAACAAGACGCGCCTTATGGTGATCAATAGATCCATCAGCCTGATATTTAGTACGAAACAACCACTTGCACCCAACAATATTCGTATCTGGAGGACGGGGTACTAAGACCCATGTGCGATTATGATGAAGAGCATGCATTTTGGAGTGCATGGCATCGCACCACTTGGGGTCACGCATTGCTTCAGTGTGAGAAGAGGGATCCCGAGTGAAAAGCAACGCAGAAAAGAGATCAAAGCAATGCAAGTGAGCAAGATCAGCCAAGTAACGAGGCTTAAAATTACCCGCACGAGCGCGGGTCACCATGGGGTGACTAGGTGGCGCAACCAGCGGTGTTGGATCCGGTGGCGGGAGCGGATCGGGATCGTGAGTAGAAGCGGGAGCCAATGGGGGCTCGAGGACCGGTGTGGTCTCGATGATCGGTATGGGATCGGGGTCCGGCGTGGGATCGGGATCCGGCATCGGAGTGTGTGGTGGGAGTGGGTCCTCGCAAGCAGCGCACATAGGTGGAGGGGCTGCCGAGGCGGGAGTCGGCGAGGCAGCGGACAGGGGTGGGGTGTCGGGGTGTCCGCCAAGAAGGAGTGTAACGGTAAGGTGGCGAGTGAAGCACCCAAAGGAGAGTCACCAAAAGGAAAGCATAGCTCATCAAAACGGGCATGGCGAGTGATAAAGATGCGGGATGACACCGGATCAAGACATTGATAGCCTTATATTGAGAACTATACCCAATGAAAACACATGGGATGCTCCGAGGAGACAACTTATTAGCTGAATAATCGCGCAAGTAAGGGTACACCCGACACCCAAATGGCGGAAAATTGGCATAGACCGGAACCCGGTCAAATAACACCTCAAACGGGGACTTCATATTGAGTACTTTGGTGGGAAGACGATTGATGATGTGAACCGCGGAGCTAAAAGCATGAACCCAATAGGTGGCCGGTATATTGCCATGAAACATCATAGCGAGCCCGGTTTCAACAATATGCCGATGCTTACGCTCGGCCCGTCCATTTTGTTGAGGAGTGTACGGGCACGAGATTTGGTGAAAAATGCCATGTTTGATTAATAGGTTTTTAACATGATTATTTAAGAATTCCGTTCCCTCATCACTTTGAAATATTTTTATTTTAGACGAAAATTGCGCCTCCACAAAAGTAATAAACATGGCAAAGACGGTATGAAAATCCGATTTGGATTTTAGCGGGTAAAACCACATGAACCGTGATGAATCATCCACAAAGGAGATATAATACCGGTAGCCATCAATCGAGGTAAGCGATGAAGGCCCCCAAAGGTCACAATGGACCAAATCTAAGACATACAAGGCACGTTTATTATTTGTTGCAAATGGTAAACGATGGGATTTAGCAAGTTGACATGGCCCACAAACAATTGGTTTGGGCAAAATAGACGAAACCATTAAGTGTCCTAGTTTATTCAAAACACAAATTGTGTCAAAAGACACATGTCCCAATCTAGAGTGCCAAAGTTCAAAAGAAGCCTTAGAGTTATTTTGTGCAAAAAACGAAAAAGCCTTCGGGGCGGCGGAAAGAACGTAAAGCCCACGATCACATCTTCCTTGCACTAGAACTTGCTTCGTGATTCGATCCTGAATGAAACAAAATGGTTTGGAGAAAAGCACATCCACATCATTATCATATGTAAGTTTGCTAATAGAAAATAAATTTTTAGTAAGGCGTGGGACCACCAAAACATCACGCAACCGAAATACCATTGGGAAGTGTGGAAGTCCCAATATGAGAAATAGGGAGAATATTACCATTACCAAAATGAACCAAGCCATCACCGCCAAACGGTTCGGGTTGATTAACCTAGGCCGTGGAGGACACCATGTGATCGGAGGCACCGGAATCAACAAACCAATCCGGGCCCGATTTGTTCAATTGACATTTGGCAAGAAAAGCTTTCGCAAGTTCGGCTTCATTTGGAGGAGACGGTGAGGTGAACGAGGCAAGGTCGGGGCAAACATTAGCATAGTGCCTGTTTTGTCGACAAAGTTGGCAATGGGGAGACTGGCGACCGCGGCCACGACCACCGCCACTCCCGCCTCGAGAACCGCGACCGCCAACACCACCACCACGAGAGCGGCTGTTTTGAGAGGACTGCGGCGGAATCGAGGTGGCGGAAAACGCAATCGTGGGAGTGGATCACCATGGATGGAGCGGAGGAACATTTCATGAGCCTCGGCTTGAGCAAGTAAATCACGAAAAGCATAAGTGGTCCGAGAGGCACGGATCGATGTGGAGAAGGTCTCAAAGGAACCACCGAGACCATATAAAAACCAATGGGCCTTGTCTGAATCATCAACCACATGACCAATGGCCGCGAGTTGGTCACATAGGGTCTTAAAATTACGACCAAAGTCGAAAACAGAGGCGGTACCTTTGGTGAGAAGCCGAAGTTGATCACGGAGGTATTAAACACGCTCTATGGAGGAGTTTCCGTAGGCGGCCTCAAGAGCCAACCAAATCGCGCGGGCGGAGGAGAGTCCCACAACTTCCGAGAAGGCTTCCTCGGTGAGAGAAGCTTGGAGGAGAATGATGGCACGTTGATCCTTAGAGAGCCACTTCGTAAGGGCCGGGTTCATGGTCGGCTTGTTATCAACGAGAATTTCGAAAGGCGGGGCTTGAGAGGTGTCGTCAATGTGGTCAAGAAGTTATTGATATTTGAAGAGGGGAAGCATTTGATTCATCCACAACAAGTAATTTGCGGAAGAGAGCCAGATAGTAATAAGGTGAAGGATCGTGTTCATCGGAAGATATGAGTCTTGGGAGGCGGCAGCCATGGTGATCCGATGAAGAGGAGAAGATGAGGAGGGAGGAGAGGGAGAGAATCGGTTATGAGGGAGAGGAGAGGAGGGGTCAAGCTATTGATACCATGAGATAAATGATCTCCATGCCAAAAGGCTAAGGAGTAACTCAATATATATACAAGGAATTTACATCACATAATAAATGAAAGAATAAAGATGACTAATTAAATACAATAGTCTAATAATGACATATAAAATACCCATTCCGTTATAAATCATAAAAAACTATTGTGAATAAATGTGATTAGAGTGGCACTCGAGCATAAATATACCTAGCCTAAGAAAGGTCAGAATAAAGCATTACCTTTTTTCCTGCCTTAGAACATCATTGCTCCAACTCCGCTAGAGTTGCTTCAATATTTTCCAGGTTGCTATATTTACTACACTCATGGGACAACATAGTTCACAATGACAATAAACACAAATTATATTTATGTTAGCTTTGTTCAAATAAGCAAACCATAGCTTCGTTTCTCTTCCAACATACGACGTAAACCGTGGTGGTTGTGAGTGTAAATAGATAAGAGAGATGGTTATTTGGTGCATGGACAGAGAAACATGGTGCAGGTGGTGGATGGTTGTACATGTGAAAAACAACTTATCATTAATTTCATCTAAATATGAAACCAAATTAGATAAAACCTTGATGTTAATCATGAAATACGAAAGAAAATACCAAAATAGAAAATATGAAATAAAATCAGAAAAAGATAGTACGGCTAATAAAGGAGAAGACGCATATCTAAGTGAAGGTTGCGTATATTATTATGAAACTTCAAAAGGAGATTGCGTGAAGTTATGCTTATCTTACGTGATTTACCAAAATTTTAAGATAGTTAGGAATGCAAGTGAGAATTAATTTAGGATAAGATCATGCAACATGAAAAGAAGACTAACCTGCATAAAAACATGACACGTGGCAAAGAGGTTGTCTAAGAAGGAGCCATGTGGCGGTTGATAGTTTGCTTTATTATAATAGATAGATAGTTTATATGTATAATAATTTAAGCTAAAAACAGAATGCACCATTGTCCTAGACTAAAAAAAAAGCATGTTTTTTAGTAGGATTGAGATGAAGTATTACTACCATTCACTTTTATAAGTTAGTTTTCAGTCTCTAAGAAGAGTGTGTTTCACATAATTCACTTTTAAGCATACTTCTGGAGCGACTATGTATCCGTTGATCTGTTTAAAGTTTAATATATTGTGGATCTTTTCTACACTTCATGGAAGTCTACCAAAATTTTCATAGAACATATTAAACTCTAAAAATTCAATAAAACATATTGGAAAATCTCCAATAAAGTCCAATTATTTTGAGTCAATTTATGAAAAAGTCTCAAAATTAATTTTATTTACAGAAAATGACAACATACCGGCTAATTTATTCAGTGTTACTTATTTATTTTTAAACTTACTATATTAATTCATTAATATAAAAGTCTCAAGATTTTACTTGCTTAACATTTATTTGAAACTTCTAAATTTTTTAAAATTGTCTTTTAATTAATATAATGAAGTTATTTGTTATTCTAATGCAGTGTGACTTATTTATTTTTAAACTTAGTATATAAATTTGTTAAAATAATTGAATGTAAAACGTTATTCTTTTAATACTAATATTTTATAATTATTAACATAATATTCTTAACTTGTTAATTTAAATATGAGGTTAAATTTAAAACATAAATCAAAAGGTTAGATAAATTGACAAAATATCCAATAAATTTTTTTGAATAGTAAAAATTTCCATATATAATGTTAAATATAAAACCATAATTGAAATTCCAAACTAATAAAATAACTTGACCTAAAATTATATGTTATAATAATTAAAATTTTCAAAACATTAGTATATATATATCTATACTACATTAAAAAGGAAAAATGGTTTCTAAAAATAGAAACTCTTAAAATTAAGAGATCCATTTTATTATGCACAGTATACAAGTTTCAAAGCATATACACTTTCTAATCTATAAATCTCGTATATCCCAGCTCTGAGTAACAAAATTTAGAATGTGAATACCAAACTTCCTCCATTGTAGGATCGTTCGTGGACCCGTTCAGTCTATTATTGGTATTTAAGCTTTTGTTACTCTAAAAATCTTAGCTATCTACCGACACCACTACTACAACAACGCCATCTTCACGGCCACCACCACCACAAAATCCTATTGCCGGTTCATCGCCATATCAGTAACCGCCTCCCTTGCTGCTCTGCCTCAACCTCCTTCCGTCGGTTCAATTGTCAAAATGTGGTCAGTGGTCTTTATCGCCATATGGGGCTTCACTATTCTACACTTCACTATACGTCATCATCGTCATCCATTACCACCGCCATCCGTCGCACAATCGTACTACCGCTCCCGCAAACCACCATTACCAGTCATGCCCACTTTCTCAGGCGGATAGAACGAATACGCAGGTAAACCAAAATTTGAAATTGAAATTCCAATTTTTGAAACCTAAAAGGCTCTCTCACTCTCTCTATTTTTAAGATCTCCCCCGATTCCTCTTTCCAGTCTCTCAACATTCAACAACCCTCATCTCTGCATCCACCATTTAAGATTTATGCCTCCTACCACTGCCATAATCGGCCATCATCGCCACAATCGGACCCCCGCCGTGAAAAACGCCTTTGGCACAACTTTCATCGCCATATCTATTGCAGATTTCACTTCTGCAGCCACGACTTTCTGTTTTATCATTTTTTTTAATTTTGAAACGACTGACCTCTGATTTGTTCCCCGTTCAAAGCAAAAACCAACACTGGTTGATCAAGAACCCAATGGAGGTACGACGAAATCAGATGAAAAGACGCATTCTCTGACATCGATTGTAGATCCGAAAACAACCGCCACCACTTCTCTGACATCGATTGTGGATCCGGCAATATCAGATGAAACAGGTATGTCGGGATGTGTTTATTTTGTGAAAAGTCAACCTATTTATATATATCTCCATGATCCTTTCTTATCACGAACATGTTAAGAAACAATCAAGAACCCAATGGAGGTACGACGAAATCTTGGTTGTGAGATTTTAGATTTGAGATTTCTGATTCATAGGGCTTTTGATTTTTTTTTACACTGGGCATGAATCACCACCGTCTGACATCACGTCCATCACCATTGTCGCTACAGCCGTCAATTAAACCATCGAGATCCGCCAACACTACTAATTTTTCCGTTAAACACAACCAATGCCTTTTATAATCTTACACCTAATCTACCAAGCAACCACTACTCATCAATTCCCCTGGTAAACACCAGATCTAAAAACCACCATGTCCATGCTCCACCTTCAAGATATTATTTTTGGTAATAAGCTCTTTTTGTAATTACATTTGCACATGTTCATGTTTTTTGTGATTTGGTTTGATTAGATCGGAGCTTTTGATGAAGTAATAGAAAATCTTTAGTTTTTTTTGTAGTCGGTTTTCTATAGATACAAATTTTTTATGAATCTTTTGGTTGGGAAGTTTTCCTGTAGATATTAGTTATGTATAGTCATATATGTTCTCTGGTTTGCTATCATAGAAAATCCATCAGTGTTTATGGTTTGCCCATCTAAGGTTTGATATTTACCATTTTATCCCTTGGACCAAAATTGAAAGAAATAGATAAAAAGAAATGATCAGTTTTGGTTCTTAATTTGAAATTGACCATTTTATCCCTAATTAAGGGTTTTTTGTATACAGTGCTCTATGTATAAATGATGTCCAGAAAAGTGTTTGGACTATTATTTCTAGCCTAGAGTATCTTATTGCAGCAACATTTGTGCTAGATTGGTGATGTTTTGGAAATTTTGAAGTTTTGCTATATTATTTCTGATTTAAGTACCTTATTGATGTTGTATTAGTGTTTTTTGTATATTTTCAAGTGTTGGCATCTTATTGTTGGTTGCTATACTGTGTTGCTCAGGTTTTTGGCTTCTGTATCTCATTATGCCGGTCCTGTTACTGTTTTGTTTTATCCCTGTAGAGTTTTGGTTTGTTTCTTTGTGTTGTATGCAATTTGTTTGCTTTTTGAATTTCAATGAATCAAACTAATTAAATTTTTTGTAAAAGAGGTGATAATGAAATTTCTGCTCTTCTGACCCTCTTTGTTGTTTGTATAGGGAAAAAGAATGGTTGTGATTTCAGATTGAGCTTTTGGGGTATAAGTTCTTTCATATTGTGGGTTATTGACTTATAAACAATCTAATACTGTTACTTTTTTAAAATACAAATAAATGCTCATCGAACCAACTGCTATTAAAGTGTATTTTTTATTAAGATTCGATAGTGTATGATTTCGTGGAGCTTGCAGTTTTTTACTGTGTCTATATACAGGGAGTTTTCTGGGGTAGGGAACTATGACACATAGTGCTGTTAAATTTTGTAAAGTCACCATTTAATCGATGGACCAATGCTCTTAAAGACAAATTAGCATTTTGGTCTAAATATATTATTTTGTACATTGATTTATTGGTTAGTATACTAATTTTAATTCATTTATTTTCACACGATGATTTGTTAATATAGTGATTTTCATTACTGTTGTTAAAAAGTGGGCCGAAAAGACGAAATGAGGATAGTGATTTTCATATCTTTATATATCACACATACGCTTCACACACATTCACATATAGAGGAAATTAAATTGCAAAATTTGAAAAGGAAATCAATTTTTTGTATAAAATTATGTTTTGGTGAATTAAGGATCATCTATAGCATTCGACTTGCAGATTTTTTTCTAATTAGGACATTGCACATGTATATGGCATTTTACAACTTTATATGACCCACTCAACCTGTAACAATGAATTGTTGCCTCCCAAATGAAAATTTTAACTAGCTACCATCTTAATAGGTATAAAACGCACAAATGAAAATTTTAGACGAATTTTCCCCCACCCTTAATTTTGTGTCCCGCCGCATTGCGCGGGTACACAACTAGTATAAATATATATATATATATATATATATATATATATATATATATATATATATATATATATATATATATATATATATATATATATATATATATATATATATATATATATATATATATATATATATATATATATATATATATATATATATATATATATATATATATATATATATATATATATATATATATATATATATATATATATATATATATATATATATATATATATATATATATATATATATATATATATATATATATATATATATATATATATATATATATATATATATATATATATATATATATATATATATATATATATATATATAGAGAGAGAGAGAGAGAGAGAGAGAGTTAGGATATATTAAAAACTCTAATTATTGTGTGGACGTAAGACCCAATCAGATGCAAGTATCAGCCAACGGTATTTTAGTAAATTAATTTATAAATCAATTAATTAAATTTAAATTAAATCCTACAATTATGGTTAATTGACCTATAATTATGATAACTGACCTATAATTCGGGTAAACATTTATATCATCTCCTTATTTATCTGTTACATTTGTTTAACCCTAGAATATTATCGGCGCCTCCACCAACCGGCTACCATCAAAACCATCGGCTCCACCACTAGCCACCATCGTTCCACCTTGCTGCCACCATACACGTCACATTCATGGAACCACTCTTCCATCTAACCGCCTCTACCCTCTCATCTCTACATCTAAAGGTCATTCAAGTACCATTGAATCGATGATTAACCTGACTAAAACCCCTCGTTACCTTGCTGCCACCATACACGTCACCGCCTGCAACAAAACTGGTGTTTTTTCCTTCACCAGCCGATCTACCGCGATCAGCCTCCCATTGTTATCTTCTGCAACCTACACCACCACCGATTCAACATCAACCGCTTGCTGCACCATCAGTTCACCATCAAGCCAACTCTCGAACCTCTTCTTCCATTTCTTCTGGGGCTGGAAACTTATACATGAGGATTGATGTTTTGGAGAGATATGTCGAGATTCTTGCCCAGATTCTGGGTAATTTTTATGTATTTCGCTTATGTAACAGAATATGTATCATTCTGGTAGAATGTGTTTCACTACTAGAAAAAAGACATTTAATGACACGCAATGCGTGTCATTAAAGGATATAGATGACACGCAAATGTATGTCAAGGAAAGCCCTGTCATAAATGAAAGATTACATACATTTGTATGTCATAAATTTATGACATACATTTACGACATACATTTACGACTCGCATTGTAAGTCGTAAATTTATTATTTTTTTAAAATAAATTACATATATATATATATATATATATATATATATATATATATATATATATATATATATATATATATATATATATATATATATATAGATAGATAGATTATAATACTAAAATTAAATCACACACTAAATTTAATTTCTAATAATATAAAATAACATATCTTTAGTACAAAATTACAAATACAATTCTTTGACACATCAGAATTATAAAAAATACTTAATTCTGTATGACTAGATATACATATCACAGTTATAAAAAAAACTTAATTATGTCTTTCAGGATTCCTCCGATATTTTCTGGGATAATGACAGGTTGGCAGCTTTGCTGGCAATGGAATTGAAGACAGATCTTCTTGTTTTGATGAGTGATGTTGATGGTCTTTATAGTGGTCCTCCCAGTGATCCACGATCAAAGCTAATTCATACATATGTCAAATAAAAACATCAAAAGGCGATTAGTTTTGGAGATAAGTCAAGAATAGGAAGAGGTGAAATGGATACAAAAGTCAATACAGAAAACAGGATTTGATTATTTGTCCTTGCTTCATCAAGTTCTTTCTTTAATCTTGCAATCACCCTACAAACTGAATCATGCTGCAAGTACAGAAATATAAACAATTTGAACATTAAAATTTTAAACAGAAAACAGGATTTTTTATTTGAACAGGATTTTTTATTTGAAATTGTGAACAGCTAGTTACTAGTGTACCTGGTATAAACAATGACTAAGCTCTTGCCTTGTATGCAGTTGTTGTTCTGATGCAAAAACAGATAACACCAAGGCATCCCATTACTGAAGTCAACTAAAAATAATAATTAAACGTATAACAGATAAATTTATAACCACTTTTAGATTATTAAGAACGAGATTGTTAAGATTTAAGTAATACACACATTTATAGGCCATCTTTACCTGCTCGTACTTTCCAGGTGTAGCATCTAAAACCCAAATCTTCACAAACTACAAACAAAACCATATTAATTCCAGAAACACAACCAAAATGGTGTCAAAATTTTAAAAAACAACAAAACTGAAATATATTAGCAGAACAAAAGCTAGCACCAAGAATTGGAATGAAAATCAGCATTAGAATCAACACACATCCATCGAGCATTACTAATTCGACCCAAAACTGTGGAAATCTCAAAACTGGCACCGAAGAAATGAGAAAATTGACATACACTCCCGTAAACTCCAAATATCGAATCAAAATCAGAACTTATTGGAAATGGAATAAAAAATCATACTCTTAGAATTCATTTTAACTAGGGCTCAAAGAATTACCTTTCAGTTCTACCCCAAAATCGAGAAGTCAGCAACATTAAGGCTGTAAAAAGACATCATCACCACCACCTAGCACCGCCAGCCACCCAACAGCTGCTACCGGTGCCGGCAGCGGCGATTTCGCCGAAAAACACGCACCAGCAGCGAGGGTTGCAGCCCCGTCCACCTCTGTCTCTGCTTCCCTGATTCCCTCTCGTTTTCTCCATCATATTCATACGCCAGGTGACACACACATAGTCGAGTGTGTGTTTATGCGAACCAACCCCTTCTTCGATCTCTTCTTTCCTTTTTACTATTTCTTTGCTCCAAACCCTAGAATCGCGATCTGCAAGGACCAAGATCGTCCCTTCCGACTCTCTGATCAATCCCTTTCTCACTCTCGAATCCAGCCATCCCCTCTTTCATTCCAGTTCTCAGATTTCACACATACCGAAGAAAGAAGCTGAGAAAGGCGGAGGAAGCCGGAGGCGGAGGCGTAGGCTATGAAGTCGGGAGGGAGACCAAGAAAAAATAGGGTAGAGAGAAAATGAACTGGAAATTGAACGAGGAATCTCTTTTTATCGACTTGGAAGCGGGAAATTAAAAAACGACAGTGTTTTTTTTTAAGACGACACACAAAAACAAAAAAGCATCACGCGTGTTTTTTTTCATTTATTTATGACGTTAAAATACGACATACATAAATATATATCGTAAATCCTACAAATTTTATTAAAGATGACATTATTTTTATGACATACATTTTTGTGTGTCATAAAATTAGCGTGTGTCATAATTCGTATGTCATTAAAAGCTATTTTTCTAGTAGTGTTTGTATGATTTTTGTGATTCTCGGATCAATGTTGTGGATTATTCTAACGGGTGAGAATATCATTCTGATGTTGCAGGATAATTCTTCATGCATTCAAAACATACAAGAAATAGAGAAGAATATCATTCTGATGTTGCAGTCATTCTGGCAGAATATCATTCTCACATAATATAATTCTCATAGAATGACATTCTATTTTGTATATTAGATTCTAGCATTCTTTCAAATATCAAGTAGCATTCTTTAGAATAAGAACCGAAATTAATTATATATTTTATTAGAATTGTGAAAAAAATTAATGTTGAATTTGAAAATAAATTCGAATTTGAATTTGAAACTGCATTTAAATTCAGAATTTAATCCCATAAAAATCTCACATTCTATAATTGAAAAACATAAAAAGTCCATATTACCCTTTAGAATGATATTATTAGAAAGTTGATATTTTTTAATTAAAAAAAATCAATATTCTGTTATTAATCACAGCTATTGATAATTATAATCCTACGCACCAGATTTGTCGTTACGACCACACAATAATTGTGGTTCTTAATGTAACCTAGCCCTATATATATATATATATATATATATATATATATATATATATATATATATATATATATATATATATATATATATATATATATATATATATATATATATATATATACATATACATATATATATATATATATATATATATATATATATATATATATATATATATATATATATATATATATATATACATACATATATATATATATATATATATATATATATATATATATATATATATATATATATATATATATATATATATATATATATATATATATATATATATATATAGTTAATGCTTTAATTATGTTATTATATTTTGTGTAATATATAGACATTCACCAGATATATGTTATATACAAAACTGCAAAAATGGTCCCTATGATATGCATTTTTCTTGGACTGAAGTCCAAACCTTTGAAATGTTGTGAAAAACGTCCTTCTAAGCAACTTTATTTGTGGATTTAGTCCCTGCCGAAATTGAAATGTCTATTTACCCTTTTAATTTATTTTTCCTATTATCTTTAATTATTTATCAATTTTAATAAATAAAGAAACAAAATCAAATCCCCCACCCCTCTCTCATTCTCTCTCTTTTGTCTCTTCCTTTCTCTTTCCAGTTGTGAAAACAAACCACCATCATCACCAAAAAACCCAATCACCACTACCATCTTCCTCATTCTTTCTCTGTCGACCATCATTAGCTAGAGGGAAATGCTACTCCGACATACATACGGAGTAGCATCCTCACAAAAAATGAAGAAAACTTATTTTCGTAATTTCACAAATAGCCATTGCTTTTTGTTCAATATTGATGGCGATGGACACACAGCTTAATCACAGTTCACCTTGGTCTTGCTCGTTTACATAACTTTCTTCTTCTTCTTCGAGGTTTGGTTGTTGAAGGTGAGCACCACTTTTCATGGTTCGCCACATTTGAAGCTTCCAGAGATTACCGGCTCAGCGACGGTGGCTGTAATTTTTCTGTACTTTTGTCCAATGACTCTGGCCCTGCATACTAATGTGCAGGTATGTAAATTTTAACAAAATCTCACTATCAAAAAGTCTTAATTCGACATGAAAGTAAAACAATAATTTGATTGAAATCACACAAGGAATACCTAAGGAGCAGGGAATTCAATTATGTGTTTGGTTGTGGGCTTGATGATTTCTTCTGTGATTGAGTCGATCGAGGTTAATTCATGTTTGCCTTCACGGATAAGTCAGTCATATTGAAATGGAACAAGCTCAAGTGCGATGTATATTAGATTTGTTCAAACAGAAGTAAGTACTATTGTGACTATAGAAAAAGGAATTGGAAGAAGAGATTTGAAGGATTATGAACTGACTTGAAGAGGGTTTCGAAGATCTTTGAAGAGCTAACAAAGGCGAACTTGCTCTTGGTTCTTTGAGTGAAGAGCGGGTCGATCATATTATAGAAAGCTGGGTACCAGCATGGAGTGTTGATGAACACCTTTAAACAAAACCATAATAAACGAAGCCCATATCAAAATTAAAACTCCAAAATCCCATCTGGGTTAAAATCGTTCACTTGAACAATTGTTTAAATTTCATCTGGGTAAAATCAAGCTTCTTGGTGCTCTTCTCTAGAAACGGAATCCTCCATCGGAGAAACATGGTGTTTTTTTCTTCATTGGAGAAGGTTGCGTTGTACAATTCCTTGCTCTGTTACTCACTGTATGCGTTGTAGCAAACTATGTGGTGAAACGAAACCCAGTCCAGCAAAAATGATAGAGATTCAGCCGTATGTATATGAATTCTGATACTTGTTCTTTTCATGAAGATGATTGGAAATTGGAAGCAATGATCTAGATTCAGCTCAAACGAGAGAGCGAGAGATAGAGAGATAGAGGGAGAGAGATAGACGGTAGGGGATTTAATTTTGGCTTTTTATTTATTAAAATTGATAAATAAGTAAAATTAATAGTAAAACGAAATTAAAAGGGCAAAATAGACATTTCAATTTCGTCAGTTACTAAATCCACAAAGAAAGTTGCTGAAAATGACATTTTTCACAACTTTTCAAAGGTTTGGACTTCAGTCCAAGAAAAATACATACCATATAGACAATTTTTGCAGTTTTGTCTATATTATAATAAAAGTCGTTTTACCTCAAATATATTCGTATAAACTCCTAAAAATTTTAAGCTTCTATTTTAACTAATACATTAAACTCATATATTATTTTAACTTTAATGTATTCTATGCAATACACATACCTTCACCTAGTATGTGTTATGATAAAAACATATCTTCACCTAGTATGTGTTATAATAAAAACCGTTCGTTAATATTTTGATTACATTATTGTATTTTATGTAATACACAGACATTTTTTTAATTGATATAAAACAAGGAAGTAGAAATGAAAATATAAGTTTAATGGTTTATAATTGCAAATGATGTTTTTGAGTGTTCAGCCCTTTAAAGTAAATGCTTCATAACCTACCAATGTGGGTAAACCTTTCTCTCACTATGAGGTTGAAAGTGTTTGGAGCAGTCTATAGTTTTATCGAGCTTGCATAGGATATGCTATGAGGGTCCAACACTATCGATGTTCTTAAGAAGATGATCTCACATTTTTTAATTAAAATTTAACTTCGGTCGCATCATACTTTATCTATTCAATTTATATTTCCACATATACCCATCTATTTAATAAATACTTTACATATTATGTTCTTGTCTTTTTTAACCCATCATTCTAAATATTTTAGATTAAAACAATGAAAATACCTAAATAAAATGAAAAATAAATTACACCTGAATAAAAATCTGATTTATATGTCATGAGACAACTTTTGATTATTCTAAATATTAATATTAATTCAAAAGTTTAGAAAAGGTATGCAATTCTTTTCCTAAATTTCTTTAATGTTTATCGTCGTTACAAGATTGGTGGTGGTGGCTGCATTGATTGTAATATATACACCGACAAACTTGTCATTATAAAAAACGGAGACATTCTATTTTAATTTGAAAAATATCTATTAATTAACTAACTGTATAAAATAAAGGAATTAATAACCAGGTGGGACTTGCTTATAAACTTGTAAAGTGTTTATTGGTTGTGAGGTTATGTTTATAAATTAGTCTTATATATCCGTGATGTATAATGGTGATGTTGGAATGTTATGGATCTAAATATGAGATCCAATATTAAAGACGCTTTTATAGACTAGAACTGAAAAACTGGACCGAGAATTCAAAGTTTTGGCAACTACATAGAGTATTTGTGTTATTTAGTATTTTATTAGTTTAAAGGAAAATTCAAAAGCCTAAACGACAATATTAACAACTTGCTTTGAGCACTCGCAGTGTAAATGTCAAAGTCGAAATAACCAATTTATCCGATCAAAACAAATGCTGCTATCATACCTGCCTTTGTTGACACCAAATATGTAATTTTCTCCGTTCTAATTAATCGTTGTAAAAGAAACGGCACCCAACCATGAAATACCATAATCTATTTGTGCTTTAATATGCTTTGCGTAAATCGAGCATAGTCTTTTTTCCTGCTGATTACGTTTTTATACACGCTGTGTACAATTGGAATAATGGAAACATTGCCCCGCTAAATGCATTATGATTTGTTATCTCATAAATATGTCTTTATATATGTTTTCCGATCGAGAAAAGACGAAGCACGAACATTAAAGTTAAGGAGTTGAAACAAAAACTTCAGAACAAAACCACTTAATCATATAAAAAAAATCTAAAATTAAATAAATAATATGATATATTGTTATATCGTTTATCAAAACAGAACCTATTAATCTTTTACAAATTTTATTTGATATAAGTTTACTTAAGGAGCTGAGACGAATAAAATTTTTAGAAGCTTACACTGTTTTTGTATGAACTTTACAACAAAAAAACTGATGTATGTCTGCTATATTATTAAATGTATTTATATATATTTACAAATAAGTTACAACATTATATTAAACATATATAATAAACGCCATAAAATTTTAAATAAATCTTCTATACATACTAATAAACAAGGCACTTTAGTGCCACATGGCACCCTTTTAAGGCCTTTATGCCACATGTCATTCTATGTTTAATTCAACCTAAATTGAAAATAAATCCTAATGAAAATAATTATCCACAGTTTAATCAATATATATAATAACCAGCTTTAATATTCACCACAATGATCGGCATTTGTTAGATTATATCTCATCATATTGGAAAGTAAATATTAAATGCACTTATTTTATTAATTTATTCTCTTGACGTGATAAAGCAAATCAAGTATTAAATTTTGTGCAACATACCACCAGGGTTTCTTTTGATTAGTACACGTGTATGATAGTAAGATTTTGAAAATATTTTTTTCCATATAATTAGCATATTAAGATGGAATGATCGTTTGAATGCAACGTTTTATATCAAAAATAAATTAAATTTCGAATACACAAAAAATATTAAATAATGTCAGGCAAGCCCATACTCCATCTAAAATTGGTGAACTGATTTGATTCTTTAATTTAATAAATAAACTAAAATTATCCATCCCTTCACACCAATCCATTGGACCATTAAATTCAAAATAAATCAGATTTACCTTTTCATTAAGACTCATCGGGAAAATCACAATCAAACGAGATATATGAGATAACATTTAAACATAAATTGTTTCCTTCCTTATCCGGTTGAAACTGTTTCCGTCCTTATCCCACAAATATACCATATACGATTATTATATATATTCATGTAGGGCTAAATTTACCAATAATCATTGTCTCCCGGTTATTCGTTCTTCTTCTCTATTTGTCGACTTGCAAGGGTTGTTCTATTTTCGGTTCTCATCCATCTGCACCATAAATTTAAGGTAAAGTTTCTAACCTTTTTCATATTGATATCTGCAACACATACAATATGATTTCCTGAAGAAAAAAAATCAACTCAGTTGAATGCTATAATTGGTTAGCTAAAACATAAACATTAACAAAAACAACATCAACTTAATGAAAGCTAAAATCAAAGAAAAATATAGGGTATAAAAAACACCACTTTAGCATTACACTTAATAAAAATTTGGTTGTATAGCAATGTATTGTAATTTTTTTTTTTAATTTTCAATCCCTTTGAAGACCAAAGGATTGCTCGCCTTGAAAATCAAAGACCTCGATTCGTTGGTTGGAGGTGTGTTCGTGACCTTCATCGATTTCGTTTTTAATGGGTATCCAACCTCACTTTATTTTTTTTCGTTTTCTTATTTGATGATATGCTCGCAGATGGTTTGTGATTTGAGCAAAAAGAAGGGTACCAATTTTATTTGTGTCTCCATAAGCTAATGATTTACCGATGATTTCTCAATGTTTCGTCTGTTTCTACTATTTAAAATTTAGATGTTCTAATTTCTTATGTTTTTCTCCAATTTAATCACATTATCGCATCAACTTTATTTATTGATGTGGTTTACATCAGTTGATTAAGATGATGAATTTTACGAACATATCAAAATGAAGCTTTGGATTATTCTTTCAAAGCTACAAGCCGTATAAAATGAAACAATTGCCATAAAGTAGACATTTTTTACTTTTTGTTATTGAACCCGGTACATATTTGTGTTTTGTAGTAAAGGACAAGAACTATATGAAGGCTTTGATGAGAAGAAGTGATATAGAGATGAATCAGATGTACCCATGAAAAAAGTTGAAGGTTGTTTAAATTTGTAACAGTCATTTCCTTCTAAATTAGAACTAAACCTTTTGATGGTTCTAAATTAGGTGTTGTCGCTTTTGTATCTCAAAAGTTTTAAAAACCTTCAGATCATGTTTGATATGTTGTGTTTTTGTTTCAAGCCTCACTATAGAGGGAATATTTTACTTGATGTTGATCCATTCGTGTGGCTTATCAGATTTCTTTCCCTACAGTGGTTTGGAGGTCACATATCAAAAACCTTGTGGATATTTCGATTCTCATCACTTTTATGTGTTAAAGTGGTTTTTAGATCAAGTTCAAATACTTTTATTTAGCAATTTCGGTCCTTATTCAAGATTTTTATAATATGAACCCGTGTTGAACACGGGTCATTAATCTAGTATAATAATATGAAAAGCCATCACATTCATGTAAACTAAAAATAGTTCCCGTTCCTTTGACCATTTTCATTATTGTGCGTCAAAATTTGAAGAAACAATCTTTTGATTCAAACCAATCTCGACCAGCATCCCACCTTTCTTGACATCTCTTCTGTATTTTTCTCACTCCGAATTGCTATTTAGGAAACACCACCCATTCATGGAATACCAAACCATTACTGAACTACATTGTTATTGCAATTTGGCTCAAGCTCCTTTTCTCTTTCAATGAAAACATTTCATCGCTCAATACATTCGCCTTCGTTAACTCACAAATACGCCGATTTCAATCCTCCTCTCAAGAGCGTGAAATCTCGCCCACCTCTCATCCTTTCTATTATACGGATCGGTGAAGAGTTTCATGGAGCAAGAATACCCAGAAGGTTGCAACACCAACAAGACATTCCAACGACCATGGAACCGAGAAGATGGTTTGACGCCATACCGGCTCCGGTGGATTCAAGAAAATCAGAGCTCTCGTTACTCCAAAATATATTTTCCACACTTGATAAAGCTATCGTCAAGTTCGTTGATCCTCCTCTTCACCTGTCTACTGACCCAAACTACATCTTATCTGACAATTTCGCACCGGTTGACGAGCTGAACCCCACCCTATGCAACGTCGTACATGGGATCATCCCTCCATGCCTTGATGGTGTATACATCCGTAATGGACCTAATCCGCAGTTCCCACCTAGTGGCCCACACCACTATCTTGACGGGGATGGAATGATGCACTGCATTAAGATCTCTAAAGGTCAAGCCACATTCTGTAGCCGGTATGTGAAGACGAACAAGTTCCTGTGCGAACACCAAGCTAAATCCCACGTCGTTCCAAATGTTATTGGTGGCATGCAGGGACTCTTTCCCTTCGTTGCTCGTGCAGCGTTGTTTGTTGCAAGAGTTGTTTCTGGGCATTATGATATTGGTAAAGGAATTGGTGTAGCAAACACGAATTTGGCCAACTTTGGAGGCTCGCTGTATGCTTTATGTGAATCCGATCTTCCTTATAAAATCGAAGTTAAAGATAATGGTGACATAATAACGTTAGGTTACCATGATTTTGATGGCAAGCTTAGCATGAACATGACGGCCCACCCAAAGATTGATCCGGACACTAAAGAAGCTTTCTCCTTTCGTTACTGGGCAACACGTCCATATCTTACTTATTTCCGCTTTGATGCAAATGGAAATAAGCAGCCGGACGTCCCGATCCACTCCATGAAACAACCATCTCTAACTCATGACTTAGCGATCACTAAAAAGTATGCAATCATCTGTGACATTCAATTAGGAGCGGATCCGATGAACTTGATCCGCGGAAGACCGCTAGTAAATGTGGACTCCAAAAAAGTTCCACGAATCGGGGTTCTTCCACGATATGCAAAGGACGAATCTGATATGAAGTGGTTTGAGGTGCCGGGATTCAATATATTCCATGCCGTCAATGCATGGGATGAGACGGCAGAAGACGGCGGCGAGGTGGTGGTGTTTGTGGCACCCAACATTTTGTCGGTGGAACACTTCTTCGAGCGGGTTGACCTGATCCAGGCATCCATGGAGAAAATAACGGTTCACTTAGGGACTGGGGTTGTGTCGAGGAAAACTTTGTCGACTGATAACTTGGAGTTTCCGGTGATCAATCCAAATTATGTTGCAAAAAAGAACAAGTAAGCTAGCACCTTTCCTTTCCACCGGTAAACTACACAATATTCCATTTAGTTTTAGCTGGCTAACCAGAATAAATTATCATTATACAGGTATGTCTATGCAGCAATCTCTGAGAATACACCAATAAAATCAAGAATGATGAGGACAACAGGGGTGGCAAAGCTTGACGTTTCAGAACCAGAAGACAGCTCAAATCCACGTGAGCACACAGTGGCTCGTCGGATGTATGGAAAGAACTGCTTCGGAGGTGAACCATTCTTCGTTGCAAGAGAACCGGAGAACCCAAACTCAGAAGAGGATGACGGGTATGTTGTGTCTTTTGTGCACGATGAAAGCTTAGGAGAGTCGAGATTCCTGGTGATGGATGCCCAGTCACCTACTCTAGAAATCGTGGCTGACGTCAAGCTGCCACAACGAGTGCCTTACGGTTTACATGGGATGTTCGTAAGAGACAAGGACCTCAAGGAGATATATGATCATCTTACTTAGTATGTTATGATGGATGGATGAATTAATATTCTTTGTAGGAGAAACTGAAACGTTTGTAGTCAGGACTAGTCATGAGACTCGGTATATATTCTTAGATACTTGTTATGTATAATAATGAAAGCCAAAAATGGAATGCAGCATTGTCATAGACTAAAAAAATTCATGTTTTTTAGTAGGAATGAGATGAAGTACTACTACCATTCACATTATGAGTTAGTTTTCAGTCCATAAGAAGAGTGTGTTTCTCAGAATTCAATTTTAAGCATACTTCTGGAGTGACTATGTATCCATTGACCTCATTAGAGTTTTGTATATATATATATATATATATATATATATATATATATATATATATATATATATATATATATATATATATATATATATATATATATATATATATATATATATATATATATATATATATATATATATATATATATATATATATATATATATATATATATATATATATATATATATATATATATATATATATATATACATGGAGAGGTTAAAATGAGAACGATTAAAAGGTGAGAATGCGAGAATGATTCTGGACCAATTATTTTATAGGGATATTATAGTAATTTAACAATATATCTAGTTAATTAAAATTCCTAAATAATTATATTTTATCTATAATCATGAGATTAATTTATTCAGTTTCCATGATTATAGAGATTCGATTGTTGTTACCTAACATAAAAGAATTAATTGATTTTTTTGTTATTTTATTAATGGAATATAAAAATATTTTTATCAATTCTTTTGTCAAAATTCGAAATTTTAATAGTTTGTTCTTCTTTTTCACGATTTCAATCATGAATGAATAGAAAAAAATATTTTTATAATTTTAGTGATTTAATTTTTTAACGGTATGTTTATAGAGATTATACAAAATTTTGTTGTAATTATCAATGAACAAAATATACATAAAAATGAAGTTATTGAAATTTTTTAAAAATTATAGTTGATATGATTATGTTAATCATGAATGATTACAAATAACAATAAATACTAAAATGATAAAGTACAAAAAAATATAAAAATTTAATACAATTGTAACCATAATACAAAATAAAAAGGGAAAATACATTTGTAATCATTAATGAATAAAAGACAATGTAAAAAACTAGTCTAGCTGTAATCACAAATGAATAAAACAAATATAAAAATATTCGATTCATTAGTAATCATTAAAACAATGTTGCAACTCCGATGATTATTCTTGCTTTGATTTTTCTTGTTGCTGCCATCACACACAAAAAGAAAGACGGGTACTCATGATCATCATTATTATTGGAATCACACCTGCAAAATCAAGTTCAAGCACATTCAAAATAAAAAACAATTCATAAATTATAATGTTATGTATATGCATACGACTGATGATTAAAAATGATAATATAAAGTAGACGTTAGAGTGTTAATCATCAATGATTAACACTGCTCATCATCAATGATTTATATTTAGACACTTAATCAAAAAAACATACATGTATAATATTAATCTTCAATGATTAATACTTTGGCCCTTAATCAAACAAAGATACATATACAGTGTTAATCATCAATGATTAATACTTTGGCCCTTAATCAAACAAACATACATTTACAATGTTAATCCATTTTTTTCTTCCTTTTGTTAAATTACGCAGCCAAAAAGAAATTGTAACAAAACAATCCATTTTTTCTTCCCTTTGTTTAATTACATACACAAAAGAAATGGTAACAAAAATTATTAATAATTAAAAATTAGCATTTAATTATGACAATTGATCTAAAATAATAGATGGTTCTGATGTGTTCTCGCATTCTCAACCTTTTAAACATTCTCATTTTATTCTACCCTATATATATATATATATATATATATATATATATATATATATATATATATATATATATATATATATATATATATATATATATATATATATATATATATATATATATATATATATATATATATATTCGATCTTTTCTACTCTTCATAGAACTCTACCAAAATTTTCATAAAACATATTAAACTCTAAAAATTCAATCAAACATTTATATAACTCTACAAAAATTTTCAAACAATGCAACGAATTCTAATATGTTCAATTAACATATTTTTGATAATTAAAAGGTTTCCTGTTTTTCTATCGAAGATTTTGATGTCAATGAAGTTGATATGCATTGAATTCCATTATGACATCTTAGAATGGAAGAGTTTTATCCATTAAATGCCGATTAGAATGTTTTATTTGGTGTGAAAAAAGGAATGTTACTTCTTTCAACTCTATGTTAAATTATGCATTATGGAAAGGTATCATCTAAAAAAATAGTTTGATTATTAAGTTTTTTTCTGCCAGTAACTAATAATAACTAAAACAGTTTTGTTATAATTTTTTTTATTCATGGCCTTTTGTTAAATTATTTTTTATTTTAGTAAGGAACTGTGTACTATGATAAAAATTAAATAAAATTTTCTTTGGCTGCCTTTTGGATATAATACGTTCGGTGATTTATCATACTTTAATAAAAGTTTGTTTGTATAATTTTTTGTTAATTGTCTATTTAAATGTATTTTAAAATATCTAATTAATAAACAAAACATTGAATGATACATGCTTTTTAAGCTATCTAAATATGATAATACCATAAAATAATAATTCACTTGTTTTCAACTTACAGCATAAGTTTTGGTGGACGTCATCAAAGAGGCATGTTGATGTCACGAGATAAATATAAGATTATAATCTCTTCCGGTGTGGAAGAGCGAGCAGACCGCGAGGTCCCATGTGACATGCATGCTTCGCGAGGAACACCACCCCTCTAGTGAGGGGTCGTCGCATTTTTTTGCCCGTACGGAGCCTTCTCGTCGTACGAGCAAAAGAAAAACCAAGCAATATGCTTATACATTGAGCTTAATTCGTTGTACCAAAACTAAGGGGAAGTGAGAGGTAACAATCTCCAAATGTGAAGAGAATAGTGAGGGATATTGATGTGGTAAGGAAAAAATGAGAGCTCGTAAGAACGCACACCGGATGGCCTAAGAAAAATATCATATAAAGGCGCAAACTTTCATTGTGCATTTCCAATGCTGCATCAAATTCAATCCTTTATACTACTTTTGTATATTTATTTTTCAGCCCAACGCCAAATCTAACTTTTTTCATCATTGTGATGTAATGTAACATAAAATCTGTCTCGTGCATGTTATAGTGTAACAACACAATAAGCATTAAATTATAGGTCAAAATGATATGAAACTTTCATCAAGCTATTTTGTTCGTTTTAGTTTAAAGTTTATATACTTTCTAAGTTTATTTAATTGTATAGTTGCGGTTCAAAAGAAAAAAAAAATTAATTGTATAGTTATACTTTAAATATAAGAACTACTAGTTGTAATATTTTTCATATATTAAATTTGTATTGATAATTCTATATATTGAATTTAACTTTTATGTTTTGAATTTATTCATAGTTAACGAGGAAACGGGATAATATATATATATATATATATATATATATATATATATATATATATAAATATAAATATATATATATATATATATATATATATATATATATATATATATATATATATATACATATATATATATATATATATATATATATATATATATATATATATATATATATATACATATATATATATATATATATATATATATATATATATATATATATATATATATATATATATATATATATATATATATATATATATATATCAAAGGGGTATTCTTGTAAATAAATACAAAAAATTTAATTGTATTCTTAATAAAATATTGTAAAATGGTATAAAGGTAAAATTAAACCACGTATAACTACGGATTGGATTACAAGTAATGCCAAATATATGCTACTATACAACTTAATTCTTACGAATAATCATAATCGTCACACAAAATCACCCTCTGATCATACGAAGAACCCAAGCATTCTTGGATTCGAAAACATGGCAGGAAGAAGAAGTAGTTCACGTCTTAGGGAAAATTTCCCCAAAAATTCTTTAAAAATTACATGAATCATGTTCGTAATTTCTAGGGTTTTGAAAGACATATCAAAATTGGGGTTTTTGTTTAAGATTTACAACAAATGCGAAGTTATTGCACGTAGAATAAAAAAAAGTGTCATTCTTGGAGAATAAGTTAACAATCGGAATACGAATGTGAAGTAATCATTATCGGTATTTCATGAATCTGATGGATTTACTGCATTTGGAATCATTGATGTTGAATTTAGGAATCAGAGTAATGATACTGGTAACCCATGATATCATCGGGGGAATGTTTAATTAGTGTATTACAGATAATAAAAATTCTGGTATGAAATTGATATTATTCTCTTAGAATTTAGTCCCTATAATTTAGTTACACGTATGTTCGAAACCATTCTCTGAGAATGAAGACAAAACATTTTTTTTAAATTATCAAAACCATAATATGAAAATGAAAAGAATGTATATTGGAACCATTATCTGAGAATGAGGATTCTCACAAGTTGTTTATGGCAAATGTAGTGAACCTGCAGCATATTGGTGTAGAAAAATTACATCATTCTCAAAGAACAAATTGTTGGAATAGTGTCCAATGTCACAACTAATTGGTAAGGACTTTCTATTAATAACAGTGTCCTTTTTGGGTTGCCCTCAATAGTCCAAATGATATTAGAGTTATTTAAGAGAGATAATAAATAGTTTATTAATTTATTATGTGATGATAAATTAATTAGAAACTAGTTTAGAATTAATTAGAATTAATTTGAATTAATTTAAATTAATTTGGTTTAATTAAAAGTTCATGGACTAAATATTAATTGTTCAATAGTTGGGCAATGGATAATATTAGTTGGGAGAGGATAGGGAACGCAATTTGAAGGGTTTATCTTCAAAATTTCGTTCCCCCTAAGGATATATGTGATAAGGTTTTGAATTTAAAGATAATATGGATTAATTAACCAATTATCTTTTATCCAGTTTAAATTCAAATAAGGTTTATCTCTAAACACTCATGCAAGCTATAAATACCCCTCCATGTCCCTCATTATTTTTGTCCCACTCCTAGAGGTCTCTGATACTTGGAGTTTTCTCTTCTCTCTTAGCAGAATCTATAATCTCTCTCCAGGGTTTTATAGCGAGCTTTCTTAATTAACTAATTAACCTAATAATTTGGACTTTTGGGTGTGAACCATTAGAGGTACTCTAATTTGGGTACTACCTTCCTTGGCTTTGGATTGGATCCTCAAGAATGTTCTTCAAGCAAATTGGTTTTGCTAAATGTTGGTAATCTTAAACCCTCTTATAGTTGTAAATTATCATTAAGTAGCTTCCTTATAGGTTTTTAGTAATTGCTACTAGCCTTAGAATTTTGTATGTTTTCCGGTGCCATGATTAGTGAATCTAGGATATATAAAACCTAACAGTGGTATCAGAGCCTATGCTTAGTTGATATTTGCACTACATAAATTATTGTTTGATAATTTTTTTTGAAAATTCTATTATTGTTTGGATAAATCGATTTTTGGGATATTTGTGATTTTAAAATGTTTTAAAATAATTTTTTGGTAATTATCTCCAAAAGATTTATTTATCCTTTAGCATTATTTTGATTTTTTAAAATTATTTCCTTTTTGGTAAATTAGGAAATAGATAGTTTAAATTATTTTAGTATAATTGAATTAAAATTAATCATTATCATGTGTCCTCACGTGATTTGAATATTTCATTGGTTATTAATTATTGTCATTTGATTATGCATGAATAATTAGGATTAATTAGTTAGTTCAGTTATGATCCTAAATATGTGATTTGCTTGTTTAATATTAATTATTGACATGTGTCCTCACATTATTATAATTTTAAATGATGAATTAATATTATCGTTTGAACACATATGTTAATTTGAATTAATGTGAATAAACAACAAGTAATTTTTAAAATGATTAAAATACACCTTACACATTATATATGAAGAGGAATAGGCAGACAAACAATATACTTAACTCTTAAGTTCACATACAACCTATAAGGATCTATGTTTTGAACATATAAATAAGAACATCTATGGGAAACCCTATGTATAATCAAAATTACTAAAGAGGTTTTTGGAATTACATACCGTATTGTTATTATAGCAAATAACAATTATTCCTTGTCTCGTCGATCTCTCGGAAGCAAGCACCACAAGTGTCGGGCCTCTAATGGTTCACACCCAAAAGTCCAAGAAAATGTTAATTATCTTAATTACTTATTAAGAAAAGCTCGCTATAAAACCTTAGAGAAGGATTATAGATTCTACTTGAGAAAGAAGAGAAATACCAGAGAACTGTCTCCTGGAATGGGGCAGAGAATAATGTGACAGGGGATGCATATTTATAGCTGAAAGGGTGACAAAGGATAAACCTTATTCGAATTCAAACTGAGATAAAACCCTTATCTCTAACCCTTTTTCCGGCTAGAAACGGCGCGCGCCGCGCGTGCACCTTGCCCGCGTCGCGCGTGTAAATTCGACCAGATTGTTCCATTGTTTAACTATTGAACAATTACAATCCAGCCCCTGTACTTTTAATTAATCACAAATTAAATCTAATTAATTCTGATTAATTCCAAACCAGTTTATAATTAAATTATTATCACATAACAAATTAATAAATTGTTTCTTTCTCTCTCTATTAACCTTTATACTAGTTGGACTACTGAGGGCAACCCAAATGGATTGTGCTGCTATTGATTCAAGTACTCGTATCAATTATAGTTATTGCTTAGACAGCTTAATCCAACAGTCTCCCACTTGGATAAGTCTATAACTATAACACCCAGTATAGCTTCTAAATCGACCAGCCAATTGTAGGTTCCAAAAGTCACTGCCGAACTCTGACCTAGTCAGTGGCATGTCCTAAGATAAGTGATCATATGATCCTCCGTTCTTCAAGATATCATTCGGACGTGAGACATGGATTAGGATCAATCTCGGTCCGATACTATGTTTCCCGGTACCAGATTTGTGATTATATAAGACTTCTAATTAAACACATCAATTCAGTCCTCACTAGGCCTAGCATTATAAGTCAATCACCAAATCACCGAGGGGCCCACAGATATCGTTTTTCCCGTTAGGGCAAAAGGAACGAATAAACTTTGACTCATATGCTTGTGTCTTTTACTCATCAAATCGCACACAACAATACGTTTTATAACATCGAGTTACCGATGCATTTACGCATTATCAATGCACAACCGACTTGCAAATTTCAAATCATATGTCTCCGCTTCAAGACCATAAGATATTATCGTCTCAAAATTACTCGTGGTGAGATCTATGAAGTAATTCTCTGAGCGTGGGTTTGTCCAATACTCAAATCTCTATTTTCTAAGTACTCATGAATGTTGTAGCAATGTCGTTGCTATGCCTAACTCCATAGACAGTCTACAATCCAATTCATGACAGTCTTAATTCACCACTTACTTCCGAAAGTATGAGCGACTGTGGACTTTTGAATAATCATATTATTCGGGAAGTAAAACATGCAAAAGTGAAACATAAAGATCTGACTGGCTGCTACTCATGTTTATTACCAAGTCTCCACAAGGTAATCCCCAAGTCGGATCTGTCATAATACTATTATGTGTTTCTTGTTTTTCTTTTAAACTTTCAATTCAAGTTTTATATCTATGTCTATATTCCCTAAATGACTTTTCACTCTTTCTATGTATCTAAAATGTCTTACATTGATACACTTCATTGCAGATGATCCAATTAGATAGTCTTCCGATGATATCTCAATATGTCATTCTGTCTTTTTCTCTCTCAACTCCATCCCTGAAACGGTGATGTGTACTGTGACTTCCCATGGTTCTCGGGGTCATAAGTCTACATGACTGAACCCTAAGACTATTTTGAGGTGTCATGATGTGCCGGTGAACCACACGCGCTCCATCAGAATACCAATGAAACTCTTTAACCACGAAGTCCTTTAGCACCACGTCCTAATTTTAGTAATTACAGATCTGAAACTCCTTTCAAATTATTATGATCACATTCACCCCAATCATTTCCCAATGATTTCTCACGTGTGTTCAAATAATCCATCCAGTATTCTCAACCAGATTGTATCCTGAATCTAACTTACTATGCTCCAAGCATCAAGTAATCAGGATAAGTTCATGACACTTGTGATCGATCCAAGAAGCTCTTGGAATCCGATCTATTCTATTCCAAACCCTTTCGGAATCTAAAGATTACTTACAATCCCTGTGTCATGACTTTCGGAAACTATTTCCTTTTTAGAGACATGAATCTTGAATCTTATCAAGATCATACAAATACTGGCAAGGTCTATACTGGTGTTTTCATCTATCTAATAGATGTTTGCAACTACGTGAATATTTTGTATCTCTTTCAGATCATGCCAGGTAATTACACTTTGTAATATCTAGAAACTCATTTCTTGAAGTCATGCATCCTGAATCTTATCAAGATCATACTTACATTGGTAGGATCTACACTGATGATGTCATCTATCTGATAGATGCTTGTGACCACCTTAGTATGTTGTGTCTATTCTAGACTTTTCATAGCGAATCATCTCTTAATGCTAACTCATCACACTCTGCAATGATAAGAGACGTTTCCTAGAATGGTATGTATCTAATATACATTAATAGACATATCACAACGACACTCCTACTGGCTTTGACATGGTAATAGGGCTCTTTTGGACTATCACAAAATCCAAACCCTTTAGCATATTTGAGATTCCAAAATCCAAGTCGTCTGACATAATCACAGGATCCTTTCAGGCTATTAACAAAATCCAAACATTTGACACATACTGAGAATCCGAATATCCTTCCTTGCGAGGTCCCCATAAGATGAATCTCGGGGTCATGTACCTTGTTTGGATATACTAGCATGCTCCTTATGCGTCCCTATTAATATGCCGATAAACCACACACGCTCCACCAACGACTCACAAGGTGCAGTAATATCAAATAGTATCCTTTCGGATTTCATCTTCTATTGAGAACGTTTCTTTCGGAATCAACTACTTGACTCTGAGTATCGCCTTACTCAACCAGATGTGCTCTAAGCATAAGTACATTTCTATCTATGTCGCTTTCTTTTGATGATTCAATTACTCCCACTGGTTCTTAGACCAGGTGTAAAATCAGTCAAATTGTCACATAGACTGTATCTCGCCCTAAGGTTCTCTTATTTGGCAGCAACCGGGCTCACCAATGCTTCCAAGTAGTCGGATTGCTTATCCGTACCAACTTTAGTGTTTTACCACTAATCGGTATGTCACCCGGATCATAATACCTTATGACGATGACCAATACTACTGGTCAAGCGAAGAGAATAGTATGTCAGGTTCAACAGGAATCTGATTCCTAGTCAAGGCCTAGTGATGACTAGAGGTTTCTCACTTGGCTAATCCCTGAACTCCTTCAGGATTATTCTTACTCCCACTTATTTCCTTAGAATGCGAGTCCTTTCTAAAAGGGCTTTTCTTTCATAGGTACAGGCGGAATAGCCAATGAAACAACACTGCTGATCAGTAACAAGCATGTTATGAGGTTCGGACGAACGCTACATGACCCTGGACCTTCCATGTACAAGTAGGGTCGAACCCTGCTTTACATTTCGGACGGTGTCTGTGCAACCTACTTAGTCTAAGATGTGGTCTACGTATGCTTTTATGGTCTGACTGGTTGAATATCCATTTTTCTGAAAACTAATTGGAAGTGTATCTTATACATCAAGGATCGAACTATTTCGACCAATGCTAGATCATCTTCCCTAAGACACATTATAACCATTAATGTTCTTGGAAGAGGATGAATTGTGAAACATATTCTCAGTTTATATTATCACTCAGGTTCTGTTGATATTATACTTCCTTTGAAGTCCTTGAACAGTTCAAGGTTTCAATCAATCGCTTATTCTGATAAGCGAAGCAATATTTGTCATACTAATTGGCAAATATTATGAAATATAATTAATTGTGTTTTGTTTGAAGATTCGAGCAATTCACAATGACTAATGTGTCTGTTGCTCATAATCTTAATATCTTTTACATCTCCATGTAAATATAATGACTTTGTTAATTTGTTCAAGATATGCATTCATCACCTGACTCTAAGTCAACTGATTCCAAAATCCTGTCCATTGGTTCTTACAACAATTAATTTTATTAAAAACTCAATTCATCATGTGACTCCAAGTCAAATTATTCCAAAGTCCTATCCAATTGGACCTTTGGTTGAAGTGATTCTTATAAAATTTACTTTAACAATCATGGAAGACACAATTCATAAATCCAACACACTTTGGATGCATCAACATTCAATTTATTACCATTTATGCTATCAACAACATTTCGAATATAATTTGAACAACCATGTTTTAATATAACATTTTATTAAATCAGAATTATCCTCAAAACAATGTACTATGTGAAACAATGCATCTATAAACTAATAACATGATCAAATATCTAGCTAAACTCCAAAAATACACGAGCTCTAGATCCAATCCGAATATGCTCATATGCAACAATATCCCGCATCCTACTAAGTCCATGCATACAGAGCAAAATGTGAGAAACACATCTTGTATCAAGAAATAAGGATCGAGAGTTCTGAGTTTTAAGATATGCCTGAGTTGCCAAATTGTTTGGCTTTGGAGCATTTTTCTAATCTTTCTGTGACTGTGTCCCACCCTGTGGATTCCCAATTTGAGACATCGCAGAACCGGTCCAGACTATCTGGATCATTTTTTGATGTTCCTTATCACTGGACTCAATCCCAAAGTAGCTGAATAGTGGAACTATGAATCTCATATGAACGACTCGTATAGAGTCAACACCGAATGCATTTCCATGATAGTCTAGTCCTGGTTCCCCTTCCTGTGCATATGGATGAACAGATCAGTGAGTCGAGTTAATGCTCAACTCCTGATTAATAGGGTGACCAATTTTATACAGTTCGCCTATGTGTCCCTCAATCTTGAGAACATGCGAACCAGTGCTACTTCCTTCTAGTTTGCACACTTCAAGCTATTTGAAGATCCTAGCTCATCCTTTTTTCAACCGGTTCTCAGAACCATTCCTCAACCAGCTATGCTTACTCATATGACCCCAGGAATTCAAAATCCCTGCGGAACTAGGGGTCAATGGTCAATAGCATGAGGCAACGAACATCCTCGTTTTTTCATCAAATAAGGAGTCATGCTCATCACAAACTACTGTGTGATGCCATGCTTTGGTAGACAAAGAGCGGACACTCAATCAGATATGGTTTGCCAGCAAAAATAAGAACCATTCTCAATTTACGAAGCCATACCACATAGTTTAGGCCAGTCAGCCTTTCCATAGACTTTCTATTTTTTTTAACAGGTAATTTCTGAAGCTCTCAGAAATGGGTGATGGAGGAGAAGGAGGAGAATCGATACTAGATTCAGACATCTATAAAATCATAATTTATTAGTTTAATTAATCCTTTTAAATAATTACCCAATTTATTATCTAACAAGGCTAGGATCCAAAATCTCCCAACTATGCTGTGAAGAGGGATGCCGTAATCACACCATAATGGTCATTAAGGTAGATATACATTTATCAATTTCAGTCTTATGAAATTCCTAGATCTGTGAGATTCATTGAACTGTTCAATGGCATGTTTAATCTCAGACTATGCTCTTCAATTTGTAACTGGGATGTCGAGGATCACAAACATGATGTGAATAACCATGCAAATGTGCTTGGTAACCTCAATGTCATTTATCATCTCAAATTGATGTGTCGGTTAACCACACACGCTCCATCAACAATGATAATTCATGAGAAATCCATTACCACTCTTTATGAACCCCTATTAGTGTGTCGGTTAACCACACACGCTCCACTAATGTCTCATAAAGTGTAATGTGCAATTTCATGGGTTAGCATATCTTTCAAATATCTCCTAAAGTAACTAGATTTGGGATTTTATTAATTAGGTTCTAGTACTTTGTCTAATAGCATTATACTTTTAATGAGATTAGGTTCGTCCTATCAAATCCGTTCTGCTAACGACACTCCACTGATCAAGGAAGCGGTGGGTGAGAGTGGACACCCATTCAACCGCCATTTTATAGGCAGTTTCCTTATACCCCCTTATAGATCAGCTTCGTGAATAAGGCATACTAGCGATTTGACTCACTGATTCTTATACATATAGGTATTAACTTTTAATAATAATATATATAAGATGTATTTTAAAGTTTTAAAATACTAGGTTTAAATTTCAAGCAAAATGATTTGATATAAATCTTTTAATTAACAATTAACTAAATAATTAAATCATATTAGGATTAACTAATTAAATTAATCAAATAATTTAATCCTAATCCTAACCCTCTAATTTTCGAAAACCAGGACAAAGGATTCATCCATTTATTAATTAATCATAATTACCAAAACAGAAAATCCTAAAACCCTACAAATAATCGAAAAACGAGGAAGAGGCTAGGGTTTCAAGAACCTGGCCGAGAGTCGAAATTTATGGATCTTATGGTTTAATCTCAATAAACCCTAATAGATCAAGTTATCCAGTTATAACAATTCAATAGAAAACAAAGCTGACGCTCTGATACCACTGAAGTGGAATAGGCAGACAAACAATATACTTAACTCTTAAGTTTACTTGCAACCTATAAGGATCTATGCTTTCTCTATTGAACATATAAATAAGAACATCTATGGGAAACCCTATGTATAATCAAAATTACTAAAGAGGGTTTCGGAATTACATACCTTATTGTTATTATAGCAAATAACAATTATTCCTTGTCTTGTCAATCTCTCGAAAGCAAGCACCACAAGTGTCGTGCCTCTAATGGTTCACACCCAAAATTCCAAGCAAAGGTTAATTATCTTAATTACTTATTAAGAAAAGCTTGCTATAAAACCTTAGAGAAGAATGATTATAGATTCTGCTTGAGAGAGAAGAGAAATTCCAGAGAACTGTCTCCTGGATTGGGGCAGAGAATAATGTGACATGGGATGCATATTTATAACTGAAAGGGTGACAAAGGATAAACCTTATTCGAATTCAAACTGAGATAAAACCCTTATCTCTAACCCTTTTTCCGGCTAGACACGGCGCGCGTCGTGCATACACCTTGCCCGCATCGCGCGTGTAAATTAGTCCAGATTGTTCCATTGTTCAACTATTGAACAATTACAATCCAGCCCCTGTACTTTTAATTAATCCCAAATTAAATCTAATTAATTCAGATTAATTCCAAACAAGTTTCTAATTAATTTATTATCACATAACAATTTAATAAACCATTTTCTCTCTCTCTCTCTCTCTCTAACCTTTATACCAATTGGACTACTAAGGGCAACCCAAAAGGACTGTACTGCTATTGATTCAAGTACACGTATCCATTATAGTTATTCCTTAGACAACTTAATCCAACAATATAATAGTTTATATTATATGTATACCTAAATTAAATACATCAACTTGGATCACGACTAGGCTCATCCATTCTAAACACTCTAAGATGGTTTAAGGAAACGACCTATAAAATGACCGTTGAATAGGCATCATTTTGGCTCACCGCCATTTGTGTGGACCAATGAAGTTACCGAAAGGGTCCAAACATGTTGATGTCAAGTTAAAAGTATTAACTTAACAATTATCCAAACAAAATTCTCGTTTAGATAAATAGGAAAATGTGAAAATGTATGCTAATCCATGAAAACGCACATCATTTCTTTATGGTCTATTAATGGAGCGTGTGTGCTTAACTAGCACGTTAATTTGAGACTGTAGGTGAAAGCTGATATGGAAATTCGGGTTTATGGTTGTTGATTGAGCATGTGTGGTTTACCGACACATCAATTTGAGACTATAAATGGAATGAATGTGCTAACATGGTTTTGCATGGTTAATTCACAATCTTGTTTGTGATCCTCGGCATCCCAGCCACAAAAGTAAGATAGCATATCCGAGATTCACATGTCATTGATAAACTAAATGAATCTCAAAATATCTAGGAATTTCATAGTGATTGAAATTGGCAAAATGTATGCCTACCTAAATACTTCATAGTGTGATTAAAATTTATTTACGTCCTTGAAACATCTATAATTACTTATATATCCTTATAAAATTTGAAATTACGTATATATCCTTACAAACCCTAAAAAATTGCATATATACACAAAAGATTAACTTAATAATAATTATCATTTAAAATTTTTAAAAACTATTTTTAATTCTATTTTTATAGTTTTAAAAAATAATTAAATTGTGATATTACCATACTACCATTGTCCCAAATTTTCCAAACATATAAGTTGTTACAGTTTCTTATAATTCAATATGGAATATGCGATCATAGCCGAGGTGATCAGTTGTTTAAGCATGAATGCTTATCGATTATAGAAGGATTTCATAGGGGTATTTTAGAAACTTGGGTATAATCTAATTTAAAAACTATTTTTTAAATTTTTTTTAAATATTAATTATTATTAAATTAATATTTTGGGTATATATATGTGATTTTTTTAAGATTTGTAAGGATATATATGTAATTTCAAATTTTATAAGGTTATATGTGTAATTATAAAAGTTTGTAAAGACGTAAATGAAATTTTCCCTTCATTAATTGAAGTGAAATATGGATCCTACTTCCTAGCCTTATCAAATAAATTAGATAATTATTTTTAAGGATAAATCAAACCCACTAAAACAGAAATCAACAACTCTATCATGAATGATGTCTAAAATACATATTGTCCACTATAAAGAATATTACTGCTACATGCAGTAAGATATGGTTTCCCATTAGGTCATAGTTAGATTCTAAGATCATGAGATGATCCTAGATTAAGTGATCAGTTCGTATAATTAGTTCATACTAATTTTGATACAAACAACATGGGAAAGACCATCATGGAGTTGTATTGTGTGTTAAAGACTAAAATTAACATGGGCCACACATAGAAACTCTAGCTCCACTCCTCTATCAAGAAAGGAAATGTCAATATAAGTATAGACGATCACTCCAAGGATTAAGAGGATTGAAGTTTGGTTCTCCAACTCCAACCTTAATGCCAAGGACTAAGAGAGAGGGTAACTCTGAGACACTTTAAACAATTCTAAAATATAATATGTTCCACTACAAGGTAAAAGGAAGCAAAAGATTGT
This sequence comes from Cichorium intybus, assembly GCA_023525715.1. NCBI lineage: Eukaryota > Viridiplantae > Streptophyta > Magnoliopsida > Asterales > Asteraceae > Cichorium > Cichorium intybus. The sequence continues at coordinate 79,583,764 of CM042009.1, forward strand.
AACATAGAGAATTAGACCAAATCATAGACATCGAGTCCTTGTTGTTGTCTATAGGATTAGTGGACAATTGAATCTAATGTTTAATATATGGTATTATGATATTAAATTGTTAAGTTATATAATGCATCATGAGATGGTTCTGACTTCGTTTGTTAAAAGCATTTTAGGCTTGTTGTATTTGAAAAGACATAACTTAATCATGAAATCTATGAAACTAGTATAGTAACAATAGTCCAAGGTGGATTCAAAATGTCCAATGGCTTTGGATAAAATGTATTCGTGGAGTTATTATCTTGAGACATGCATTACCAAATATCCATATGGATAGGATTTTGGAAATCATTTGACTATGAGTATTATGATTAATGCTACTCTTATCAAGATAGATGACAATAGCACCACTTAGTAGGTATATATCTTTTGGAATTAGTTCACACTAATGGTCGATTCGGATTGATCATAATACATAGTTAAACAAAACTTTCATGTTTGTGGAAATTGCCATCTTGGTCATATAAAGGAAACACATCACTAAGCTCCATTCAGACCGAATCTTGGATTCATTTGACTTAGAGTCAACTGATGTGTTTGATTCTTGCTTACTTGACAAGATGACAAAGATTCCATTCACAATAGGTTGTGAAAGAGGCAAATACTTGTTGGACCTCATACACGTTGGTATATGTGGACCGTTCAAATCCACCACAAGACATAGTGAAAGATACTTTGTTACATTTACTGATGAGTTCGGTAGAGATGTTTGTGCTTATATGATTAAACACAAATTGGAAATCCTTGAAGTGCTCAAGGTATTCCAAAACAAAGTTAAGAATCAACTGGGAAATAGGACAAGATAATCAAATCCAAAAGGGGATTGGTGAGCATCTTAGTCAAGGTCATACGCTCATCTAAGGAACTTGGAATGGTTTCACAAGTTAACCTTTTCTAGAACACCACTTCATAATGGTGCAGTCAGTAAGAAAAAACAATTGTTGTTTGATTTGGCTCATGATGAGTCGTAATATTCCTCGGAACATATTTGAAATTGTGCCAAAAGAATGTTGTCAAATCCTAAACCTCGTACCAACTAAAAGGTATTGACGACACCCTCTGAGATGGGAAATGCGGATTGTCCCTTGCTAGCACATGAGAAATTATGGAGTTGTGAAGTTTTGTTCATTGCAAAATGCTCGACGAACGAGGACCCAGATCAAAGATGTGTTACTTTATTGGTTATCCCGAAAAGGTTCTTGGAATAGTTGGTTTTAGAAACCTTCTGATAACAAAGTGTTTGTTCCTCGAATGGCCATATTCCAAGATAGGAGCCTATACTCTAAGAAGCTAGTGGGAACTAGATTGATCTTGTTGAGATTCAAGAATTGACCAATGAAGAACCTAGAGTTAGGGCTAGCGCTCAACTAGAGGTTGAGAAACCTGTTGAGACTAAGAAAAGAGATTGCTTAGAAATCTGACACATCCTCACATCCTGTTCAAATTTGATAGAGAATGTCATGCACCTGAATTCGTTGGTTTCCAAATCAGGAAAGTGATGGCACGTTAAATGGCCTAGATAAGCCTAAGAACTATCAAGAAACTATGGGAGGCCCATAGGCTACAAAATGAAAGGAAGTGATGGATAGAGATATTCAATCCATGTATGATAATCAAGTTTGGAATTTGATTGATCATGAATGATAACCAATTTTGGAATTTGGTTGATCACATACCTAGGTTTCAAAAACCATTAGGTGCCCATGGGTCTTTTGGGAAAAGACAGACATGGATATGAATGTGCACACATTCAAGCTAGGTTGGTTGCAAAGCCTTACACTCAAACTCAAAGATATGATTTTGAGAGAACCTTGCTGCCAATAGCAATGATCGAATCTATCAAGATATTACTTGCATTTCATGATCATGAAATATGGCAAATGGGATGTAAAGAACAGCTTTCCTCAACGAAAAACACTAAGAGGATGTGTAAGTAACACATTCAAAGGTTTTTTATACAGTCCAAGAATCCTGATAGAGTGTGCAAGCTTGAGAGGTCCATTAATAGACTCAAACAAGCGTCTTGCAACTGGGATTTTGTTTCAATGAGAAAGTTAAAGTGTTTTAATTTTGAGAAGAAAAATAAGCCAGAAATATGTGTCAAGGCTAGTGGGAGCATTGTAGTCTTCCTTGTTATGGATGTAGATGACACATCACTTATAGGAAACAATGCCCAATGTTGCAAAATGCAAAAGCTTGGAAATGTTTCACTATGAAGAACTTGGAAGATGCATTATATGGTATAAGAATCTATGGAGATAGATAATTGATAGAGAACCTTGTACGAGGATCTAAAAGAATCTATGAAGATAGATACTTCATAGAGAACCTTGTACGAAGATCTATGGAGATAGGTTGAATGACTAACATGACTAAGCCAAGACACATACTTAGATAAGATCTTGGAGGGATTGAAGATGAGAGATTATAAAAATAGGTTTATACGTATAAAAAATGGCATGACATTGTGTAGGACCCAGTGTCCCAATTCTAGGGATGAATTGGAAAAGGATGAGTTGAGTCCTATACGCTTCGGCTAGGGGATCGATCATAAGTGCCATGCTTTATACTTAACCTAATCTCTTGTATGGCTTGAGCATGAGAAGTCATTATGAGGTTAATATTGGCAAAGTCATTAGATCACAAAATCAAGAACATCTTAAGTATCTTAAGTAGATATAAGATTGGTTCTTGGGAAAATTTAGATCGCATTTGAGGACATCTTAAGCATCTTATGAAGATGTAAGATTGGTTCCTCAAGGAATACAGTATAAAAGTTTATACTAATTCATGCTTTCTGAAAGATAGATAGGATCCACGTTTGCAGTCGGGATTCATGGTCTTGATAAATGGTTACTTGGAGGAGTACCAAGTAGGACACCAAAGTGGATTTAACAATATGAGCTAGTATGTTGTAGTTAGTGATGTTACAAAGAAATCTATGTGGCAAAAGGGGTTCATCAGAAATACTATAATTATTTCATACTTTAAGATTTATGTTGAAATCCTTTTGTGACTGAAATGGAGAAGTCATTTTGACTTAAAACCCACGTCACTCAAACGCACATAGTATTTACTCAGTAGTTACCATTACAATTGAAAACTTGTCAAAAGTTGGAAGTTTGTCAAAAGTTAAGACATCATGGTCAATAGAATTGTTATATGTCATTGTCAGTCATTCTTAGTCAATGGGCATAGAATTTCCAATAAGTTGGTTTAATGTTTTGTTTGATATATTGGAACTGATACAATATTAACCTTTATCTGATTTGAAGATTATTATGTGGAGATCATAATATATGCAGGAGTGTAATCATTTCATTAGTTTATTATTGTGTTCTGTTTTGCATGTTTAGAACCCCTCTTCCTGGGTATTTATTTACTTAAACATCCACAGTCGATCATACTCTTGGAAGTAAGTAGTGATTTAAGACAGTCATGGAGTATTAGTTGATGTCTAATGGAGATTAGACATAGCATGAAGATGCAACTGATGCTCATGAGTACTTAAATGGAGATTTAGGTATTGGATAAACCCGCACTTTAGAGAGATTACTTCATGGATAAAATCACGAGTAATTCTAAGATGATAATATATTTTATTCTTCAAACAGAGATGCATGAGTTTTAGTTTACAATTCTGTTATACATTGGTTTACCAAAATGCAACCGTAATTGGGAGTTATAAAAGGTATGTCCATGTATGACATGATGAGTTAACTAAGACTATGTAGTCAAAGTTTATTTGTCCCTTTTGCCCTAATAGGAAAACAGATATCTATGGGCCCCTCGGTGATTTGATGTTGACATTATAGTTGTTAGGTCTAGCCCTGACTAGATTAATGTGTTCAATTCAGTAGTCTAATAAGGTCATCATAAATTGGAAATCGAGAAACATAATCTTGAACCTTGAGATTGATTCTTATCCATGTCTCAGGTTCATACGATATCTTTTAAAACAGAGGAATAGTTTATCACTTATCTAAAGGGTTGTCTCTAAGAATATGATTCAGAGTTCGGCAGTGGCTAAGGAAGCACACTCTACTGATTAAGTAGGGGAATTGTGACCAATAGTAGTTGATGACTTGTCCAAGTGGGAGACTGTTGGAATAGTGTCCAAGGTCATAACTAATTGGTAAGGACTTTCCATTAATAGTATGGTCCTTTTTGGGTTGCCCTCAATAGTCCAAATGGTATTAGGGTTATTTGAGAGAAATAATAAATAGTTTATTAATTTATTATGTGATGATAAATTAATTAGAAACTAGTTTGGAACTCATTAGAATTAATTTGAATTAATTGGAATTAATTTAAATTAATTTGGTTTAATTAAAAGTGCATGGACTAAATATTAATTGTTCAACAGTTGGGCAATGGATAATATTAGTTGGGAGAGGATATGGAACGAAAATTGAAGGGTTTATCTTCAAAATTTCGTTCACCCTAGGGATATATGTGATAGGGTTTTGAATTTAAAGATAATAGGGATTATTTAACCAATTATCCTTTATCCAATTTAAATTCAAATAAGCTTTATCTCTAAACACTCATGCAAGCTGTCACACCCCCGACCGAGGCGGCGGAACATGCCGGGCTGTGCGACTAAGTTCTTGGATCACATGCAATTGAATATACAGTACAAGTACAACAATAAACCAAAGGATAGTTTTATTTCATCTTGAAGTTTGAATACATGGTTCTTACAAATAATAATAGTAGAGTACATGAAATGCCTTAACAAATATAACAAAACTAGGTTGCCTGAAATCCGTGAAGATTTCCATCTTCTGAAAGTCTCATTGATTTCCTGAGAATACATGTAGTTTTGAGGATCAACACAAGGTTGGTGAGAGTTACAGGTTTTTTGCTAAACACAGCACTGATACTTTTAAAATAACTAAAAGTATTCCTTTTGTAAGTATAATCATACTTGTAAATGAGTTTGTAAAGAGTTGCTGAAAATCGTAAGTAATACCATACTTATAAATGAATTGTATAGAGTTTTTGAAAACCATAAGTAATACCATACTTATAAATGATATGTACGTTTATGAGAAAACCATCAATGCTTATAGTTGAGTCCTATAACCGAGCTATTCGACTGAAATGTACCCCCTACAACGCTTCATGGACGTCGTAGTAATGAAAAACATAAGTATCACCTACATCGATTTGTATGTCGAAGTTGTAGCTAACAACCATAGGTGGGGGTGTCAACCCGTATAGATCTATACATATGTATCTCGCTCTGCTTGATTAACGGTTATAGTAGTGTGGGGTCTAGGTATTTCTACTTAGTTATGAATAGTGTCTCACTATCTAAGCCATTGATAAATGTAGGATAGACAAGTCTCATCCCAAAATGCTTTTTGTTATAAAAGCCAAGTATGTTGATAAGTATATACGTAATAGTGTACAGTACTCGCTTATTGAAAACATTTTATAAAGCTATAATAACATTTATAAAACTTGATATGAAATTGGTAAATGTTTATATTGCACATGTATTCTCCCCCAATAATATATTAAAACATAGACAAAGGGGCCGTAACACTCACTTTTGAAGCGTGAATTCAGCTTAGATTCGAGAATAATCGCGTTCGAGAAACACCGCGAAATAACACCAACGAAGACTTAAGCGGCAAAGGGGGCAAAGGGAGAGAGGAAGAAAGCTAGATGCTTGGTGAATTGGTGAAAATAAATAAAGAAGATGCATCTTATTTATAGGGTTGAAAATCACTATTCACGTCACTATTCACGAGGTAAGCGCTTACATAATCATTACGCTATGCTTTTCGATTTTATAATTAGTATTATTTTTTAGACCGGAGAATTGTTGTACCGAGTGCACTGATTCTAGAAACCTAAACAGATAATTTTTTCGAGTTGCAGGACATCGGAAAATCGCGTTTAAATATTGCGTTCATTTATTCGCAGTATCCGATTAGTTGACTTTTATAAATATTTTTACTAAAAATATTTCGAGTATGGAATCCAATAATAGACCATAGTCTGCGTCCAATAATGTTCTCGGAATTTCCATATGAGGTGCGCAAGTGCCTCGACGATCGAAACGATTTATGTAGTTAAAGAAAATCAGTGTTACACTGGTTTGTTTTGGCTTGTTTTCTTATAACAGTCGTAACTTTTGCATATGAGCTCCGTTTTGAATGTTATTTATATTTCCGGAATCAGGGAAACATGTACTCTGAGGTTAGATTGCTTGTTTTGTTTCACAAATGGTTAATACTTATTTTCAGTTTTTCAGACGTATTAACTAGGGTTTCAGTTTGTGTTTGAGATATTCCATTATAGGAAGTAAGATTTCATCTCATATCTTATTTTAATCGCAATGACACTATATTTTCCAAAGTATGCATTGAAGCTCAAAAGGTTTGGTTATAAAGAGGTTTGCGGTGAATTAACTGTTTATAGTTCTAGGTATAAATTTCCGGGATGTCACATTACCTCCCCGTTAAAGGAATTTCGTCCCGAAATTATTTCATAACATAACACTTCTGCTCGATCGTGTAGAAGTCACACGGGTCGTGTTTCAGTTACTGTAGCATCCAGTAGCATCATGTGGACTTACACGGGTCGGGTTTCGAAGCACGGGTCGGATTTTTAAAAGTTAACGATGCTAACTTTAAAGGTTAGTGTCGCTAACCTGCTTCAGTGGGGTTATTTGGACAGCTTTCCTCATTTACCCCATTTACGAACCAAAATCCTCCTAGATTATTTTCATAGCAAAAGGTGCGAAATTTGGTCATTTTGATCAAGGATTTTGTGTAGTAAAAGTTTGTGGAGGTTGGATTTAACACCCGAAATGCGTTCTTTAGTTCTTAATTCACAAGGTTAGTTATTTTGAGTTTTAGGGTTTCAAACTCTAGATGTCCAAATCTGAAAGTATGCTTCGATTCATCTCATGTGTTGTTAGTGGATTGCTAATATATGTTGTATTGAGTCCTCGTTGCGAATATTGTGATGTTTTAACGGTTGATTTGGTAAAACCGTGAAATTGGGGGTTTCGGTTTGATAGCATATGATATTCACTAATTGTGATTTGTATTAGCTATTTATTTCTTAATCATTTGAGTTAAGTATTCTAGAAATGCCTGAGGATGTTTAAGATATGATATGTGATTTCATTTTACAGTTGATACTCGTAGGATGGAAGGAAGTACGTAAGATACAGGTGGACCACGAGATGCACCTATGCCAGGTGAGTAGTTCTAATTCATTATTTATGATTATATTATGATATAATTGAATTAACTGTAAATCTTAATTGATTGAGATAATCAATTTGTACGAGTTATACAAGGTTGAGAATTTCCTATCATAAACAAGTACTTGGTGTGATTGAGAACTCTAAGTGACTGGATAATTAAAGAGATTGAGATCAATGATGTTTTGTTTTAGTAGTCGTTGAGAAATGATGAAATGATTTACTAAGTCTTAATTATTTTCTCATTGAGCTTAGTTAGCTCATAAAAATGGTTATGTTGTATGTATTATGGGTGACAGAGGCAAGAAGATTGCAGAGGGATGAATGACTAACTTGGGGCAAGACTTTTGGACTTTTTGTGAACTATGGCATGCTCTTTTATATAGTTTTGTAAAAAAAATGGTCTTTTGTAACCTAGTTTTGGGACATATTTGTATTAAGTAATCGTGTTTATGATAACTGCTTGTGCTTTTGTTTCTTAACTTTGATTACATTATTAAACCCTTTTGGTTATTAGAGTATTTATTGGTGTAATTTGGAGATAGGAAAATGGGAGTTACATGGAGTGATCCACATGTATCCCTTCCTTGCTGACTCCGTGTCCTAAGAAATCCACCTTTCACATCAAAATTCACATTTTTAAATGAGTACTGAAAATTCTTTGAACTATTTCCGCTATCAAGAGATATACATTTTTTTTTATTTAAAAAAAAGTCTTTTCATTAACCTGTGCTTATCGGATTTAAGCAGCGAATGTTGAAAAAAATGGCACTTAGGGTAATGGAAATGTCGCACCTACTATAGATGTTTTGAATTTCGGTAGTAATAATGGGGGTTGTCCTTTCAGTTCTAGCTGTAAGATATTATATAAACGGGTATGTATCATCATTTGTATCTAAGATCCTTTCAGTCTCATTTTTTTACTACTAGTTTATTCTTATATAATCTCAGATTTCCAAATCGAGGTATAGAAAACAGATCTCCTATGGAAAAATTTTCAGACACTGAGCTGAATTTCTTAAGGGAAGAGGGTACCTCCCTATCATTTAATCAGATACCTCCACTGGAGTTTGGTAATTATAGTATCCTAAACTCCTTTTTATTTCTTATTCCTTTCTCTAGCGTTTTGATTTTTGTTTTAAATTATGTGAGATATAGATTTTCCAGATATATTACCGCTGGATCAACTTCAAGATGATCCTGAAGTTTTTCTTCTGATGGGTATTCTCCCTAAAGATCCACTGCCTTTAAATAAAGACATCGCTGTTGGGCAATCTCAATATATACTTCCAGGTTAAGTCATTTTGTTAAGCTTTATGTTTGTTTTGCTTGATTATCTAACATACGTTATACACAGATCCATTCGTAGATGATCTTACTAATGATAATCTAAGCATGTTCATGCAGATACTGCATAGTGGAGTAGATCTAACAAATCAGGGGTTTCTAACTGGCATTCAAAATCAGGATCAAATACAGTCGATCAATGATGACACTATCGGGTTCGCTTCAGCGAATCCTGAGTTTGTGGGTGGTTTTCAATATCAGGATCACCTTCAGATGATTCAAATGAATCTAGAGGGATTTAAAAATCCTGGGTTCATGGTTGAAAATCAACCATTACTACCGACAACAAGTACTAATTTTACTGAACCAAAGTTTATCTTTGGATCAGCAAATCAGGATCATGCTCAAATGATCCCGAATTATAATAGTACAACCGTATTTAATTCTTTGAGTCAAAGAACCACAGTAATTGGCAGTGGAAGTGGTTCTAGACATGCGTTGAGTAAGGAAACAATATCCATGCATTTTGACAAGCCCATTTTGCAAGCTGCAATGGAACTCAATGTTGGATCAACACAGTTGAAGCAACGCTGTAGGAAGTTAGGCATCAAAAGTTGGCCTCGACGACAGATTAAGAGTCTACAAACTCTTATTAACCATACTCAGGTTAAGAATTGTATTTCTTTCTCCACAATTTTAATACCATGAGATTGTAATGACTGAAAGTATTTATGCAACAGGAATTGGATAATAATCCTAGTAGAGCAGACGTAATACTTGGTCTAGAGAACGAGAAAAGAGCAATAGTCGAGGGTTCCAGTTCGAAGATAACTGATACCACAAAGAGATTGAGGCAAGCTGCCTTTAAGTCTGTTTACAAGAAAAGAAAGGTTCAGAAGAGGGAAGAAGCTTCATCAGGGACCCATACACAGCAGCAATCTCTGCCTTCTGTTTCTGCTATGAGTGGTTTTAACCATGATTTTCTCAAGACCATAAGTGAAGAGAACCCAGAAGACTTGGCAGGTGACATAGCCCGCCTTCGGCTTTCAGATTGAATTTCTACCAATATTAGTTTAATGGAACTGTTGGTAGGAATGATGGTAGGTTTTCGATAATAGTTATTGGTCAGGTATTATCAAAATATCAGGTTGACTGTGCAAGGATAGGGGTAGATAAAGTGTCTAAATGTATGGTTGTATAGTATTATAAAATATTCCTATAGTATTTTAGCTTCATATTCTATTTTAGAGTTTCTTTGTATATGAATCTTGGTAAGTTTTTAGACTTGTTGTTCACTACGATTATTCCTAAGTATATGTAAGTCACACATTGGACCAATATAGTTGATTAGGCTCTATCTATCCTAGGTATGATTACATAATTACCTAGGCCTACTCGTAGTGTTCAACTCATCTTATTACTTTTGTATTGTTCTGATTATGACACTGTTCTACTATGTATGTACTTATACTTTATAACAATATCATTGTATGTTAAAAGTATACTTTGTACGAAATGTTTTAGAGAGTTTTAGTCACATTGTATTTATAGTTGTATATAGTGTTCTCATCGCGGGTCAGAGTATATACATAACTCCTATATATATTGTTGGTGGGGTTTGCAGTATTATTAGTTTTTGTTTTATACCTCAAGACTATCAAATAAGGATCGGCCAGATGAGAAGTACCGGTGGGCAGGATCATTTTGGCATTAAAGCTGTTCTGAATCCAAAACCCAAGCGATAGTTCAAACTAGACACCTCACCCGTAAGTAGTCGAGAAGTAGTGTAATTAATAATAATACTTTTATTAGAATCCTGTTTCTATAGTTGTATTCCTCTTTCGAGGATACGAGTTCTCTATAGCCAATTTAGCTCTGATACCATTCTGTCACACCCCCGACCGAGGCGGCGGAACATGCCGGGCTGTGCGACTAAGTTCTTGGATCACAGGCAATTGAATATACAGTACAAGTACAACAATAAACCAAATGATAGTTTTATTTCATCTTGAAGTTTGAATACATGGTTCTTACAAATAATAATAGTAGAGTACATGAAATGCCTTAACAAATATAACAAAACTAGGTTGCCTGAAATCCATGAAGATTTCCATCTTCTGAAAGTCTCATTGATTTCCTAATAATACATGTAGTTTTGAGTATCAACACAAGGTTGGTGAGAGTTACAGGTTTTCTGCTAAACACAGCACTGATACTTTTAAAATAACTAAAAGTATTCCTTTTGTAAGTATAATCATACTTGTAAATGAGTTTGTAAAGAGTTGCTGAAAATCGTAAGTAATACCATACTTATAAATGAATTGTATAGAGTTTTTGAAAACAATAAGTAATACCATACTTATAAATGATATGTACGTTTATGAGAAAACCATCAATGCTTATAGTTGAGTCCTATAACCGAGCTATTCGACTGAAATGTACCCCTTACAACGCTTCATGGACGTCGTAGTAATGAAAAAGATAAGTATCACCTACATCGATTTGCAAGTCGAAGTTGTAGCTAACAACCATAGGTGGGGGTGTCAACCCGTATAGATCTATACATATGTATCTCGCTCTGCTTGATTAACGGTTATAGTAGTGTGGGGTCTAGGTATTTCTACTTAGTTATGAATAGTGTCTCACTATCTAAGCCATTGATAAATGTAGGATAGACAAGTCTCATCCCAAAATGGTTTTTGTTATAAAAGCCAAGTATGTTGATAAGTATATACGTAATAGTGTACAGTACTCGCTTATTGAAAACATTTTATAAAGCTATAATAACATTTATAAAACTTGATATGAAATTGGTAAATGTTTATATTGCACATGTATTCTCCACAATAATATATTAAAACATAGACAAAGGGGTCGTAACACTCACTTTTGAAGCGTGAATTCAGCTTAGATTCGAGAATAATCGCGTTCGAGAAACACCGCGAAATAACACCAACGAAGACTTAAGCGGCAAAGGGGGCAAAGGGAGAGAGGAAGAAAGCTAGATGCTTGGTGAATTGGTGAAAATAAATGAAGAAGATGCATCTTATTTATAGGGTTGAAAATCACTATTCGTCACCATTCACGTCACTATTCACGAGGTAAGCGCTTACATAATCATTACGCTATGCTTTCCGATTTTATAATTGGTATTATTTTTTAGACCGGAGAATTGTTGAACCGAGTGCACTGATTCTAAAAACCTAAACAGATAATTTTTTCGAGTTGCAGAACATCGGAAAATCGCGTTTAAATATTGCGTTCATTTATCCGCAGTATCCGATTAGTTGACTTTTATAAATATTTTTACTAAAAATATTTCGAGTATGGAATCCAATAATAGACCATAGTCTGAGTCCAATAATGTTCTCGGAATTTCCATATGAGGTGCGCAAGTGCCTCAACGGATCGAAACGATTTATGTAGTTAAAGAAAATCAGTGTTACACTGGTTTGTTTTGGCTTGTTTTCTTATAACAGTCGTAACTTTTGCATATGAGCTCCGTTTTGAATGTTATTTATGTTTCCGGAATCAGGGAAACATGTACTCTGAGGTTAGATTGCTTGTTTTGTTTCACAAATGGTTAATACTTATTTTCAGTTTTTCAGACGTATTAACTAGGGTTTCAGTTTGTGCTTGAGATATTCCATTATAGGAAGTAAGATTTCATCTCGTATCTTATTTTAATCGCAATGACACTATATTTTCCAAAGATGCATCTTATTTATAGGAATGAAAATCACTATTCGTCACTATTCACGTCACTATTCACGAGGTAAGCGCTTACATAATCATTACGCTATGCTTTCCGATTTTATAATTGGTATTATTTTTTAGACCGGAGAATTGTTGAACCGAGTGCACTGATTCTAGAAACCTAAACAGATAATTTTTTCGAGTTGCAGAACATCAGGAAATCGCGTTTAAATATTGCGTTCATTTATCCGCAGTATCCGATTAGTTGACTTTTATAAATATTTTTACTAAAAATATTTCAAGTATGGAATCCAATAATAGACCATAGTCTGAGTCCAATAATGTTCTCGGAATTTCCATATGAGGTGCGCAAGTGCCTCAACGGATCGAAACGATTTATGTAGTTAAAGAAAATCAGTGTTACACTGGTTTGTTTTGGCTTGTTTTCTTATAACAGTCGTAACTTTTGCATATGAGCTCCGTTTTGAATGTTATTTATATTTCCGGAATCAGGGAAACATGTACTCTGAGGTTAGATTGCTTGTTTTGTTTCACAAATGGTTAATACTTATTTTCAGTTTTTCAGACGTATTAACTAGGGTTTCAGTTTGTGCTTGAGATATTCCATTATAGGAAGTAAGATTTCATCTCGTATCTTATTTTAATCGCAATGACACTATATTTTCCAAAGATGCATCTTATTTATAGGATTGAAAATCACTATTCGTCACTATTCACGTCACTATTCACGAGGTAAGCGCTTACATAATCATTACGCTATGCTTTCCGATTTTATAATTGGTATTATTTTTTAGACCGGAGAATTGTTGAACCGAGTGCACTGATTCTAGAAACCTAAACAGATAATTTTTTCGAGTTGCAGAACATCGGGAAATCGCATTTAAATATTGCGTTCGTTTATCCGCAGTATCCGATTAGTTGACTTTTATAAATATTTTAATAAAAATATTTCGAGTATGGAATCCAATAATAGACCATAGTCTGAGTCCAATAATGTTCTCGGAATTTCCATATGAGGTGCGCAAGTGCCTCAACGGATCGAAACGATTTATGTAGTTAAAGAAAATCAGTGTTACACTGGTTTGTTTTGGCTTGTTTTCTTATAACAGTCGTAACTTTTGCATATGAGCTCCGTTTTGAATGTTATTTATATTTCCGGAATCAGGGAAACATGTACTCTGAGGTTAGATTGCTTGTTTTGTTTCACAAATGGTTAATACTTATTTCAGTTTTTCAGACGTATTAACTAGGGTTTCAGTTTGTGCTTGAGATATTCCATTATAGGAAGTAAGATTTCATCTCGTATCTTATTTTAATCGCAATGACACTATATTTTCCAAAGTATGCATTGAAGCTCAAAAGGTTTGGTTATAAAGAGGTTTGCGGTGAATTAACTGTTTATAGTTCTAGGTATAAATTTCCGGGATGTCACACAAGCTATAAATACCCCTCCATGTCCCTCAGTTTCTTTGTCACACTCCTAGAGGTCTCTAAGACTTGGAGATTTCTCTTTTCTCTTAGCAGAATCTATAATCCCTCTCCAGAATTTTATAGCGAGCTTTCTTAATTAACCAATTAATCTAATAATTTGGACTTTTGGGTGAGAACCATTAGAGGTACTCTAATTTGGGTACTACCTTCATTGGCTTTGGATTGGATCCTCAAGAGTGTTCTTCAAGGAAATTGGTTTTGCTAAATGTAGGTAATCTTAAACCCTCTTGTAGTTGTAAATTATCATTAAGTAGCTTCCTTGTAGGGTTTTAGTAATTGTTACTAGCCTTAGAATTTTGTATGTTTTCCGCTGCCATGATTAGTGAATCTAGGGTATATAAAACCTAACATAAATGCTGGGTAAACTAATTATATGACCAAATCTGCCAAATTCTAAAACACTATTTTCAATATTAGTGTAGAAAAATTACATCATTCTCAACGAATATGTTTTTTTTTACAAAATTTGATTAATCAAGCAAAAATCATATTGTTATTGAACATGTGCACCTTTCAGTTATAATGATATGATTATATATGTTTAAAGATTATATACCAACCATTTTGTGTAAATCTCGTTGTGTATATCAAAGGACATTCATACACTGCATATTCCATGTTCATGTCTGTATGGTCTATATGTGATTTTTTTGATTCATTCTCTGAGAATGTACATGAGAATGGCCTATACGTACAACACATTGAAACTACTGACCATTCTCAGAGAATGGCCTTCAACATCCCAAAATTTAACCTACTGACCATTCTTAGAGAATGGCCTATACGTACAACCCATTATAACTATTGATCATTGTAACTACTAACCATTCTCAGATAATGGCATTCAACATCACAAAATTTAACCTGCACAAAAATATGTTTAACTAATAATCGTGAAAATGTCCGCACATCCTAAATCCAAAAAAACACAATCTACACAATTTAACTTCTACCTGGGTTCAATTATGATACGGACCGGACGGTTACTCAATCGCAATGTTTATAATTTCGATAATCAAATCGAATTGAATATTAAATCGGAATTTTTAAACCCGAATCTGATTGAGTATGAAAAGGCAATTTTTAAACATACGTAATTGACAATCGAATTTAAATCGAAGTTAGCATGATAATATATCAGTTACGAATATCAATCCAAAATGATATTTTCACGTATACGGATTGAAATTTCAAATTTTTTGATCATATAAAATACCTATCGTAACCTTATGAAATCAATGGATAATATTAGTTCTTACATTCACACTGTAGTTAAAAGTGGTATTTGAACCTATTATACATTTACATCATAAAAGTCTTAAATTTAAGACTTCAAGTTTAGGACGTGCAACACTACACTACATGTTTCAATTTAACGTGAACACAAGAAACATAATTCACTCGAATTGTCATCATGTCTATTTAGATTACCAACCTGTTACCTTTTAAACCATCGGATGGTTCGTATCATCACCATTCCATTTACTCTCCCTCACCAACATGTCTCCATAAATTCCATTAGTCTCCTCCACCCTCTCCATCTCACCACAGATCTAAACCTTCGTCTCCCTACTGTGCCGTTGTTCCTACTACAATCCCCCGCCACTGCTTCCTCCTTGTTCTGCCGCCACTGCTTCCTCCTTGTTCCGCCTTCAACCACAATCTCTCAACCACACATTTGCCGATCGACCTCTGTATGCGGTTATCACCCACCGTTCTGTCTTCTGCTGTTATCACCCAAATCTGCCAATCGACCACAATCAGTGATGCCTTCAACCACAATCAGTCAACAACAATCGGTGCCTCCGTTTGCATTCAACACAATCACTATCGTCCACCTTCATTTGGGGTTTTAATGTTCTACGGTTGCTATCTGTCTGCTTATGTATTTCTTATTGATTTAGTTGAACCTTATCGATTCAAGTTTACGCTTTCTACGGGTTCTATCTATCTGCTTATGTTATTATTTTGAAATAAAAAATTTGTTGTTAATCCATTTCTCATGGTTGTTTGGTTGATCTTTATATCACAATTTCACTGTATTTATGTGTGTGTGTGTGTGTGTGATACAATTAAAATTTTCACAATGTAACCAATGTTGCATTTTTCTGTATAAGGGCTACCTTTAATGTTTATTTGTGTAAGTTTGTTGATAAATATGTACCGGATGGGATTGTTTGTAACAAGTTTAGATTTTCTATATGTTTAACATTTGATTTTTTCTTAGATAGTATATTTTAATCTTAGTGATGTTATTTTCAAAATCTAGATATGTATGTTGCTGATACTAGCGCCAATCCTCCAATACTATGCTCTTTCTTTGATATCATCACTAAATTATATTTTCCACATTACTTGCTCAAACACCATCACTTCAATAGAGGTGGAATTCTAGATTCCATTCCGTGTTTGTTTGCCAAATGGTCAGTTTGGAATCCCTTTTATGAAACAGTAACAAACTATCTAGCCTTCTAGTATGTGTATGGTGGAATTGTAGTGGTTAGTCCCTATTAATAAATTATATTTTTGTACCTTTGGTATTGTTCTTCTTTCGATTTAGTCCTAAAAATATATCAACATACTTTCAAAATTGTTGGAAATAACCCAAGTTGTGATGGATTTTTCTATTTATACATAGGGACTATTGGTTCAAATATGGACGGACATTCATTTTTGGCATAGATTAGTTCCTTTTAGTTCTCAATTATTTAATTGTTCTCATTTGAATCTATATATATATATATATATATATATATATATATATATATATATATATATATATATATATATATATATATATATATATATATATATATATATATATATATATATATATATATATATATATATAAAGGTTCAAATGAGAACCACTAAAATGTTGAGAACCGTGAGAACCACTAATTCACAGTTTAATAATGGTGTATATTTTATTACGTTATACTATTCACAGTTTAATAACTATAAATTTTATTATATTGTGAATATTGTAAAACGTATTAAAAAATAAGAAAAATTATTAAGTTTGATGTATTTTCACATAATAAACAAATGTGAAAAAAATGAAAAAAACATGATTCTTAATGTGTGAATATCGGTTCTCACGGTTCTTAACATTTTAGTGGTTCTCATTTGAACCTATATATATATATATATATATATATATATATATATATATATATATATATATATATATATATATATATATATATATATATATATATATATATATATATATATATATATATATATATATATATATATATATATATATATATATATATATATATATATATATATATATATATATATATATATATATATATATATATATATAAGTTCAAATGAGACCATCCAAGTTTGTGAGACGGGAAGACCCAATCTTAGCCACTTATTTTAGAGATCAAAAATAAAAAAAAATTAAAATAGGCTAAAATAATGAGAATTTTCAAAAAAAAAAAAAAAATACTTTCTACTAATTTTCGCTATTTATTATATCTAAAAAAATAATTCAAAAATTCAAAAAAAAAAAACTTGGAAAAATCAAAAAACAATTCAGTGGAATGTTGAATATTCTAATAGAATATTACAGAGAATAGTGTAATATTTTACTAGAATATGAAAAAAAAACGCTAGATTTTTTTATTTTTTTAAATTTTTTTTATTTTTTAATAAAAAAATGACAAAAATAATAAATAAATATTTTTTCATTTATTTTGCATTTTTTAATTTTTTTTGTTTTACACCTAACATGAGTGGCTAAGAATGTGTCTCCCGATCTCACGAAATATAATGGTCTCATACGAACTTAACCATATATATATATATATATATATATATATATATATATATATATATATATATATATATATATATATATATATATATATATATATATATATATATATATATATATATATATATATATATATATAGACACACACTATCTAAAAAAATATTAACCAGCCTGCCATGTGTCTCTTTATTGTTAAGCCATTTTTGGTTTTTGTTCAGCTCAAAATATATCAATCCTTTCGGTAAATAATTTTCCCAATCTATCATATGTCATTATTGACGAAATTAGGGGTGAGCGTGGTGCGGTACGGTGCGATTTTAGTAAAATACCGTTATCGTTACCGCGAAGTGCGGTAATTGGAATTGTAAAACCGCAAATTGCGGTAATTATTGTGGTTTAGTAATGTGGTAATTCGGTACGGTTTCAGTAATCACCGTATAATGCTATTGGTGCGGTTTCTTGAAACCCATAAATATTAAATTAACACTTTTCAAACAGGAAATAAACCAAACTAAAATGCAGCAAAGATACAATGTTCGAATGAGTAGCAACCAAGTAAAATAATGCCAAAATTACATCATGTGTATTAAAAGCCAAAAGAATAAAGTTCTACTGTGTCTTAGCAATGAAGGGCATAAAAGTCAGATTTCAAGGAGCAAATTAAATGAGTAGGAAATTATAGATAAATATTAAATGAGTAGGAACCACATTAAAAAGTGTCAAATTATAGAATATATTATATTTATATTATATATATAATATATATTAACTTGTAAAATAATGCGGTGTGGTGCGGTAATTTTGGCGCGGTAAAGACCTCTAAAACCGTACCGTACCGAATAAGTTCGGTTTTTGAGATTCTAAAACCGCAGTTGAGGTTGTTATATCGGTTTCGGTAATTCGGTTCGGTTTTTCTCACCCCTAGATGAAATCCCGTGTAACCAGTGACACGATTATCTTTGATATACATCTAAATCCCAATAAATAATCTACAAATTAATTGAGTAGCAAGTAAACCGGCAAACAAATTTTATCCAAATTTGAGATCAACTCTTCTCCTTTAGCATGTCAACTTCAGTCGCCGCCTCCACCAAAAAATGCACTTCTCTCTCCTTTTCTAACATTAACGCTTGCTACTACGAAGCTGTACCAAAAATGTTATGACCACCACACATTCCCCACAACGCCTTGACTATCAAACAACCACCACCACTATGCTACCCGCTTCCTTTTTCTATCAAACAAGCACCACTGCCACTATTTTCTGAAAAAGATGTGGCCTTAGAGTTCGATTCTTATAATAAATTATAAAAACGAAAGTTAGGGGTTTATTTAATAGATTTATCTCAGTTTGGTATTTCATGTATTTGTTGAGTTAATAAAGTTCAAAGTTCTTCAATTACTTGATTCAGGTTCGTTGAAATCAATCAAAAGACTATTTCAGTATGTAAAAAAGTTCATTTATAGCATCACATTTTGAAAAATGACTTTTTCAAAAAAAAAAAATTCCAATGATCAGGAAGGTTTATATGATTAACGATTTTTTTTGCAAATTATAAAAAATAAAAGTCAACATTGTAGTGATTAGCATAAAGTTTACCCGACCTGATTTATTTTTAGCTATTTTATTTTATTTTATTTTGACTTGTGACTTATTTTTTCGATCCATGTGCATATGTTTGATTACCTTATTTTTTGGTATTTTTGTAAAATAATATTTTACTATCATGTATGATTGTTGTCGCTACATTTATTTTTTTAGTTTTTCAGCTGTGTAATACATGGGTTATAACCTTATATATATATATATATATATATATATATATATATATATATATATATATATATATATATATATATATATATATATATATATATATATATATATATATATATATATATATATATCCTATCCTAATAAATAAGTAACTCAAAGCCACATGTCATCACCACATTCATTTGGCCACATGTCATTTTCTCATAATTTTGAATTTCTTAAGAAAATGTTTGAATTGAATGCATTTAATTCTAATAATTAAGTAACTGAAGCAAGAAATTAAGAACTCATTTATATGTGTAACTAAATTAACTAATTTTAAGGCAAATTTGGAAATACAAAAAGAGTAATCATGTTTAAGCCCAATTTTGATTAGAAAATTTGGTAGAAAAAATTCGTCATCAAATTTAAATGGCAAATGTTCGAAAAAATTGAACAACTTTAAGGCAACTGAAAAAACTTCAAGGTAACTTTGACATCAAGTATGTTTTAAGGAAATATTTGATAGCAAACTTTAAACCTAATAATTGTTAAATTTGAACATAAATTTGACAACTCATTAGAATATTAACGACAACTTGATATATCTGAATGTACTAATTTTAACTATTACATAAAGGTGTACAAAAGTCGGATTTATCCAAAAACAAATTAAAAAAAAAAAAACTGGGTCAGATTGGATTGTGTTTTTCAATATTGGATCATATTTTCAAATAAAGCTTTTAAAACGCAATTGAATGTAGTTGTGTAGTCTGTCTATTACAAAATTTAAAACGTCGCTTTTTGGGTATGTACTCCTACATTTTAAGTTTGCGTGTGTTTGGGGTATCTACATACTCAATAATTTCGTCATATATTATGAAATTTGTTTTAATAAAAAAAAGTAATGTTTATATTTTGTTATCTAACCTTTTATTTATATTATCCCGTGTAATACACGGGTCTTACAACTAGTATCCTGATAAATAAATATCTCAATGCCACATGTCATCACCACATTTATTTTGTCATATGTTATTTTCTCATGATTTTGAATTTCTTAAAAAACTAATTTGTTTGTTAGTTACAAATCACTCTATAATGATCGGTTTAATTGTCAATCCAATTTCAAAATCAATTTGTAACCTACATTCATTGCTTTCTCGTCTCTTCTCAGATCTACCAACACGTCTCTCGCTATCTATTTTACATGAAAATGATAAAATCGGTTTCCTATTGGTTTTTTTGAATAATAATAAATAAATATAATTAAAACTTCAAATAAATATAATACCAAAATAATTTATTGAAATATCAACCCTCTTAATTTCATGGACTTAAACAAAACTCAAAACGACAATTTTATTATTTTTAGTATTAGTATATTTCATCTTTAAATTTGTTTTTTTTAAATATTAGTATTTAGATTTTGTTATTTAACCTTTTATTTATATTATTCCGTGTAATACACGGGTCTCACAACTAGTATATATATAACCATATTATGTAAATAATAAAACCAAAATATACGTTTTAAATCGTAATAACATTTAAAGGACTGATAAAAGTTTTCGATGTCAAAAGCCTATGCGTCGATTCTATTTACATAATTGCATGGTGTAACATCAAGCCCATGTTGTGCCATGTGATAACAGTTAAGATTGCTTTCATGTTTGTTATTTAAAAAGCAAATAGGCGGCTATGGTGAAGTAGGCTTAATCACCAAACACAAAATAAACGTTTTGAATATATATATATATATATATATATATATATATATATATATATATATATATATATATATATATATATATATATATATATATATATATATATATATATATATGAAGGTTCAAATGAGAACAAAATTATATATTGAGAACATGAGAACAAATCTCAGCCTTTAATACTAGAAAAGCAGGCGCGTGTTTTTTTTAAGTGATAGAGGGTATTTTGGTAAATGTGTATTTTATATCCGACGATAACAGCGTTGCTTCTTTACATTCAAAGTTCGTATCTTTTTCCGACATTGTTGCCATAAAAGACGCTTTTTGATTTTGATCCTGATATTCATTCCGTTTTTGTTCTGATTCATACGGATATACATTCGATTTATTAAACACGAGCTTGCGATTTCATATTTTTGTTCTTTCTTAGGCGATTTCTCTTCTGATTAAAATCGATTTTGATTGTCGTCCTGATACACATTCGATTTTTATGCGGATATACATTCGATTTTTCTTCTGATTGATCCTGTTATAGAATCGATTTCGGATTTTTGTCAACGATTCAAGCGTATTTGATATTTTTATTCAAGGACGACCAGTGAGAATACAGATCACGAGGATTCAAGCGTATTTGAGCTTCTGTATCAGTTATTTTGGTTCGATCCTATTAGTTCAGATGGATAACTATGTTGATGATGTTAATATATGTACAAACGAAGAAGAATTTAGTATTTTCGTTACGATATCTGAAGATGAGGATACAGATGACGAGAATTCAAGTAAATATGGTCAGAATTACGGTGTTCCAGGTAATTACTATTAAAGTTTTATAATCACATGTGATTATATATGTGAATGTTTGTAGTAGTTTTATTCTGAATCATATGTGATTATATATGTGAAGTTTTGTAGTAGTTTTATTTTGAATCAAATAAAATCATATGTGATTATATATGTCGATTATTGGGAATCAAATAAAATCATATGTGATTATATATGTCGTTTATTGGGGATCAAATTCAGTCATTAAGTAAAGATAATTGTTGTAATTTTCAGAAATCGTATGTGATTTTTTCAATAGTCATATTTGATTTTATAGATCAAGACTCTGCATAATGATATATTATTTACGAATTTAATTTGTAACTCATATGTGGTTTGTTGTGAATCAAATTCAATCATCAAGTAGAGATAATTGTTGTAATATTTGAGTACTCATATGTGTTTTTTCAGTAATCATATGTTACTTTTTTAGCACAAAAATGTTTATAATCATATTTTATTTACGTATTTAAGTTTGTAACTCATATATGCTTTATCTTGAATCAAATTTAATCATTAAGTAGAGATAATTGTTGTAATTTTGAGTAATTATACGTGATTGTTTTTAGTAATTATATGTGATTTTCTGAATTGAATATTTTTATGTCATTTTACATGTGATTAATTAGGTGATGAAGAGTGTACTTCTTCTTATCAATCAAACTGTAGTACTATGTTGTCAACAAGTGGTGTAGTGTACAATAACGAGGTTCCACATAATGTCAAACCGGATGTTCCCAAAGAATTTAAACCAAATTTGTTAATGAGATTCAAAAGTGTTGATGCTGCAATTGAGATGTATAGAAGTTATGCACAGAAGGCTGGTTTTGATGTTCGTTTGAATACACAAAGGAAAGTTGGTGAGATTGTAAAGCATAGATTTTTACTTTGCAGCAGGAGTGGAAAAGTAGGACAAAAATCAGTTGATACCAATCGTAACACAACATACAAGCGTACAGATTGTAAAGAAAAGATTGTTGTTAAGCTTGTTAAGGGAACTAATGACTACAAGTTTGATAAATTCAATGAAATGCATAACCATGAGCTTGAAGATATACATCATTTAAAAAAAACAAGAGAATTGTCATTCTCGGACATGGAGTATATTGTTCGGTCTTCGACAGCAAAAATTGGTGCAACAAAGGCATACAAATTGAAGGCAACCTTGATGGGTGGGTTTGAGCATGTAAAGGGTAAAGTTGGTGATTATAAAAATTTTAAGAGAAAGATCAGTTGCATTATAGAGTACAAAGACGCTCAAATGATTGTTAATAAAATGATGGAGCGGAAAGACAATTACCCGAATTATTCTTTTTATTATAGATGCGATAAGAACAAGGTGTTGAATGCAATGTTTTGGGCCGATGAAACAGAAAAAGCTTATTACAGTGAATTTGGAGATGTGATGTCACTTGATGCTACATTTCGAACAAATAAGTAAGTTTTCACTGTTATTAATCATTTGTGATTTTTGGAGAATATGTTTTTGATTATATGTGATTTTTTATTTTGTATGAAACAACAGGTATGGATTGGTGTTTGTTCCATTTACTGTGATTGATCATCATAAATCATCTGTTACTGTTGGAGCTGGTTTACTAAGCACAGAAACCGTTGATTCATATAAGTGGTTGCTTCAACAATTTATGAATGCTCATGGAAAAGAACCAGTAATGGTGTTAACGGATCAAGATGCCAACGGATCAAGATGCAGCATTAAAGCAAGTAGTTGAATCTGTTTTTCCAAATTCAAAACACAGATTGTGTATGTGGCATATCATGAAGAAACTTCAATCAAATGTATGTTATTATTTTTGTATAATCACATGTGATTGTAAACAAAACATTTTAACTTATGAAGTTTTTATTGTGCAATTACATGTGATTTTATAAGCAAGCAGTTGAATCATATATGATTTTATATATTATGTGATGTATAATCATATGTGATTGTGTATGTGGTTTTACAAATTGCAGCTATCTGTGGAATTTCTTAAAAACACAGGCTTTAAGAAGTGTTTTAAGAAACTTGTATGGGACTTGAATATGGAGCCTAATGTTTTTGAGACGAAATGGGATTTGTTAATGAAAGAATTCAATCTTGAAGAAAAAAGATGGTTCAAAGATATTTTTAAAATACGGGATTCTTGGATTCCTGCATATTTCAAGGACTTTCCAATGGGTGGATTGATGAAGACAACATCAAGGTCCGAGAGTATGAATTCTTTTTTTAACTCGTATTCACAAGGCAAAAATTTCCTTGTAAATTTTATGATGAATTATGATAATGCTATTCAAAAACAACGAAATTCGCAATGTGAACATGATCATAAAACAAAACAAGCGCATTATGGAATGAAGTCACCATCCGATATAGAACAACAAGCAGCAAAGATTTATACCAGTGCTTTATTTTTTGATATTCAAAAGGAATTGTATAAAGGAGTATGGTTTTGTGAAGATAAAGAGTCCACGGAGGGAGATGGCATGGAATATTATACTGTAATTCAGAAGAACAAGAGAAGGGAATTTAAAATAATGTTTCAAGTAATTATTGATTTGATTTCTGAATTTTGAAAAGAAAATTTACTCATATGTGATTCAATGTTTAGATATATACTAGTATGATCATAAGTGATTACGTTAGTCGTATTCATATGGGATTTCTGAAAAAGAATGTTTAATCATATGTGATTATTACATATTCAACATGTTGGAATAAGAATGTTTAATCATATATGATTATTATTATTGTAACAGGTTGAAATAAGAGTCGTTGAAAAAAAAATCAAATGCAGTTGTGGACTATTTACACAATGTGGTATATTGTGCAGACATGCCTTCAAAATATTGATAAAAAAAATTTTAAGGAGATACCTTCAAAATATATTCTAAGACGATGGACAAAGAATGTTATATATTTGAATCATAATCTTATTAGAGATCGTTTTGACGAAAGGGATGTTGAGGTTACAAAACTTGTGAATGAAGCATTCTTTACTTTTCAATCATGTTTGGATATCGTTAGAGATGATAAAGAGAAGCTGGCATGTTTTGTTCAGAAAACCAAACATATGTTGAATGATGTCAAGAGTGATTCTACAAGTGAAGTAACAACAAACAATGCAGATTTAGTTGAAAAGCTTCTTGGAGTTGCAGTTCCAGAAGAGATTGTTGTTCAAGTTCCTGATGTTCAATTTAATAAAGGTTGTGGAAAGAAAAGGCTGGTTGGTGAATATGAGAAGTCTATTTTGAAAGCACAGAAGAAGTCTAGAATTTGTTCTGGATGTGGTAAAAGAGAGCCACACAATTTACGTACATGTCCAACAAGAATTGCAAATCAGAAAAAAGAAACAACAGGTTAAGTTTTAAACGATTAATCATATGTGATTTTAGATGATAATCATATATGTTTTCAGAAAAGTTTACATTGGTGACAATTGATGATAATCATATGTGTTTTTTTGGATATATATGATTTTAGTCTATTTTCAAATATATAATCACACATGATTTTAAATATAACATTTTTATTTACAAATGACACATGATTAAAAGTTGCATATGATTATAAAGATAAAAATTAAGATATATATTTTTGTAATCACATGTTATTGTAAAGAAAACCTTTTAATTTTAATCACATGTGATTTCTGATTTCAAATAAAACATTATAGACACACATGATTTTCTAGTCTATCCCGTTATATAATCACACATGATTTCAAATAACACAACTGTTTAGAAATTTGTAGTTGCCACATTCAGTACATATATAAAACATTATAATCACACATGAGTTCAAATAGCATATTTCTTTAAGAATCACACGTAATTCAAATAAGAGAAACTGTTTAGAAATTGTATTTGCCACATTCAGAACATACATAAAACATAATAAAATTGTTTGAGAGTTAAGAAATTGTTTAAACACCATTTTATCACCAACACCATTTCAACACAACCTTCAACAACACCATCCCGAACCTTCAAAACTCCAAACCAACCTTCCACAACACCATCCCCAACCTTCTTAAGAACACCATCCCACCACATTCAGAACATACATAAAAGATAATAAAATTGTTTAAGAGTTAAGAAATTGTTTAAACAGCATTTTCATCACCAATACAAATATCAACAACAGCAACCCAAAATTCACAACACCAAACCAACGTAACCTTCAACAACACCATCGCAACCTTTTTAAGAACACCATCCCATCCCTCAATTCAGATTCTGCAACCTCTGTTGAATAATTTGGCTGACATCTTGCAGATCTTGGTTTCTCTTTGATTTAGGGACCTTGGAGTAGTCCCTAGCAAGATTCAAGATATCGTTTTTCATAATGTTTATATCGGACATTATTAATCTATGTGCATATTTTGATCTAACCCTGTCCAACATAACATCTTGCGAACCACCTTCTTTCGGAAAACCGCAACTGTATTTGCCATCAGTTTGACCTTTAAATGTCTCCATGTGTCTCATGGCAAAAATCCCACAGTCTGTTTTATTGTTCTTTGTTTTCCAAGGCATGTCCAGTAAATTGATTGTCAAATTTGGATTTGACATTTGTTTTGCCTTTTGGTGGTTAACTTCCTCCAAATATCTGCCAAAGAATTTTTTCTGCATTTAAAAAGAAATGAAAATTAAATCATATATGCGTACAAGTTTTTTCATTTTGTTTTTATTATTAACAATGTTTATGAAATAGTACTTACAAGGTTGTTCAAAACAGGCATGTATTTCCCTTCCATTGTAGCATCTGATATGCTATTATCAAGGATCACAATTCCTGGGTTCTTTAGGTTGAAAACAAACAGAAATATGTGTTCACTTCGGCATACAGGGAAAACACCTGTATTTAAGTAACAATAATGTATAAGATTTAGGGTTGATATGTGATTATAAATACGAAGAGTATATAAAATGACTGTAACCAATCATATATGAGTTAACATTACAATCACATATGATTGATCATCATTTATTAATATATATGTGTGGAGTATATAAAACGGTTGTAACCAATCATATGTGTTTTAAATCTACAATCACATATGATTGATCATCAAATATGAATATATTTTTCAGCAGTTGACACTTACAAGATCAATGTCTTTTAGCAGAATTTTCTGTTTGTCATTGTGCAAGCAGTCATGAAAATATTTTTTGAACTGTTGATATTGTTCTTCTTCTGCTTGCAAAGCCATCTTTTCAATTGCTTTTTTGCTTTTTTTCTCTTTTTTCTCTTTTTCAAACTTTTTTTCCTCAATGTAGTTTGTCTAAATGGTTTATAATGTCTGTGTTAGTATAGAATATTAAAAATCACATATAATTAACAATGTATTATGAATAACTTACTGTCATTTGCATATCAAGAAAAAGTCTGTACGGGGAACTGTTCTGATCCCTTTCAAGCTCTTGATGGTTTAAAACTTCAGCCCAGGAATCAATGATTCCATATATTATATATTCTCCTGGGAACAAACTTTCCAACATGTACCTGTGTACAGTTCTTCCACTTACTGTCGTTATCACTTCATCGCTGTCAAAAGAAAAATCACATATGATTAACAATGTATGTTATGAATAACTTAGTGTCAGTTACATGTTTAAATTTAATAATTTTAGAATAAGAACCACATATGAATAACTTACAAGACGTTCCCTTTTAAGTTGAAGAGCCATTCACTAATCATGTCTTCCTCAGCAGTGTTGGGGCTTTTCATGTTTATCACCCTATCCTTAAAGGGTGATTTCATGCTTGGCCCGGGTTTTTTCTGTCTTTTTTCTTCAGGTAAGACAGTTAATATTGGTTGACGATTTAGAATTGCAGGCCCAACTTGTTTTTCTTTCAGATTTGTTTCCTGAATAATATGTTCAGAAAAAAGAACTTTTGAGAATATAATAAATTTAAAAAAGATGACAATCACATGTGATTACATACACATATAATCAGATGTGATTAAAATATGAATTATAATCAGATGTGATTAGATTACCAATTTGTTGGTTTGAACTTGTTTTTTTATTTTGATTGGATTCTTCTGGTGGTGTTATTTGACTGATATGAAGGTCAAAACTTGGCATGAATGTGTTCTCTTTTTTTTTTTTTGATTCATATATAGTCTTTTCAAAAAATTCAATAACATCTGGTTCATTTAAGAATTGAGTATCTGTGATTGTGTTTTCAATATTATGAACATTATCTGTCTTTTTGAAAAAATCGTTCACCTCTGCTTCTTCATTCGTTTTTTCATCAAACGGATTTTCGTCATTGATGTTTTCTACAAAACCAAATAAGGGAAGTTAGTTTATAATAATATACAATTAACATACAAACACATATGTGATTAAAAAAAAATTTTTAATACCTTTTGGATCATCAAGAATTTGTTTCACATGATCATCTATAGTTTTGTTTATGTCTGCTTCTGTTGCTAAGTTTGATAAGTCATTCCAAAAATCCGTATCTCCACTGCAGCCAACATGGTCTTCATTATTTTTTTTCACTAAAAAAATATGAACAAAAGATTAGTATAATCACAAATGAATTCAATTTTTTAATTTTTTTAATCACAAATTAGTATACTGACCTGTTTCTTTTAAAGGTTCGTTCAGTATGTTCTGGAATGGTGTATTGAACCAAAATTCACTTAATGGTTGTTCCTGTTCACCGCTACTTTTCAAACTTATCAATATTTCTTCTACATTTTCGTCTGAACTTCCACCAATCCCTTCCTTCTTTTCACCATCATTTTCATCCTTTTTAACATCACTAACAATCTCCTCGATCTCCTCAATCTCCTCAATTTCCTCAATCTCCTCAATTTCTTCAATCTCCTCATCATCTTCACCAACATCATCATCATCAATCCTTTGCTTCTTTTGAACATTCACTTCTTCCTCTTCAACATTTCCTTCTTTATCTTCTTTACCACCATCATCATCATTATCATCATCATCACTTTCACTGTCTTCATCACTATCGTCATCATTGTCGTCATCACCTTCACTATTATTGTCCTCAGCTTCACTCTCTTCATTATCTTCATCATTATCATCATCGTCATCATTATCAACATCATCATCTGAATCATCAATTTTTTCTTTTTCCTCATTAATTAACACCATCATTGCATTCCAAAATTCCAACTTCTTGCTTTGTGGAAGCTTGACCAATGCAGTGTTCACCAAAGATTGTAATTTTTCATTCCTCTTTTCTATCTTCAACAAATATTCCTAAATGAAACAAATGAATATATAAGTACAAATTATAATCACAAATGATTTAAGAAAAACATTGTAAATAGAAATATACATCCTCAGTCAATTCTTTCTCAACAAAAGCTTTGTTTAGACGTCCTGTGCCAAATTCACCAAGGGCATCCTTCTCAAAATTTTCTCTAAATTTGACTTTTTCAGAAGTCCAGTTGTTGATCACAGGACGTGAACGCTCCACATCTAGACAATTGCATTTCACACTGTCTACGTACAGTAAGTGCAAATATAATTAAGAGAAACAAATTACATATGAGTTAATATGACAATCACAAATGAATAGGATAACCAATTAAAAACATAAGGCAAATAGGTCGGTGATTATTTTATAACCACAAGTGAGTTAACTGGAAAATCATGTATCATTTACACGTTGTAATCATATTTGATTACATGTATGTAGAGTATACAGAATTATTCCAAACAATCACATATGAGTTAACATTATAATCACATATGGTTGTTTACCATAAATGTATAATATAGAAAATAACATATTAGTTAATATGACAATCATATATGAGTTTTATCAGGTAATCACATGTGATTATAAACCATTGTGCTTTTCATTGGTTTATTTTCCAAAATTGTGAGGTGGTTGAAATCTCTTGTTTGGTATAAAAACATAGTAAAACGTCTCAGCGACCATTCTCATTTCGCTAGAACCAGATTCCTCGTCTTCATTATATTTATTAAAATATTTGATCTTGAAATTCATTATATTTGCATGACATTTCAAGATAGTAATCAGCCTCTGCTATCACAACAGGAACATGATTTTCTTGAAACTCATATAGCAACTATCATGCAATTCAATATCACTGAATATATCAAAGACCAGGCATCTGGCACTAGCGAAAATGAGAGTGATAGCTCAGATGATTTTGTTAGAAGAAATAACATTTTAGTCAATATATAAAATCATATATGAGTCATCACATAATCAAATTACATATGTTTTATAAATGTGAAGAACATAATAATCTTCCTTTTGTTTTCCATTGGTTATTCTTTTCAGTATGTGAACTGGTTTTATCTACTGATTGGTAGAAAACATACAAAAATATATGAGCTATTACTGTCACTTTCACAAGAACTATATTACTCATTTTCATCATATTCAATAAGTATTGATATTGAATTTCATTATATTTGCAAGATATTTCAAGATAGTAATCAGCCTCTGCTATCATAACAGAAACATGATTTTCATGAAAACTCATATAGCAACTATCATGCAATTCAAAATCGCTGAATATGTTAAAGACAAGTCGTATAGTTCTAGTGAAAATGACAGTGATAGCTCAGATATTCTTGTATGATTTATAACAAACAACAGATTAAACCAATTCAGATACTGAATAGAATAACCAATTAAAAAGACAAGGCAAATAGGTCGGTGATTATTTTTATAATCACAAGTGAGTTAACAAGAAAATAATGTATCATTTACACGTGGTAATCATATTTGATTACATGTATGTATAGTATACAAAATTATTCTAAACAATCACATATGAGTTAAAATTATAATCACATATGATTGTTCACAATACATGTATAATATAGAAAATAACATGTTAGTTATCATGACAATCATATATGAGTTTATCAGGTAATCATATATGATTATAAACCATTGTGCTCTACATTGGTTACTTTTTGCAAAATTGTGAGCTGGTTGAATCTCTTGTTTTGTATAAAAACATAGTAAAACGTCTCAGCGACCATTCTCATTTCGCTAGAACGAGATTTGTCACACCCAATAATTTTCGCAAAATATTTGAACTTTTTAAAACAACTTTTATAAAAGAAGCTATGAGGTTACAAAAGATAAGTATCACAAAACCAAATTATGACAAAATAAACATAATAATGTGCGGAAGCAAAATAATAATAATGTCCCAAAATGGAAATTCTTTTAGTAGTGGTATCCTGGTGCTCCAAGTCACGCCTTAGCCTCTTTGATCTTAATACCTGAAAATGTTAGGGAGAACCGTAAGCATAAAACTTAGTGAATTCAAACACAGACATCATATCAATATTCACATTTACCAGTCCTAATCCATTTCCAATTATAATTACATTAATAAGCAAGGAACAAATCAATGCTTATATTAATAGGGAGGACTTGTAGGTTTGAGCCACACCGGGTAAATCTCGTATCCTTTGGCCCCGATCCCCGCACCTCATAAAGAGTATAACGTTGGTGATCTTACCTAACTACCCCTCATAGTATTAATCAATCACATACAGTGCACATGTACGATTTTATAACAATAATATAGCATGCTTTAAATATTATATCTAAACAATCACACACGAGCTATCTAGTAAACATAAACACTAATACAACGGTGTGAGAGAACTCACCTTGAGTGAATGTGTAACGGATAGGAGTCAATATAAGGCTACCAAGCTTGTGTAAACTTCAAGGCTTCACCTAAATAGAACTAAAGGTTAGAAGAGTGAAGTTGTGAACTAAGAAATGAGAAGGGAGTAATCACAGCAAGGACTCTAAAACAGTCCTGCTGATCGGGACTGAATTACTCCAAAATACACAATAGAAACATAGGATTAAATAATTTTTGTAAGAAAATATAATGGCTTAGGTTTCCAGAACCATAAGGAACTCCTCATAACTCCAAAGGATGTAAGAGATTTGAATTTTACAAAAAGACTTGTCACTGCAGTCTTTGGACAGACAGTCAGGTGGTGTTGGCCAATTCTACCCAACTTGTGGGTGAAATTAGCCCCAACCAAAAATCAGAGGAACATTAGACACAAAAATACAAGTCTCAGAGTTGGAATCGATTAAAAAGGGTTTCCCAAGCTCTAGATATAAAAATCACAAGGTGGTCAATCACAGAATCAGCATAAGCTGGTGACTGTCCATTGACCTGGAGTGTGGGTCCATTCTATCCAAGTTATAATAAGAATTAACGACCCATCTTCTCCATATATTAAATTAACTATGTAATGTACATGTGGGTATTTGAAATCACTCAGGATCATTTCCCAAACCCTAGTAATGATAAAAACAAAATGACATATCACAACAGACCCGGATCAGACCCAACAGCAGAGACGCTGTTGTTGCTCATAGGTAAAGTCTTTTTTATCGAGGGTGCCTTTTAAGAAAGTTACCCAACTCGATTTTTGAACTTTGGGCACTGATATGGGGTCCATTTGAGTTCTAGAACTCGAGATATGATTTTTACAAGAATGGGTACTCACCAGCGAAATCTGACAGAAACCCTAGGTTATGTTGCGAAATTCATACCTCAGTATCTAGACCTTGAAATCAAAATTCCTCTGGTCAGAACCTGGATATATGTCTTGGGAACCTTCGGTTAAAGTTTCGTGGCAATCCGACATTTCAATCTTTGGGAATCGCCCAAACAATGTGGCTATGTTCTCAAATCCGGGAATAGAGAGGGTTAGGGAGAGAAAGAGAGTGAGCCGAGAGAGAGAGAAAGAGAGGGAGAGGGAGCCGTGAATGAGAGGGTGGAGTGGAGAAATTAGGGTTTTTGAACCCTAATATATTAGATTAGTGGGCTAAACCCTAAAGCCTTTGGGCTAGAAGACCATCAAAGCTTTAATTGGGTTTGGCTATAAACACATGGACTTAATTATGTGATTAAAAGATTGGAATAATTATAAGCCCAATCTTTTAATTAATCATTCCTTAATTAATTAAATTAATATAATGCCTCATAATTAATTAATTAAAATAAATAACGTACCGAGAAATGCCGGGACATTACAAATTTCCCCACTAGGAACGGACTTCGTCCTCGAAGTCATTGCCAACAAATAAATCCGGATAATGAGCCCTCATCTCGTCCTCCGGTTCCCACATCCATTCCGAACCCCGTCTATGTCGCCACTGAACCTTAACCAAGTTTATAGTTTTGTTCCGAAGGGTCTTCGTTTCCCGATCTAGAATCGCGACTGGTTTCTCAACATAGTTGAGACGCTCATCAATCTGGATATCCTCCAATGGTACCACCGTGGTCTCATCAACGACACACTTCCGCAGTTGAGAAACGTGGAAGGTGTCATGGATCAGACTGAGCTCCTCAGGCAACTCTAAACGATAGGCCACCTCCCCAACGCGAGCAATGACCTTGTATGGTCCAATGAATCGTGGTCCTAGCTTTCCCCGCTTCCGGAAACGGATTACGCCTTTCCAGGGAGAGACTTTTAACAACACACAATCTCCCACCTGAAACTCAAGGTCCGAGCGTCTTTTGTCGGCATAGCTTTTCTGACGACTCCTTGTCGTGGCCAAATGGTCTCGTATCACCTGAATCTTTTCCGTAGTTTGGAGCACGATTTCGGTACTCCCAAGTACCCTCTGTCCTACCTCGCCCCAACAAACAGGCGTTCTACACTTCCTTCCATACAAGGCTTCATACGGGGGCATCTTAATGCTGGAGTAATAACTGTTGTTATAGGAGAACTTGGCTAGATGCAAGTGATCATCCCAACTACCCCCAAAATCGATCGCACATGCCCGAAGCATGTCTTCCAGTGTCTGAATCGTCCTCTCACTCTGCCCGTCCGTCTGCGGGTGGAAGGCTGTGCTAAAGTGTAATCGTGTACCCATCTCTTCCTGAAATTTCCGCCAAAACCGAGAAGTAAAACAGGTGTCACGGTCGGAGACAATAGAAACGGGCACACCATCGTCATACGGAGGCACTTAGCTCGAATGGGCTCGGCAGACGGTTTGCGACTGAGAGCATCAGCCACCACATTAGCTTTACCGGGGTGGTAGTGAATTTCGCAGTCATAGTCTTTCACCACATCCAGCCATCTAATCTGCCTCATGTTCAGATCTCGCTGATCGAACAAATACTTCAAGCTCTTATGGTCGGTATATACAATAAACTTTACCCCATAGAGACAATGTCTCCAAATCTTGAGGGCAAATACCACAGCCCCAAGCTCCAAGTCATGAGTGGGGTAGTTTTGCTCGTGGGGTTTTAGCTGTCGGGAGGCGTAGGCTATAATCCTGCCTCGCTGCATCAGTACTGCACCAAAACCCAGAAGTGATGCATCACAATAAACCACTATATCCCCCACCCCATCCATTAGGGCCAAGATTGGTGCATCACATAATCGGGATCTCAATTCATCAAACGGCGCTTGTTGTTCCAGGCCCCACACAAATTTCTCTGATTTCTTGGTCAGTCGGGTAAGTGGTAACGCAATCTTTGAGAAATTTTCTATGAATCTACGGTAGTAACCAGCCAAACCCAAAAAGCTACGAATTTCGGAAGGCGTTTTTGGAACCTCCCACTGCTTAATGGTTTCAACTTTGGCTTGGTCGACCTTGATACCTTCTCTTTTCACCACATGCCCCAAAAACTTAACCTCTTCTAACCAAAACTCACACTTCGAGAGCTTAGCATAAAGCTTTTCTCTCGCGAGAGTCTCCAAAACTTCCCGAAGATGTTGCTCATGTTCCTCCTTGGTCTTAGAGTAGACTAATATGTCGTCAATAAACACAATAACAGAGTGGTCAAGCATCGTGCTGCACACCCGATTCATGAGGTCCATAAAAGCAGCGGGTGCATTAGTGAGCCCAAAAGGCATCACCACGAACTCATAATGCCCATAGCGAGTACGGAATGCGGTCTTCTCAATGTCTTCTTCTCGGACTCGCATCTGGTGGTAACCGGACCGTAAATCAATCTTGGAGAACCAAGATGCTCCCTGCAGCTGATCAAAAAGGTCGTCAATACGTGGTAGCGGGTATCTGTTCTTTATCGTGCGCTTGTTCAGCTCCTTATAATCGATACACATACGCTGGGTGCCATCCTTCTTCTTGACAAAAAGAATAGGAGCACCCCATGGCGAAGAGCTGGGCCGTATAAAACCCTTACTACTTAACTCTTGAAGTTGCTCCTGGAGTTCTTTCATTTCGGGTGGCGCCAACCGATATGGAGCTTTAGCTATCGGAGTCGCACCCGGCAATAGATTAATGCAGAACTCCACTTGCCGAATAAGGGGCAAGCCGGGGAGTTCCTCCGGAAAAACAACGCTGAAGTCGGAAACAACCGGGATTTCATTAAGTACCCTGGCAGCAGAACAAGAAGCGATGGCCAAACGAGGAGTATCTCCCTGAATGATAAGTTCTCCGCCCTTAGGGTTTCGAACGCGAATTTGTTTCTTACGACAGAGGATTTCCGCATCAAACGCGTCAAGCCAATCCATACCCACGATAACAAAAAGATCTCGCATCGCAATGGGAATAAGATCAATAGGGAATTCAACCCCGGAAAATTCGAGAGTACAGCCCCGATACACGTCAGTGACATAAATCATACGGTTATCGGCAACTTCGATAACCATTGGGCGAGCCAGTTTACCGATACTACGGCCCAGACGATTAATGAATGTGCGAGATACAAAAGAATGAGTAGCACCGCTGTCGAACATAACAACAGCGGACTCGGAGTCTAACAAATAAGTGCCTGATTCACAACATATAAACACTATTTCAACTACCATCAAATTTAAACAATACAAGAGTGAAGGAGAATGAAGGAAAGGGGATTTTACCCGCCACAGTCGCGGTAATCGCCGGCTCCTCTGCAGTCAGTTGGTGAACACGTCCTCGTGTCACCATGGTAGTTCCCTTAGATGACGATGCACCCGCGGGTTTCATACCCCCGCCTCCACTACTATTCTTCAACAGTGGGCAATCAGGCTTCTTGTGTCCCTTCTCGTTGCAGTTAAAACAGGTAGGAACCAAAGAGGGAACCTGTGGTGATGCCACCACCACCGAGGACTTGCAATTCTTCCAATGATGACCCGGCTTCTTGCAGTTGTAACACACTAACCGACTCTTGTCGTCCTGTCCTGCAGACGGCCTATACTCGTATCTCGTCTTCCCACCGTTCTTCTGCTTCTTATGTGCATCTCCGGACGTCTTGGTCAGGGCGTGGTCCGCCTTCCTCTTGTGCTGCTCGGTCTGTAGCTCAATCTCCCTCCTCCAAGCGGCATCCATAAAAGCTGACAGTGTTGTGAACTCCTGCATGCTCACAAACTCCCGTATCTCCGTACGTAGGGCATCCTTATACCTGCTAACCAACCATGCCTCATCTCCGGCAAATGAGGGACAGAAAGACATCATCTCCAGGAACTTGGCATTCAGATCTGACACGCACTCTGAAGTCTGCTTAAAGGTCATAAACTGCTGCAGCATCCGCTGCTGCTCCACCTTGGGCACATACTTCTTCTCAAACCTCTCCACAAACTGGGCCCAAGTCATGGCTCTCAGCTCATCCTCAGTCAACAATGTTGTAACAGTCTTCCACCAGGCATTCGCCTTCTTCCTCAGCTGGCTCATCGCAACAACAACCTTGAACTGGTCTGGGCACCCGCAAGTCATGAGGGCGCTTTCGATATCGGCAATCCAGTGCTTAGCCTCTACTGGATTCAAGTCACCATTCCACTGAGGAGGGTGGCACTTAGAGAACTTCTCATAGTAGTAGGCTGAGTCGCGAACAGGCGGCGCGGGTAAAGCTCCTCCTTGAACAGCTGCGAAACGCTCATCCAACAGGGCACGAACTTGGGTAATGATGTCAGTAGTGACATTCGGAATGAGGTCGTTGAAGGCATTGTTAAATTCTTCGGCGATGAGTTCCCTAACTTGCTCCCTTTGGGTCTGATTTAGACGAGTAGCCGGAGCCATCTATATTCGCAGAGTAAAGAGATTATTAGGATTTATTCGTCCTAGATATTTCTATGTAGACGGAACACTCAGCTCACTGGACATTTCCAACCTTGCCCCGACACGAGATCGGCATCGGTGCTTCAAATAGTAGGGGCCCTTCTACTACCTTCCACACAAATTCCAATCTTGCATTCGCGTCTAGTTTCAAATGTTCCAGTTCGCTCTAGCCGGTTATTTAAACAACTCTCTCTCACATGGTATTACTAGCCTAGGTGAAATTTTAACAATTTTAGGCTAGCTAATGATAACTCTAAAGGCAAAGCTCCTAATAACAATTCAAGGTGCAAAAATCTATCAAAATAGAAGTATAAGAAACAAGGCTTACTTGGCTGACCGGCACACCCTGGGATCTTCCACTACTTGTCTTCAAAAATTTAAAGAAATTCTTTTAGAATTTATTTTAAGGGAAATAAAATTTTAAGAGCCTCAAATTTGAGTCTAGAACATTCCTAAGAATGCCTAGTTCTCTCAAACGTGTGCTATGATACCAACTTGTCACACCCAAAAATTTTCGCAAAATATTTGAACTTTTTAAAACAACTTTTATAAAAGAAGCTATGAGGTTACAAAAGATAAGTATCACAAAACCAAATTATGACAAAATAAACATAATAATGTGCGGAAGCAAAATAATAATAATGTCCCAAAATGGAAATCCTTTTAGTAGTGGTATCCCGGTGCTCCAAGTCACGCCTCAGCCTCTTTGATCTTAATACCTGAAAATGTTAGGGAGAACCGTAAGCATAAAGCTTAGTGAATTCAAACACAGACATCATATCAATATTCACATTTACCAGTCCTAATCCATTTCCAATTATAATTACATTAATAAGCAAGGAACAAATTAATGCTTATATTAATAGGGAGGACTTGTAGGTTTGAGCCGCACCGGGTAAATCCCATATCCTTTGGCCCCGATCCCCGCACCTCATAAAGAGTATAACGTTGGTGATCTTACCTAACTACCCCTCATAGTATTAATCAATCACATACAGTGCACATGTACGATTTTATAACAATAATATAGCATGCTTTAAATATTATATCTAAACAATCACACACGAGCTATCTAGCAAACATAAACACTAATACAACGGTGTGAGAGAACTCACCTTGAGTGAGTGTGTAATGGATAGGAGTCAATATAAGGTTACCAAGCTTGTGCAAACTTCAAGGCTTCACCTAAATAGAACTAAAGGTTAGAAGAGTGAAGTTGTGAAACTAAGAAATGAGAAGGGAGTAATCACAGCAAGGACTCTAAAACAGTCCTGCTGATCGGGACTGAATTACACCAAAATGCACAATAGAAACATAGGATTAAATAATTTTTACAAGAAAATAT
This sequence comes from Cichorium intybus, assembly GCA_023525715.1. NCBI lineage: Eukaryota > Viridiplantae > Streptophyta > Magnoliopsida > Asterales > Asteraceae > Cichorium > Cichorium intybus. Next base: position 79,622,012 of record CM042009.1, read on the forward strand.
AATGGCTTAGGTTTCCAGAACCATAAGGAACTCCTCATAACTCCAAAGGATGTAAGAGATTTGAATTTTACAAAAAGACTTGTCACTGCAGTCTTTGGACGGACAGTCAGGTGGTGTTGGCCAATTCTACCCAACTTGTGGGTGAAATTAGCCCCAACCAAATATCAGAGGAACATTAGACACAAAAATACAAGTCTCAGAGTTGGAATCGATTAAAAAGGGGTTCCCAAGCTCTAGATATAAAAATCACAAGGTGGTCAATCACAGAATCAGCATAAGCTGGTGACTGTCCATTGACCTGGAGTGTGGGTCCATTCTATCCAAGTTATAATACGAATTAATGACCCATCTTCTCCATATATTAAATTAACTATGTAATGTACATGTGGGTATTTGGAATCACTCAGGATCATTTCCCAAACCCTAGTAATGATAAAAACAAAATGACATATCACAACAGACCCGGATCAGACCCAACAGCAGAGAAGCTGTTGTTGCCCATAGGTAAAGTCCTTTTTATCAAGGGTTCCTTTTAAGAAAGTTACCCAACTCGATTTTTGAACTTTGGGCACTGATATGGGGTCCATTTGAGTTCTAGAACTCGAGATATGATTTTTACAAGAAGGGGGACTCACCAGCGAAATCTGACAGAAACCCTAGGTTATGTTGCGAAATTCATACCTCAGTATCTAGACCTTGAAATCAAAATTCCTCCGGTCAGAACCTGGATATATGTCTTGGGAACCTTCGGTTAAAGTTTCGTGGCAATCCGACCTTTCAATCTCCGGGAATCGCCCAAACAATGTGGCTATGTTCTCAAATCCGGGAATAGAGAGGGTTAGGGAGAGAAAGAGAGTGAGCCGAGAGAGAGAGAAAGAGAGGGAGAGGGAGCCGTGAATGAGAGGGTGGAGTGGAGAAATTAGGGTTTTTGAACCCTAATATATTAGATTAGTGGGCTAAACACTAAAGCCTTTGGGCTAGAAGACCATCAAAGCTTTAATTGGGTTTGGCTATAAACACATGGACTTAATTATGTGATTAAAAGATGGGAATAATTATAAGCCCAATCTTTTAATTAATCATTCCTTAATTAATTAAATTAATATAATGCCTCAGAATTAATTAATTAAAATAAATAACGTACCGAGAAATGCCGGGACATTACAAGATTTTTCGTCTTCATTATATTTTTATTAAAATATTGATGTTGAAATTCATTATATTTTCAAGACATTTCAAGATAGTAATCATATTCCTGTTATGATGGCCTTCTGCCATCATAACAGGAACATGATTTTCTTGAAACTCATATAGCAACTATCATGCAATTCAATATCACTGAATATATCAAAGACCAGGCATCTCGCTCTAGCGAAAAATGAGAGTGATAGCTCATATGATTTTGTTAGAAGAAATAACATTTGAGTCAATATAAAAATCATATATGAGTCATCACGTAATCAAATAGACTGGTGACAATTTTATAATCACAAGTTAGTTAACATGAAAATCATATATGAGTTAAACAGGGAAATCATATGTGACTAAAAATCATATATGAGTTATCACGTAATCACATGTGATTGTTTATCATATAAGAATAATAGAATTTAAATTAGTAGACATACCACTAAAAATGACGTCGGTCCAACGTAAAAGGCTGTTTTGCTTTTTGGGTCAAAAGAGCTTTTTGTCTTGACCAAGGAATCAATAAGAAACTTGCACCAATCCAAATTTGCAATATATGTTTCTCTTGTGATGTAGTTCAAGGGCGAGGTGTTACATTTTCCTGTTGAACTTGATTCCAATAAAGCATTAACCAATACCGTTATGAAGTGTAGTTTGAAGTTCATATCGGCGTTTCTTGTTGATACAATTTTTGTCTTGATGTCCTGAAGTCTAACCATTGCATTGTTTTCAAATTGAGCTTTCCATTCATCATAAGAAGTATCACCTTTCTTTCTGTATTCAAGTTCTTCAAACTTTACCTCCCCCATTGGCAGACCAAGGATTTCGTGTATAGATTGCCTTGTTACAGGAATGTCCCCTCTCTTAACCTTTAGTGTGTTTGTTGACGGGTCGAACTTTTCGAGCACGAATTTACTCAAAGCTCCTGGTACTGTTGAGATATTTTGTGATGAAGTGATGATACATCCGAAGTCCTACCCACAAGAAACCCCGAAGTGAATAAACAAGAGGAGACACCAAAGTCTAAAGACTCCGAAGTGCTATGCATAAAAGATTCGAAGACTTCACAGCCTGTCCTCTTGTCTTTTGTGTGCACGCGTATAGTACAATACGTGTTGCATGAATCTCCTATCCTATTGGCTAGTACACTGATAGGATATTCTCTGTAAAAAGTGTACTATTGGTATCACTGATTCAGTATAAATATCAGTGATACCATACCGTGTCAAATGAGTGATTACAAGTTTAGTTTACGTAAATTGTATATCTCCAAGATAGAAAACCCAACTGTAAAACCCAAGTTCTAATCGAATCATTCGGCACATGTTATTCATATCTTATTGTTTAATTAAGCTCTGTTGCATTATCATTGTATGATTGATCGTGTAATTGATTTCATATATATATTAGTTCATCCATTCTCATATTTCAACACCCAACAAGTGGTATCAGAGCAAGTCAGCTCAAAAACCTGTTGATAGAGTTCGAATTCGTTTGCTTCAGCTCTAAATCTGAATCGATTCTCAGATTTGGTCTTCCGCAACTGTTGCAAATCTCTACCACCCGTTTTTACTGAAAATATCCTGTTGAAATACATCAAGATGACTGATTCCACAGCAACTTATGCAAATATGCTTAACTATGCAAACCTCATCGGTTCAGCAACGAAGGCCCCTGCTCTAGTAACTTCTTACTATGATTATTGGGCTGGTCGAATGAAGGATTACCTTATAGGACTGGACAAAGATCTATGGAGGTCTGTGACTGAAGGTCCACACACAGACATTGCTGGTCGATTCGTTGTTCCTGACGGTGAAGAAGCTGTTGTTCTTAATGCTGCAGATATGAAGAAGCTTGAAAACGACGAGAGGGCCATGCGCGAACTGAGAAGTGGCTTAGGTCCCGATGTCAGTCACCACATTGCTGATGCAAATCTGCAAAAGAGATGTGGGACAATCTCGAACTTCGTTTCGGAGGAGATAAAATTCTTCATACTAGCAAAGTTCAAGAAATCCTTGCAGACTTCGGGAACTTTAAGCAAGAAGAAAATGAGTCCTTAGAAGCCTGCTATGAACGTTTGAGCAACATGATTTACACACTCGATAAGTATGGAGAAACAAGAAGCCAACAAGAGATAAATATCAAATTTCTCTACAGTCTTCGCAAGGAATGGAGACCAATCATGCTCATGGTCAAATCCTATGAGAATATTGAGAAATACAAGCTGGCTGCCCTATACAATCTATTAAAATCACATGAACCCGATGTGGTAGGTCGAAGAAGTGAAATGGCTAGTTCTGGACCACTAGCTCTCGTGTCAAAAGAAGAGGAAGAATCAAGTGATGAAGACATTGCTGCCTACATGGTAGATGATAATGGAGACACTGTTGCTCTCTATGCCGCCAACAATCGAAGATTCAAGAAACCATTCATCAAAAACAACTCTAGAAAGCCATTTGTGAAAAAATTTAACAAATCAAACTTCAACTCCAAGCCCAAACCTGAAATATACACTCCGAAGGAGGATAACTTGAAACTGTCAACTCCGAAGCCATCTGAAAAACTGACTTTGGAGTTATCCAAAGAGAAGTCCGAAGAGAAGAAAATCTCAGGTGATTCTGGTTATGATTGCAATTATTGTCATGGCAAGAATCATTTTGCAAAAGACTGCATGCTTCGGAAGCAAAACGAAAAGAAACCACAAGTAAAGGACGAAGCCTATTACGCAAGAAAAATGGAGGAAGTTAGAGTAAGGACCAAAGACCTAGCCCTAATGGCTGCTGATGATCGTCAAGGATCATATCAAGTTTGGTCTTCGGACTCAGATGATGACGAAGTGAGAAAGCCATCTCATAGTGCTTTCATGGCCTATGATGTTGATAAGTGCTTTCTAAAAGACACTTCGGAGAAATTGAATGATGAGGAAATGATGAAGGTTGAAGCAACTGCGGGTCTTGGGTTTGTGACTTCGGAGGGACTGGAAATAACTGCTGCTGATACTCCGAAGACTTGGGATGAAGACTCTTCTGATGATGATGAGGAAGTGTGCTTGATGGCAAATGACAACCGTTTGACAATCCCAGAACAGGTATCAAAACTTCTTTCATCTTTTAAAATTCCTACTTCTCAATCTGCTCCCATTATAAGTGAAATAACTCGTGATTGTTCTGTCATGCATAAATTACTCATTGATGCCAAAAATAGGGAAATACTCAGTGAACAGGAGCTTCTAAGCTTAAGGGGGAGAGTAGAGAACCTGAAGCTAGCATTAGAGAAATCTAATCTTAGAATCTCCTTGTTAGAAGAAAATAGAGAAAAAATTTTAAACAATCATGATGTAATCTTAAGACAGAGAAACATATTTTGTGAAACAGCCAAACGATTATATGCGCATATTACGAGAATTTATCATTCAGCCGATGTTTGTAATGTCCAGCATAGACAACTATTGCCTTTTATTGAGTTTAAATTAAAGGAAGTCGATAGTATATCTTATGAATGCGAATCTATAGTATCAGGCTCCGAAGTTACTAATCCATCATATAAACATGGCCTGATATCTGTGGAAAAACATCTAACTGCTGATAAATTGTTGAAAATTTTGCCTCAAGAAATTCCAATCCCGAATAAGGTTGTACCTCAAATTGAAATAGAAGAAAAAGAAATTGTCAATAACTTGTCTGAAAAGGATTCTGAAAGTGATTCGGACATGGAGGAGATTGATTGTTCCTCTTTGATTTTGTTAAAGTCATCCTCCATATCCGAATCGACCTCCGAAGACTTCTCACAAATGTCTTCGGTGGACAAAGGAAAAACAAAAATAAATTGTGAATCAAAAATTCTTGAAACCAAAGAAACTTCAAATTTTAAACTTCAAATCATAGATGAATCTGTCTCTTACGATCAATATCTCAAGGATAACTCAAAAAGGCTAGTCCATTTGGCATGTATCTATCCTAAGGTTTCCTACTTCAAAAACTCAATTTTTGTAAAACCCGGTGGATTATCCTTAATTGATAATGAATTGCAAAAACTTCTTGAAAAGGATAACTCCACCGTTACAAATGAAAGATTTTTCTCATCATCCAAAATGGTCGAGAATGAAATGAATGAGAAAATGGAAGTAAAAATAAATATAAGGAAACAAGAACTATATGGCCACAACGTATATAATCGTCTTTGTTTTGAAAAGGAGAAAGTGCCCGAAAACATGTCACACTTACTAAATCTCAAGAACGACGATCACATTTACATTAATCGAAACTACAAACAAATTCAGGTTGTGGAAAAACCCACAGTTCCGAAGATGGATGTATTGGAATTAATGGAATCTTGTGAATGTGTCCCTTTTTCACATAATCCTGAAAATGAAATTTCAAAATCAAAAGTTTCAACAAACAAAACTGCATAACAAGTTCTACAAAAGCCAAAATCAGCAGTGAAGATTTCAAAACCATCTCAAAAACCCACTGTTGAGAATTCGAAAACCAAGCAAACCCTAAATCTTGTGAAAAGAAAAACTCCTTTTAGAGATTCGAAACAAAATGAAGCAATTGCTTCCACTTCTGGTACAAAGCCTGTTTGCTCAAAAATCTCAGAAGTTAAAAATCGAAATGAAAAACCAACCTTTACACCAACGAAACCTAACTTTCCAAATCCTAAATTTCGAAAACCAACGAAGAAAACATTTTCAAAAGCAAACAATCTGATAGATACATTCCACAAATGGCTGGACAACAATTTGGAAATGTTTAAGGATAAGGATCTCTCATTAAATGACTTTAAATTGGCATACGAAGAGTATCTTTGTACCTCTACGTTGTGTAGCTCAATTTCAACAAAGTCAAAAATGGAAATACCAAAACAAAATTGGAGAAGAAATGATCTTAAAGAAAACTTAACTGCAAAAACAAAAACTTCAAAATCTTCAAAATCCTCTAAATCAAAACATTCTATTCAAAAATGGGTTCCGAAGTCTATCATTTTGTCAGTCACTTCGAACTCATCATTTTCAAATACAAACTCTTCTGAATCCTGCTCAAACACTTCGGAATTATGCTCATCACATGAGGCTTCGGAGAATTTGATTAATTTAAATGCAAATGAAATTTCTGAAGAGGCCGTGGAAAAATGGATTCAATAATCCTTTGCTTACCCTGAGGACCCAAGATTGATTGGGTACCAACTCCTTCTTGATTGATTGCAGGTTATGTCTGATGAGCGGTATGATTCAAAATGGTACATGGATAGTGGCTGCTCAAGACATATGACTGGGAGGAAGGAATATCTCAGGGATTACAGGAATTTGGATGATGCTGGTAATGTACGCTTTGGTAATAATGAAACATGTCCAATTCGGGGATATGGAAAAATAACAAATGGCCAATTCACTATCAACCGAGTGGCATTTGTTGAAGGATTAAAACATAATCTTGTGAGTATATCTCAATTGGTGGTTGGAACGGGAAACGCTGTAACTTTCAACAACCAAGGGAGTGTAATCACCAAAGAAGCAACAAACGAAGTCTTACTGAAATCAGAAAGGAAGGGATCTATGTTTCCCTTAAATATAAAGCCAGTGACCGGTGGGCAATCACTATGTCTTCTCTCCAAAGCCAACTCCGATGTCAGCTGGTTATGGCACCGAAGACTCGCCCATCTGAACTTCAAAGATCTGAACAAATTGGTGGCCATGGATTTGGTTCGAGGTATGCCAGCTCTCAAATTTGACAATGATTCTCTCTGCTCTGCATGTGAACATGGCAAGCAGACAAAACAAAGACATCCTACAGTGATCAACCCCAAAATCACCGAACCGCTTTCTGTTCTATACATAGATTTGTATGGACCATCTGCAATAGAATCAATAGGAAAGAAGAAGTACATTCTGGTTATTGTTGATGACTATTCAAGGTTTACTTGGGTGTTGTTCCTCCGAAATAAATCTGATGCAGCTGAAGAAATCATCAACTTTATAAAGAAAATGGAATTGATGCTCAACAAGAAAGTCCGAACTGTGCACAGTGACAACGGTTCGGAGTTTAAAAATCAGACTCTTGATGGATTCTTGAAAACAAAGGAAAAAGTATGGAAAGAATGAAAAATCAAGAGAATACGTACGCGCGCCGCGGATTTATCTTCTGCGCGACGCGGGCGTAAGGCGGTGGAACACATTTGAATGACGAAAAAACGGGGAACGGATAAGTACGCGCGCCGCGGATTTCACTTATGCGCGGCGCGGTCACGGGAAATTTGCAACTATAAATAGAGGCATTTCCAGCCGAAAACCCTAGCAAAGACCGGGGGTAAACATCGACCTAGAAGCTCTTTGACTCGAGGATTCCATTTCAGAAGCTATCATTTGGTATTTTTCATGTTTTAGATTTTATTTCATTTTAGTTAAACGTTTGTAAGCTTTGAGTTGAATCTTTGGGTGTGACAACCATTGATCTTCAGCTTAGGGTTTTGTTTTTAGTAGTGTTTGGTTACTGATTTGATGTTGGATATTGGTTTTGAGTGAATGAAATCATTCGGTTACATTAAATATTGATTTTTCGATATTTTGGATGTTAGTTTGTGTTTTGGTTGTTTGTTTGTATGTGGATTTTGTTTGTGACTTGGTTGGGACTGTTTCCCTTTGCTGAAAACAGTAGCTAACTCGGTTAGGTTAGACATTAAACCTTGGCTATTAACTGTCTCATAGAACTGTTGGTTATTAGCTAGTTTATGCTTTGCTTGGTTTTTGCTAGTTTGAATGCCTTCAATTGCTTCTGATTCAGAGATGTACTTCTGAGTTCAGAAAGTAACTAGGTCATTTGAGCTTGGCTAAACTTGGCTTGAGTGTTGGAATATTGTTTCAAGGTAGAAAGATAGAAATTAGTTCCTCCGACTATAGCTGTGACACTATTAGTTGGTAATCTCTCATCTAAGCTAACCACGTAGCTCCTGTGGATCGACCCTGACTCCACTATACTAGTGAATGTTAGGTTATCTCTTATTTTTGACCGCATGACGACCTCTGCGTGCACGTCAAATTTTGGCGCCGTTGCCGGGGAGCTGTGAGCTTAGGTTAGGTGAGTTGTAGGACTTAGTTTCTGATTTTTTTTTTTATGTTTGATTTTTTGTTTGCTGATTTTTGGTATGTGTACATCCTTATAATGGGTGATTACATGTACTCAGATCAATATTATGAAGATTATGAAAATCCGGCCGACACCTATTACGAGGATGGTTGCTACAATGGATCATTCGATGACAATGGATGGCGGACCGAGGAGTCATCTCAGCTTGAGAATTCTGTAACTTGGGCCCAACTTTGGGTATTCATGTATAACAACTACCATGAGCAGAAGGACCAGGCTGAAGCTCTTGAAAAAGTGCAAGCTTCTTTAGATAGGTTAGAGGAAAGTTGGAAATGTTCACCACCTTCGCTAGAACCGGAAGTGAGTGATTTTTATACCAATGATAATGTGTGTGAACTTGCATCACCTGAATATGTGATGGAAGGGCATACACTGTGGGAAAATCAAGAGACCATTGAGATGGTCGAAACGGTTGTTGAGGAAGAGGTTGTAGGTGACAATGCTACCTTTGACACAACAACTTTTGATGTTTTTGAGAGTGTTAGTAATGTTGATCTGGTGTTGGGTGAATCCATACCATCACCAGAAAATTTGGTTGATAAGGATGTTGTGGAGGGGGCTGTAAGTGACAGTACAGATCCCAGCCCAACAACTCCTGAAATTTTTGAAGTTGTTGATGTTTTTAGGGAAGGTGGTGTAGATGACAATATTACCCCCAACCCTGTGATTTTTGAAAATTTTGAGAAATTTGAAGGCAAGGATCCGGTGATGGGTGACTTTGTACCACCATCAGATCAAATAAGTCACTCACTCTTGGTCCCGATCCACCTGTTGGACGATGATCAAGAAGATGATGCTGATGAGTTGATTTTTGAAAATAATAAACAAGATTTTATCGCCACTCATGATCCATTCATGAATGGAAAATTAGATGTGATCAATACCATCGATGAGGACATATGGAAGCATCCTGATATGTTGCCTTCCGATTCCATTCGATTGGAAAATTTTTATCAGTACTACAAACCAAAATTGCAACCTGAAGATAGCATGCGAGACACTAGCAACCGAGGTGTGAAACAACTACATCAAGCGGCACTAGGCGCGCTTCATGTCAAGCCTTTGAATTTGAAGAGATATAGAAGGAAGGATCGAGCTTGGAGGTTCAAAGCTACCTCCAAGCATTCACGGGAGTTAATTAGAAAGAAGCAACTGGGCAGCAGCAGGCGAACCAGTAAGCCATTCGACCCAGGAAAGCTGAAGGAGCATGAGGACAACAAAGGGACGGTGGTGACTGAAAATCAGCGAAGGAAGAAGGCGTACGATCCACCGTAGCTGTAGAATAATAGGAACAACACGTCTGGCTGAAGACGTTAAACTTAGCGCTTGTTGGGAGGCAACCCATCATGTCATAAGTGGGTTTTATATTTCTTAGGATTAATTTAGAAAATACATCAATCTTTTGCAGGTATTAGTGATCTGAAGCAAGTGTGGGGTCGTGTGAAAAGTTTTGAAATCTTCAAGACCGCGCCGCGGATTTTTGAATTGCGCGACGCGGGTTCGAAACTCAACCCGATGCGCAGGGGTTGATTTGGCGACACGCGCGTCGCAGAAACGAGAAATGCGCGCCGCGGGAAACGATCAGACGGTGTTTGCCCTTATACGGTGAGCCGCGGCTCACAACTCAAATCACACGACTCGGAGCTCTGGTGATCAAAAATTTCTTGCATTTTTTTTGCTTATTGTGTTTCTACTACCAAGATGATGTTCAGATTGGACCACGCCTTCCTCCAGTTTCCCGCGGGACTTGACAGTTCAGTGGAGTATATCTCGCGGAGGGATGCATTGATTCGTCGCCGGGTCCTTGAGGCGACAGTTATCGACCGGGATATCCTGAGGGATGCAGGGCTTTGGGATGCGATCGAGCCGTTTCTGCACCGCACCTGGACCCACGAGGAGGCATCATTCACCTGCCGTGGTTGGGACAGGATTATGGCCACGGACGAGTATGTGGTCTACACGGAGTTGCTACTGGAGTTCATCTCCACTATCCAGTTCGCACCACGAGCAGGGGACCCACGCTCCAGACTGGTGCGTTTTCGTTTGGGAGGTGTGCACAGGGAGTGCAACCTCCGGGAGTTTGGGAGGCGCACAGGTATCTATACTGAGCAGGACTTCCAGCATCGCTATTTCACCCGATTCTTCGGGTCGTGCATTCAGGGGGAGCCGGAGCGCCCTCCCAACATGGAGGTTTGGACATCGCTGTCCAATGTGATGTACGAGGCAGGAACTTCGAGGGAGAGTCACCTCCGCGACCCACTTCACCGTCTCATGCACTGGATCGTCTCCACCTCCATCATGCATCGGGAGGGGGGCGAGAAGGTGTCGGGCGACGACATGACGTATTTGTGGATCCTCCTCGACCCGTCCCGATTCCTCCACCTCCCCTACGCCCTTGCGATCGCTCTCTCCACCTACGCGACTGACGCCTCCTCCAGCAGCCCACTAGCCAGGGGGTACTTCATTACCCGCCTGGCCCGCTCATATGGTATTCTCACTGCCCCCGTGGCAGCTTCCTTGACCGCTCTGCCTCCATCGCGCACTACAGCACGCACGCTGGAGAGGATGCGGCTCATTGAGCTGCAGCGCCCGGGGCAGTACATACGGGCACCGACCGAGCCTCCTCAGGCACCTCAGCCTGCATATGCCCAGCCCGGCAGGAGACGCCGGAGACAGGAGCCAGCAGCACCAGAGCCGGCACAGCCGCAGCCACAGCTGGATGACCCACCAGCCCTCCGCCGGCTGGAGGCTAGAGTCACGAGGATCGAGGACCAGCTCTTAAGGACCCAGGACCAGCTCGAGTGGATCGGGGAGGTACTTGTACAGATCGCATCAGCCCAGGGCAGACACCCCCGACCATTCCCAGCCAGGTCCCAGGATCACGAGGCTGGACCCTCCAGGCCACCGGGTAGTGATTGATGTTTCTTTTTCTTTTTCTTTCTTTCTTTTTATTTTTTGGGATATATTTATAAACTTATGACACATCTATCTGTATATTATTTTTTTCTGTCATGTGTGTTTTAATTTATTTGTTACGTGATGCATGATATACCAAATTGAGAGGGAGTTGTCTCAGACAAGTGTGGGGTCACCGTGCCCCCTCCACTTTTCTTGACCACCGGCGTGTCCTACTGTAGCGCTACAACTCCAGCATATGAATCAAGGATCCGATTGTACGCATTATACCTGTGATATTGAGCACCAAGCAGTCTACCGTCCAAAAAGGGGTAACTCTTTCTCCCTTGTTTTGAATTAATTTTTGTACAACGGGGACGTTGTACGGTTTTAAGTGTGGGGTGTGGACGGTCGAAAGAGATATTTTTGAAATCTTTGCAGAAATGATCAATTTTTCAATTTTTAGCAATATTTTTTCAAAATTTTTAATGAATTGCAATTTTGAAATGAATGGTTTGTGATTGTGATAGCATTAGTATTTTTCAAGAAATACTATTTATTTGTGATCATACTATTAGTTAGTCAAATAAGTTGAGTTTTACGAGTTTAGAAGATTGAGCCGTTTTAGGATTGGAATTTAGGAAGGAAAAGTCAGTCAGTGGCCTTTGTTGTTCGAGCCGGTAGGTCTAAAATGGGTGGGCCTTATGCACCTTACCACCTAATATCGTCTGGTCTGGGATGGTATTTCTGAAAGCTCGCTACACGGACAACATCGAAAGTCATGGACAATTCCTTAATGGTCTTTAGAATCTGAACGAGTAAGTACAGTTCATTATGGACAGAAAGTTTGTAATCAAGGGTTCTTTAGAAAGCCATGAATTCCAAAGAACAACTCAATTATGTTTTCACGAACTATTCCATTCTAACTCGAAGAGCAATAAACTTTGAAACTAAACACAGTCAAAAATTGTTCGATTCTCTATTATAATTTGTTAAAAACTCTCTTGCTTGGGGACAAGCAAGGCACAAGTGTGGGGTGTTTGACAACGCCTAGTGATATCAAGTATTTTAGGCGTTGTTGAGCCCTATTCTTGGTAAAATTATATCAAATATGCATGGGTATTCTCACTTTTCGTGCCAGGACTTGTCTGGAGAAAAAGAACAGAAACAGGGACTAAAAGTGTACAAAAGGAAAAAGTATGGAAAGAATGAAAAATCAAGAGAAGACGTACGCGCGCCGCGGATTTATCTTCTGCGCGACGCGGGCGTAAGGCGGTGGAACACATTTGAATGACGAAAAAACGGGGAACGGATAAGTACGCGCGCCGCGGATTTCACTTATGCGCGGCGCGGTCACGGGAAATTTGCAACTATAAATAGAGGCATTTCCAGCCGAAAACCCTAGCAAAGACCGGGGGTAAACATCGACCTAGAAGCTCTTTGACTCGAGGATTCCATTTCAGAAGCTATCATTTGGTATTTTCATGTTTTAGATTTTATTTCATTTTAGTTAAACGTTTGTAAGCTTTGAGTTGAATCTTTGGGTGTGACAACCATTGATCTTCAGCTTAGGGTTTTGTTTTTAGTAGTGTTTGCTTACTGATTTGATGTTGGATATTGGTTTTGAGTGAATGAAATCATTCGGTTACATTAAATATTGATTTTTCGGTATTTTGGATGTTAGTTTGTGTTTTGGTTGTTTGTTTGTATGTGGATTTTGTTTGTGACTTGGTTGGGACTGTTTCCCTTTGCTGAAAACAGTAGCTAACTCGGTTAGGTTAGACATTAAACCTTGGCTATTAACTGTCTCATAGAACTGTTGGTTATTAGCTAGTTTATGCTTTGCTTGGTTTTTGCTAGTTTGAATGCCTTCAATTGCTTCTGATTCAGAGATGTACTTCTGAGTTCAGAAAGTAACTAGGTCATTTGAGCTTGGCTAAACTTGGCTTGAGTGTTGGAATATTGTTTCAAGGTAGAAAGATAGAAATTAGTTCCTCCGACTATAGCTGTGACACTATTAGTTGGTAATCTCTCATCTAGGCTAACCACGTAGCTCCTGTGGATCGACCCTGACTCCACTATACTAGTGAATGTTAGGTTATCTCTTATTTTTGACCGCATGACGACCTCTGCGTGCACGTCAGACTCCGAAGTCGGAGCACCAGACAACCATGAGTCCGAACTCTCCAAGCTCACAGACGGACCCGATGACTCTTCTACAAGCAGCATACAAAGACCATCTTCTATTGAAGAAGAGTCATCTAACCAAAGTTTGGAAAATGTAAGTGTTGAGGGGGAGCCATCAAACCGATGTGCTGGAAATTTAAGGACTAATGATGAATCAACCAACAGTCCAAGAGGATCCAACACTCTTGTCTCTACTCCCTAGTCAATTTCAAATATCATATCCATGTATCCAACAATCCAGGGGGAGCCAGAGATTGCCACTCCGAATTCAGCCACAACACTCACTTCGGATGAAGATACAACTTCCTCAACACCAACAAACGTCCAGGGGGAGCACATATCAAACTCAACCTCACAAATGCACACACTTCATGTAACACCCGACTTATTAACCAAAAACACCCCAAAAATTTTCATTTTTCAAACCAAATATTTTACAATTAAAACATAAGTAGGGGTATTAGTTAATACAATACGAGTACAAGAGTATCACGAAGTACAATACATAAAATATTATACATTCTTCAAGCCGGGTCGTTACTTCAAATACTAAGTCCTCAGTCACGGACTTTATCCTTTCCCTTGGCGGGATCACGCTCACCTGCAGGGACATATCAAATAAACGGTGAGCTATAAAGCCTAATGAGTAATCAAATCAAGAATAACATGTATAAGAATAAAATTCTCTATACAAAGTCAAATATGTATTATCATACAATACAAAATCAAATATGGCTCACGGGTTAGCCCGCTGTTGCCTTGGCTCACGGGTTAGCCCGCTGTTGCCTAGACTCACGGCTTATCCGGTCTTGTCTATATAAGTTTGACTCACAGCTCCGTTCTTGTCTATTAAAGACTCACGGCTTATCTGGTCTTGTCATATCACAGTTTACATGGATATATTGACTCACAGCTCCGTTCTTGTCTATCACAGACTCACGGCTTATCTGGTCTTGTCATATTTCAAATCAAGTAATTTGTCATTTTTGTCCCCCAAGATCATATTCATCTGCAGCTGCTCATATAACATATATCACAACGGATAACAGTGAGATTACTCACCTGAAGGTTTGCTACAACTAGCGTTTGTTGTTCCTTGCTTTCCAATGTAATCCGTAGGGTTTTGTCCCGTACCTATAATTCCATTTATATTCAAAATGATTATAGGTTAATAACCATTCCAATTAACTCTAATACAATAGAGTGCAATACAATATCATTATAAACAATGCCTAGTTAATAAACTTTCCGTTTACTAACTTTTTATGAATTTTACTATTCACCGAGGCATTCGAATCGATCTACAGTGCCCTCGAGGGGTCGAAAACTTGATATAAAAATTTTCCCAAACTTTTCAGACCATAACGAGCCTACGGTTCAAGTTTGAGCTAAATCGGACAAGCCAAACAAAAGTTAGCATTTTTGATCCCCTGCCTGGCCCCTGCCTTGGAGGCGCACTGCGCCTAGAATAGGGCGCACTACGCCCTGCGCCAGTGCTGCCTCCTGGGCAGTCGCGATTTGTGCACTGTAGCTTGTAGTTTTGGTCTATAAGTTCTTAATGCTGTTTTTAATCGTTTGGGGTTTATTCCTAGGCTAAAACCTTACATTTTAACAAGGTTTTTAACCCCCAAAACACACTCAATCAATCATATGAAGAATTAGGGTTCTTAGTTCTAACAACCCCAAAACTTCAAATTCATCCAAAATAACAATCTACTTCCATTTTCTTGGATTAAGCCCTTATTATTATGACTTAATGGAAGTATCTAACCATTTTAACCACACAATTATAACTGCAAATGCAGTTTTTGAGTTCTACAAAACTCATCAAGAACAAACCAATAAGAACTTGGAATACTAACCTTTCAAGTTTCCAATTCTACCATTTGAAGCTATAATCCGATTTTCAAGCTTCAATCTTCAAGAATTCTTCCACAATTCTGCAACTCCCGTACAAAGAAACCCTACCGTAGCTCACCAAAATTCTGCACAAAATGGGAGAAGCTTCCAACCTTTTATACTTCCAGAAATTGCATTTTGGTCCCTAGAGTTGCATATTTTGAACTTTTGCCACAATTTACACAATTTATGACAAAAATCAACTTTTATAACATTTTAAGTCCAAGACTCAAAATATTATTACAAAACAAGTCCTTTTCTGTCCAAAAGACCAAATTATCCTTCTAAGGTAAAATGACCATTTTGCCCTTTTTATTATAATTATATAATAACATGTTTTGGCGTTACAAATTCTCCCCTCCTTCAAGAGATTTCGTCCCCGAAATCATACAAAAAGTTGAGGGTATTTCTCCTTCATTTCACTTTCGGTCTCCCACGTCATGTCGGAACCTTTGTGATGACGCCAAAGTACTTTCACCATGCTGATCTTCTTATTCCGCAGCTGTCTTACCTTGCGGTCTAACACCCTCTCGGGTTGTTCCGGATATCTCAAATTTTCATCTACCTCAATTTCAGCAAGAGGTACATGTTGAGACTTATCAAACAAAGTTTTCCTTAAATGGGACACATGGAATACATCATGTATACCATGAAGTTCATCAGGTAACTCCAATCTATACGCCACGGCTCCAACTCTTTGGGATATATGGAAAGGTCCAATGAAGCGAGGACTCAACTTCCCTTTCTTCCCAAAACGAATTAGGCCTTTCCAAGGGGATACTTTGAGCATTACCATATCTCCTACTTGGAATTCTATCGGTTTCACCCGTTTGTCCGCATATTGTTTCTGTCTATTCTGAGCTACTTTCAAATTTTCGCGTATCAGTTTGATCTTTTCTTCAGTCTGTGCTACAATTTCAGGTCCAGCCAACGGCTTTTCCCCAACTTCAGTCCAGCAAGTCGGAGTACGACACAGTGCTCCATACAATGCCTCATACGGGGCCATCTAAATGCTGGAATGATAGCTGTTATTGTACGCGAATTCCACTAAAGGCAAATGATCTTCCCAGCTTCCACCGAAATCTATGACACAAGTTCTCAACATGTCTTCCAAAGTCTGGATTGTTCTTTCACTCTGACCATCGGTCTGCGGGTGATATGCGGTACTCATAAGTATTTTTGTACCCAATTGCTTTTGAAGACTCTGCCAAAAATGAGAAGTAAATCTACTATCTCGGTCCGATACTATCGATGCTGGAAGTCCATGCCGACAAATCACCTCATCAATGTAGATTTTCGCCAGTTGATCTACTCTGTACCTTTCTTTATATGGTATAAATTGTGCCGATTTAGTCAATCGATCAACAATCACCCATATGGAATCATAACCTCGCGGTGTCCGCGGCAACTTTGTTACAAAATCCATGGTAATATGGTCCCACTTCTTCTCTGGAACCGGCAATGGTTGTATTTCCCCATACGGTTTCTGATGGTTTGACTTAACTTGAAGACAAGTCAAACATCTTTCCACAAATCTTCCAACATCTCTCTTCATTCCAGGCCACCAATACATCGGTTTTAACGTCCGATACATCTTGGTACTGCCCGGATGAACTGCATAACGACTATAGTGTGCATCTTCTAGAAGCAAGTTTCGTGCCTCTCCTTGTTTTGGGACCCATATTCGACCTCTGAAGGTCTTCAATTTCTGAGCACTTTCTTCCAAATGCTTTAAATATCCAACCATTCTTTCACTTTTTACATTCTCTGGCTTACACGCTTCTTCTTGTGCTGAACGAATTAATTCTGGTAACCGGCTTACTACACCCATGCATGCGGATGTAACTTTCAGAGGAGCTTCTTTTCGACTTAGAGCATCTGCCACCACGTTCGCCTTGCCAGGGTGGTACTGAATTTCACAATCAAAGTCTTTCAGTAGATCCATCCACCTTTGCTGTCTCATATTAAGCTCTTTTTGATCGAAGAGGTACTTCAGGCTCTTATGATCAGTGTAAATAACAAACTTTACACCGTATAAATAATGCCTCCATAACTTCAATGCTAGAACCACCGCAGCTAATTCCAGATCATGAACTGGATACTTCTTCTCGGCATCTTTTAATTGGCGGGACGCATAGGCTATGACCCAACCTTTCTGCATTAGCACACAACCAAGACCAATTCTAGAAGCATCGCTGTAGATCACATACTCTTCTCCGTTCTGTGGTAGTGCTAACACTGGTGCTTCACATAAAGATTGTTTCAATTTCTGAAACGCTTCTTGCTGCTTTTCGGCCCATGTGAACTTTTCACCTTTCTTAGTTAACTTGGTCAACGGAGCAGCTATCGAAGAGAAATTCTCGACAAATCTTCTATAATAGCCTGTTAAACCAAGGAAACTTCGTATTTCAGTTGGACTCCGGGGCGGTTCCCACTTCATCACGGCCTCAATCTTTGCTGGATCTACTTTCACCCCTTCAGCATTGATTACATGGCCAAGAAATTGAACTTCTCTTAGCCAGAATTCACACTTGGAGAATTTTGCATACAACTTCTCCCGGCGAAGCAACTCCAACACTTGTCGCAGATGCACTTCATGTTCGGCTTGGCTTCACGAATATACCAAGATATCATCTATGAATACTATCACCGAGGTATTAAGGAACGGTCGACACACCCGGTTCATGAGATCCATGAATACGGCTGGAGCATTGGTTTACCCGAAAGGCATCACCAAAAACTCATAGTGACCGTATCGCGTTCGGAAAGCTGTCTTCGGAATGTCAGATTCTCGAATCTTCAGCTGATGGTAACCCGACCTCAGGTCAATCTTAGAAAAATAGGACGCGCCTTGTAGATGATCAAACAAGTCGTCTATTCTGGGTAGCGGGTACTTGTTCTTTACTGTGATCTTGTTTAATTCCCGATAGTCAATACACATGCGCATCGACCCATCTTTCTTCTTAACAAACAGGATAGGGGCTCCCCAAGGCGATGTACTCGGTCTGATGAAACCCCTGTCTAACAATTCTTCCAGTTTCTTCCGCAGTTCCACCATCTCTGAAAGTGCTAAACGGTATGGAGCTCGGGCAACAGGTGCAGCTCCCGGAATTAGTTCAATCGTGAACTCAACCTGTCGATCGGGTGGCAACCCTGGAAGTTCATCTGGAAACACCTCTGGGAATTCATTTACCACGTTCACATTCGCTACTCCCACTTTGACTGGCTTAGCCACCGCTACATAGGCCAAATAAGACATCCCTCCTTTACTAATACAGCTTCGGGCTTGAGCAAAGGAGATAACTGGCATTCTTAACCGAGGTCGTTCACCCTGAATCTTTATCCATTCCCCCTCCGGTGATAATACCGTGATGTTTTTATTTCTACAATCCATGTTGGCATAAATCGTTGCCAACCAATCCATCCCCACAATTACACCAAATTCATTGGTAGTCATCGGCTTCAAATCTATAGGGAAAACGGTCCCGTAGATTTTAAGCTGACAACCTTCCAGATGTTCAGAAACCCAAACATATCGGCCGTCCGCTATAGCCACTTCCAAGCGTTCATCCATTGGGGTTAACAGTACATTTAGGCGAGGCAACAAAGACTCCGATACAAAACAGTGTGTAGCCCCTGGATCAAATATAACATATACAGGTATGGTATTGAGAGTAAAGATACATGTAACCACATCCGTCTTCTCACGAGCTTCTTCCACGGTCATCTGGAAAGCTCGCGAGGCCACCGGTCGTCCCCTGTTCTTCGACTCTTCTTTCTTTCCCACTTGATCTTCCCTAGGTCTTTCACTGTATACTCCAGATTTCAGTTGGGGACAGTTCAGGCGAATATGATCCGTAGCCCCGCATTGGAAACACCTACGGTCCGCCCGACAGTCCCGTGTAAGATGACCCGTTTTTCCACAATTTCGGCAGCTAACTGACCCAGTATCGCTGCGACAACTGCCCGTGTGCCTTTTTCTGCATTTTTCACACCACTTGCCTTCATCTTTCTGGCCTTTTCCCCTAGACCCGGATTGTTGCGACTTTTTCTGAGGCGTCCAACCTTGGTCTTCCGCCTTTCGTTTCGTTTCCAAGACTTTCTTTTCGTCTTCTTGTCGCTTCAGTTCTGTTTCTCTTTCCGTGGCTCGATCCACCACTTGTCGGAAAGTAGGTAGTTTCAGCGGTTGCACGATTTCTCTAATTCAGGTCGTCAACCCCCAGACATACTTATCAATCTTCCTCTTTTCGGTATTGATATGATGTTATGCAAATCTAGCTTTCTCTAGAAAGCTAAGAGTATATTTTTTAACAGATCGGGAACCCTGTTCCATGTGCAGGAACTCATCCTCCAATTGCTTTATTGCTACTTCAGAACAGTATTCTTCATTGAACTTAATCTTGAATTGCTCCCAAGGTATCGATTGGGATGAATCAAGATCCAGTGATTTGTAGTAAATTTGCCACCAATGTAGTGCACCGCTTGTGAGTTGGTTCGTGGCAAACTCTACTTTATCATTTTCCGCACATTTGCTTACTCGGAACACCTTCTCAATATGCATGATCCATTCCATAGCTTTGACTGGATCATCTGTCCCCGAGAATTCCTTTGGTTTACAACCAAGGAAGGCTTTATACGTACACCCAACTTTCTTTATCGAGGCTTCCCCACCTTGAGTTTCTTTTACTGCCCGGGCACGACTTTCTCCCTGGCTTTCATCTTCCGACTGCCTGTCATGAACGCTTTTTGCAGCCTCTTCAGTAGGATTAGGATTGGCACTCGGATTAGGATTGCCACTCGGGTTGGGATTATTTGTTAACGTAGGCATCATCTGCCTAACTACTTCTTCCACAATAGCTCGTATATCAGGTGGATTTTCTCCCACCAGTTCCCGTGCTGGTGCTCTTCGCCCAACAGAGCCGCGTGACCTAGCTGGTCCACTTCTTGCAGTTCCACGCGAATTCACACCAGTGGGATTACTTCATGTATTTCTCATACTTCAAAATTTCAGCAAACCGTTAGATTACATATATAATAATAAACTCATATATATATATATATATATATATCTAACAGTCTATTTATCTATTCTTCTCTCAAGGTTTAAGTCCAGGAATCTAGTCTAAGACACCTAGTTCACTTAAACCACGGCTCTGATACCAACTTGTAACACCCGACTTATTAACCAAAAACACCCCAAAAATTTTCATTTTTCAAACCAAATATTTTACAATTAAAACATAAGTAGGGGTATTAGTTAATACAATACGAGTACAAGAGTATCACGAAGTACAATACATAAAATATTATACATTCTTCAAGCCGGGTCGTTACTTCAAATACTAAGTCCTCAGTCACGGACTTTATCCTTTCCCTTGGCGGGATCACGCTCACCTGCAGGGACATATCAAATAAACGGTGAGCTATAAAGCCCAATGAGTAATCAAATCAAGAATAACATGTATAAGAATAAAATTCTCTATACAAAGTCAAATATGTATTATCATACAATACAAAATCAAATATGGCTCACGGGTTAGCCTGCTGTTGCCTTGGCTCACGGGTTAGCCCGCTGTTGCCTAGACTCACGGCTTATCCGGTCTTGTCTATATAAGTTTGACTCACAGCTCCATTCTTTCCTATTAAAGACTCACGGCTTATCTGGTCTTGTCATATCACAGTTTACATGGATATATTGTCTCACAGCTCCGTTCTTGTCTATCATAGACTCACGGCTTATCTGGTCTTGTCATATTTCAAATCAAGTAATTTGTCATTTTTGTCCCCCAAGATCATATTCATCTGCAGCTGCTCATATAACATATATCACAACGGATAACAGTGAGATTACTCACCTGAAGGTTTGCTACAACTAGCGTTTGTTGTTCCTTGCTTTCCAATGTAATCCGTAGGGTTTTGTCCCGTACCTATAATTCCATTTATTTTCAAAATGATTATAGGTTAATAACCATTCCAATTAACTCTAATACAATAGAGTGCAATACAATATCATTATAAACAATGCCTAGTTAATAAACTTTCCGTTTACTAACTTTTTATGAATTTTACTATTCACCGAGGCATTCGAATCGATCTACAGTGCCCCCGAGGGGTCGAAAACTTGATATAAAAATTTTCCCAAACTTTTCAGACCATAACGAGCCTACGGTTCAAGTTTGAGCTAAATCGGACAAGCCAAACAAAAGTTAGCATTTTTGATCCCCTGCCTGGCCCCTGCCTTGGAGGCGCACTGCGCCTAGAATAGGGCGCACTGCGCCCTGTGCCAATGCTGCCTCCTGGGCAGTCGCGATTTGTGCACTGTAGCTTGCAGTTTTGGTCTATAAGTTCTTAATGCTGTTCTTAATCGTTTGGGGTTTATTCCTAGGCTAAAACCTTACATTTTAACAAGGTTTTTAACCCCCAAAACACACTCAATCAATCATATGAAGAATTAGGGTTCTTAGTTCTAACAACCCCAAAACTTCAAATTCATCCAAAATAACAATCTACTTCCATTTTCTTGGATTAAGCCCTTATTATTATGACTTAATGGAAGTATCTAACCATTTTAACGACACAATTATAATTGCAAATGCAGTTTTTGAGTTCTACAAAACTCATCAAGAACAAACCAATAAGAACTTGGAATACTAACCTTTCAAGTTTCCAATTCTACCCTTTGAAGCTATAATCCGATTTTCAAGCTTCAATCTTCAAGAATTCTTCCACAATTCTGCAACTCCCGTACAAAGAAACCCTCCCGTAGCTCACCAAAATTCTGCACAAAATGGGAGAAGCTTCCAACCTTTTATACTTCCAAAAATTGCATTTTGGTCCCTAGAGTTGCATATTTTGAACTTTTGCCACAATTTACACAATTTATGACAAAAATCAACTTTTATAACATTTTAAGTCCAAGACTCAAAATATTATTACAAAACAAGTCCTTTTCTGTCCAAAAGACCAAATTACCCTTCTAAGGTAAAATGACCATTTTGCCCTTTTTATTATAATTATATAATAACATGTTTTGGCGTTACACTTCAAACCAACACAAATTCGAATAATCACTTGCTAATGGGTGATTTTCCCTCCACTTCGGGATATCCCTCAGACATTGAGGACATCGATGCTGAAGGACCTCCTGATTTTGATCCAAACTATCCTCCTTTGGACAAATGGAAGAAAAATCATCCTCCATCACTTGTCATCGGTGATGTTCGAGATAAAGTACTGACTCGTGCACAACTTCACCAAAATCAATTAGATCTCAACAAAAATTCAGAGTTGTGCATGTTCAATGTCTTTATCTCTAAGGTAGAACCTAAGAATGTTAAAGATGCATTTGATCACTCAGACTGGATTGAAGCAATGCAGTTGGAATTAGAAGAATTTGAAAGAAACAAAGTCTGGAGGCTAATTCCAAAACCTGCAAATGCCTCAATTGTCGGTCTCAAATGGTTGTACCGTAACAAGCTAGACACCGAAGGCAACGTAGTTCGGAACAAAGCTAGGTTGGTTGTCAAGGGTTACTGTCAACATGAGGGGATCGATTATGAAGAAACTTTTGCTCCTGTTGCCAGACTCGAATCAGTTCGGATATTTTTAGCTTATGCTGCACACAAAAATTTTGATGTCTATCAAATGGATGTTAAATGTGCTTTTCTGAATGGTGATCTCGAGGAAACCGTTTTTGTTGAACAACCACCTGGTTTTGAAAGTAAAACTCATCCGAATTATTGTTATGTGCTAGACAAAGCAGTCTATGGTTTAAAACAAGCTCCAAGAGCTTGGTATGAAACCTTGACTAAATTTTTAAAAGAATCAAACTTTAAACAGGGATCAGTGGATCCAACACTTTTTAGAAAGAAAGTTGGATCTCACTTGATGTTAGTCCAAATTTATGTGGATGACATAATCTTTGGATCTACTGACCCCAATTTGTCAAAAGACTTTGAAAAACTGATGAAAAGCAAATTTCAAATGAGTATGATGGGAAAAATAAACTTTTTTCTTGGTTTTCAAATCAAACAATCTAAGGAGGGGATATTCATCAATCAACAAAAATATACGAAGAGTCTGCTTGAACGCTTCGGAATGACTAACTGCTCCAAAGCAAAAGTTCCTTTGCCTGCAGGTACAAGGTTAAATCCATCATTGGACAAACCAAAGACCGACATACAGCAATACTGAAGCATGATTGGATCATTACTCTATCTTACAGCCAGTCGTCCTGACATCATGTTTGCAGTCTGCAATTGTGCAAGGTATCAGGCTGATCCAAGGGAACCTCACTTGGCTGCTGTTAAGACAATATTCCGATATCTTCATGGAACTACTGCTTATGGTCTGTGGTATCCAGCAAACTCTGGTTTCTACATTCAAGCATACTCAGACTCCGATCTTGGGGGATGTTCCATTGATCGCAAGAGCACTTCGGGGGGTTGTCAATTCTTAGATGGAAAACTTATCATCTGGCAATCCAAGAAACAAACTTGTGTCTCTATCTCCACTGCAGAGGCTGAATATGTAGCAGCTGCAGCGTGTACTTCGCAGATCATTTGGATTCAGAGTCAATTGAAAGACTATGCCATTAATATGAGAAAAATTCCTTTGTTCTGTGACTCTCAAAGTGCAATTCGTATATGCCACAATCCAGTTCAACATTCTAAGACGAAGCATATAGCTCTTCGCTATCACTTCATCAAAAGTCATGTTGAGGAGGGGAATATTGAGGTGCACTTTGTTCACACTACAGAACAATTGGCAGATATTTTCACAAAGGCTCTAAATGAAGAAGCATTCACAAGAATCGTTCGAGGACTTGGAATGATAGATGGATCAACTCTTCAATAATTTTCAGATTTGTTCACTCTTACTCTGTTCTGAAATTTCACAAAAATAAACTCCGCAGTCCCCCGAAGTCAATTTTGTCTTCGGAGCTCATCGGAGAACTTGCTATCTTGAAAATTTACAAAAAGAATAGACTCCGCAGATCCCGAAGTCAATTCTGTCTTCGGAGGTCATCGGAGAAAAACAAGCAAAAACACTTGTCACTTCACCGCAGTATTCCGAAGTAAAATATCACTTCGGAGGTCTGCGGAACAAACTTTTCTTTAAAATAAACTCTTCAAATGCGAAAATCACTTGAACAAATGTTAACTTCATCCCTTATAGATAAAAATAAAGAGTTGTTTAAGACTAAGGAAATTCAAAAACAAGAAATATTTATACCAAACGAAAAGAAAATTCTGATGCAAATGACAAAATTTAAATTTACTCTCATGAATTAACCAAGTAAAGGACAAAACTTTGATTTTAGATTCTGAAAATCATACCTTATTGCACTAAAAGGTATTTGGGAATCGGCTTGAAACATTGGTAAGAAAACAGACTTCGAAATGAGGTCAAGGTTATTTTACACTTTGAAGCCTTGTTTGATTTCAATAACCTTAACATAATGTCTATTTCTAACCACCTTTCGAAACTTGACTCGCTTCAAATTCAAACTAATAATGTAGCCTCAAAACTACACAGGATAATTCAAGTGCTCCGAAGTTTTCATCAAAAATAGAACCAACATCGTTTGATAAGTAAATTTAAATCTCTTTTCATTAAATGATACAAAATTGAACTATATGAAGATTTTCACTCACAGGGATTGTTTAAAATAAAAACAAAAAGCATCAAAGAAAGAAACCAAATGGTGATGCTCTATGTCTTCATATAAGGAAATTCGTAAAATAAAACAAGAAAGAAAAATAGAAAACATTTGTCAAAAGAAACAAAGACAAACAAAAACCAAAAGATAACTAAGTGAATGCAAAAGAAAATTTAGCATTCAAAGGCTTATTCTTCTGTTTTAAATAACGGTACAAGGAGCTCCTATAACATAGTCGAGTACCTTGTAGAGGAATATGAACATTTCAAGTAGTCTGTCTTAAATGATAAAGTAGGAGTGGTGTACGAAGCTCAAAGGCTTGTCATCTGAGCTTAGTATCCAAACACTTCAACTGATGAAAAGGAATAAATTTTTCAAATGAATCTTCAAAACAATCCAATCAAACATTCTGAAACACTTCTGATGTTAAATTCATGAATGAAAACTTCTTTAAATTTCAAATACAAAGGATGTTATCTTTATTATATTTGAAAATTTTGAAGCACATAAGCACAACACAAAACATGTTTCCTAATGCGAAATTAAGTCAGTGATGAGGTGATTAGACTTAAAAATTCATGATCGATATTGAATCAAATAAACTTCCAAATGAAAAATGGACTTCCAACATGATTCGAACGACTCTGAACATTAACTCGAATAAATCATCTTTTCATAATATTCATGAAAACTAAGGTTAAACGACATACCACATCAGTCAAAAGAAAAATCAAAAACTTATAGAAAAACAAAAAAAAAAAAAAAAAAAAAAAAAACACATATGGACTTCGGTACAGTGATGAACACTTTGCAATCATTTGTCAATCACCGAAGTGACAGAATACTCTTCGGAGTCAATAGCAAACACACCGAAGTGAGGAACTTTATGCTCCGAAGCGTACCCTCAACGGTCATAATTTTTCATAACTGCGAAGTCAATTAAATGTTCAAATGATTTCCACATTTATGATAAATAACAGAGACAAACATTCCCTGAGTTTTAACCGTTTGCTTACAGCTGTCAATAAGAATTAAATGAAAAACATTAATCATAATGACGTCTCAAAAAGTTAACAGTTCAAATTTTGAATCGTTGTAACTGACAGCCGTATATTTCTCCTTTTTGCAGAGATAGTGGGGCAAGCAGGTGCTGAGGTGTCAACTTTCTACCGGACCATTTCAATCGTGCATTAAATGGCCTAGGGACCACGAATGCTATATAAACCTCTCACCTCTTCCATTGCACTCTTTACGCGAACACAACTCCCATTTCTCTCTGCAAACATACTCTCAAATAAATCCACAAACTCCTCATCTTCTTCATCTTCTTCATCTAACCTTCAATGGCAGCTGAAGCATCATCGCAAACTACTGAAGCCATGTCTATTCCAAATCTCAAGAATCAATCAGCAAACCTAGTTCTACGAAACGATCTATCTCTTTACCCTAAACCAATCGATGCATTGGTGGAATGCATGAAAAGATATGTACTTGGGTACGCCCTAACCTGCACTCCTTCCATCCCTGCAACTCTGGTTCACAGGGCACACTACACGTCCAATGCTCTGTTTGACTCCAACAACCAAGTCAAGTCAGTTATCTATGAAGTTGTCGACTCTAAGGGCAAAACGAAGAAAGTACAATTAACTAGAGAAAAATTCGCTGAAGCTCTTCGCCTTCCTGTTTACAATTCCAAAGAGATGGTTGTACCCTCTGTTGATCAACTCGTAGGCATGTTCAATGAAATGGGATATGACCCTCCGCTCGAGAAGATCAGACTGTTCAAGAAAAACCAGCTTCCTGATCTTTGGAGATACTTTTTCAGTATCTTCCTAAGATGCCTCTCTGGAAGAACTTCAGGCTTAGATTCGGTAAGTGTGGCCTTCCAAAGTCTCATGTATGGGATCTTCTACGATGTAAAGGTAGACTATGTATCTATCCTCCAGTCTGATTTTTGCTCCCATATAAACCACAGCTTGAAGGGAACTGAAATTGCAAACCCTAGATTTTGGGCGATTGTTGTACATGCCCACTACCAAAAGGCCGGATATGTTCCTGACCCTTCACTCCCTGAGATGAAGTTCACTCGCATTGCTATTCCAATTCTAGATGACAAGCCTGCTGACTTCTGTGCTCAAATACCAAATGTCATGCTATCCAAAGTTCCCCTGGAATGCAATGAGGTAAACACCTATCGCAACACCTTAATAATTCCTTACCCAACTCGTGATATGAGTCAGGCTGCACCTGTGAAAGAGATCCCTAAAGGAAAAGGGAAGAGGAAAATGGCTGGTGGACCCAGTGGTCCTAAAAAGGAAGAGAAGAAAAGAAAGACTTCGGTGAAAACCACACCGAAGAGGAAACAACCGAAGAGGCAAAGAAAGATCATGGTTGTGGATGAGTCTTCGGACTCAGAAAGGACTCCATCCACAGTCCATGAAGAAGAACAAGAAGAAGAAATGTTTGCTGATCAACCTCCTTCTCCTACATCAACTGTCATTCCTCCATCTCCACCTAAAACAACTAAACCACCTACACCACCACAAACAACTGTCCCTACATCACCACCAAAATCAACCAGACCTGACACACCTCCACATACAATTCCTCCTCCACCTCCACCAACAACTGCTCCTCCAACTTCCGAAATACCTATCTCTGGTATTGATTTTTCATTACCAGAGTTTGACTTACCCATATCACCACCAAGACAAAACCCCACTTCAGCAGCACTCTTCGAAGCCTTTCACATGGCTCCCTTGAATGTTGAAGGAGCATCAGAAGAAGACCTATCGGATGAAGGCTTTATACTAATGAAACAGTACAAAGTCCTCAACACCAAGCTTGACACTCTCATTCAAGCTCAAACAGGATTTGACCCCTCAAAACCAACCATTGGTGACATCACAGAAGAGATAGAGTCTTTGGAGTTCACTCTATCCAAAGAAATAAAAGAGTCTGTGGATCGTATTGAGAAGAAGCTCGTGGATGAACAAAATAAGATCCAATCTTCCTTCGAAAAGAAGTTGGAATCCGCTGTCACCTCCATCAACAAAAAGGTTGATGCTCTCACTGAGAAGACCGATAAAACAAACTCCGAAGTCATGAAAACCTTGCAAGGACTTCGGAGTGAAATCCAGCAAAGTACCAAGCTTGAAAAACAGCTTGATGAGGCCAGAGCAAAAATTGAAGAGCTCACTGCCGCCCAAACCACTTCGGATGTCACTAAATTTACAGAGGAACTGCAACGAACAAATGCAGCTCTCACACAAGATTTGATTACAAAGCTGAGAGTTGCACTTCAACCTCTGATAAATTTCTCTGACAGATTGTCTAGGCCACAAGGCATGCCTAGACAGATCCCTGCAGCCACAGCAGGTCCTACAACCTCAACCATCACAACCACTGGCATGGGTGCTAGTGGATCGGCTGGAGCCGGAAGCTCTACAGACCGATCACTAGAAAATATAATTGCCCCTCACATGGAAGAAACATACAAGGCCAGACGAGCAGATTACAACTTGATGATCAAGATAAATGAATTTGCTCGAGATAATGGTGAATGGACTGTTGAGACAATCAAGTTGTTTAGATTTCAAAATCCAAATGTACTTAACACACTTCCTCTTCGAAGTTTTGCAGTTGTTGACACCGAAGACATCCAGCTTGATATACCATTCAATCTGAAGACCTTCGCTTTCCTTCAATTTGTCTCTTCGGTACCGGAGGATCAGAAAGCAAGTTTTTGGACCAACAAAATAAACTTTCATGCCAAATATATTCAACGGCAAAGCTATGTTTGGAGCCTAAACAAGATAAAGAGAATCATTTCAATTAAAGAAGCTGAAGTTTATTTGGGCTTCAGAAATTATGAATTTCTTGTTCTTAGGGGAGCAGACGAAGTTGAATCCAGGTTCTCAATTGCAAACTTCCCCATCATGAATCCTATGGACTTCATCCAGATTCTTGATCTTCTACGAAGCGGGGGTGCTTCTCATGCTGAAATGTCTACCCTTGCAATCAAAAATCACTTGCTGGGCTTCCTCAATAATTATCTTCTCCGGTTTTCAAAACAAGACCTAGAGCTATGTTCCTACTACAGACAACCCTTGAATACTCCTCCTGTTGTAGTTCGGAACATAGCTAGATTCAAGAATGGATAGATCTTAGACGAACCATATGGAGTAGTCTTCAAAGGACTTCGAAATGAAACCGAAGTCACAATTAAGTTCTTTGATATAGACTACATTGGCCTCCATCCCTCCTCCTTCATCACAGGGATGATTTCTCATGTGAACGCCTGCCATGCAAATTCCACTGAGAAAAAGAAGAAGTTCATAGATCATATGAACTGGTATCTTGCTGTGAGAAAGACTCTGAAGCGGGCATACAAAAGAAACTTTTGAGTATAGGCTTCGGATGCACTTCACACAAAGGGGGAGATTGTTGAGATATTTTGTGATGAAGTGCTGATACATCCGAAGTCCTACCCACAAGAAACCCCGAAGTGAATAAACAAGAGGAGACACCGAAGTCTAAAGACTCCGAAGTGCTATGCATAAAACATCCGAAGACTTCACAGCCTGTCCTCTTGTCTTTTGTGTGCACGCGTATAGTACAATACGTGTTGCATGAATCTCCTATCCTATTGGCTAGTACACTGATAGGATATTCTCTGTAAAAAGTGTACTATTGGTATCACTGATTCAGTATAAATATCAGTGATACCATACCGTGTCAAATGAGTGATTACAAGTTTAGTTTACGTAAATTGTATATCTCCAAGATAGAAAACCCAACTGTAAAACCCAAGTTCTAATCGAATCATTCGGCACATGTTATTCATATCTTATTGTTTAATTAAGCTCTGTTGCATTATCATTGTATGATTGATCGTGTAATTGATTTCATATCTATATTAGTTCATCCATTTTCATATTTCAACACCCAACAGGTACGTCTGTCATTTTCATCTTTAAAAGGGAACCAAATCCCATCTCTTTCACGCATTCCTTTTGCTCTTCACTCAAACTTAGTACAATGGAAAACAATGCACCTGGCGAACACCTATTATGATGTAAAACGTGTAATTAGATGAATCACATGTGAATGATATATGTTTCAATGACATATGATTATAACTGTAAAGATAAGAAAATTTTACCTGTTTCTGATGGTCTCAAAGGTTTTTGGTATTTGTTTTCTCTTTTTTTTCAAAGGTTCTGTAAGACCCGTATCCTGATTATAACATATACTTAAAATAAGAGTGTTGGGAATTATATGGCCATTGGTAATTATAAAGCTAAGAAAACCTTTAGTTACAATTTCATATGAAAATCAGCATTTTGTGTCGTTTTTAGAAAAATCATAATTAATTCTAGAAAAATCGTTTGGACCTCAAACCAGTGCACAAAGTTTACAAATTGAGTCTAGTACAATTACCAAAAATAATAGTAAGCGTGAAAATGACATTATCGATGGTAAAAAATGCAATCTTTACTGATTAGTTCGGAATTGACAGATTAGATAGTCTGTTTTCAAAAATTCATAATAAATCATAGAAAAATCGTATAAATACGTAAAATACATCCCTGGAAAGGTATTGAGATAAATTTCTGGAATATCAAATAAAAACGTGAATTTCATGGGTTGAAAGTCGGCTAAACCAGTCTTGAACAGACTGATTCTAGAAGGTATTAATTTCAACAAAGTTATATTATTAAAATCTTTTGTCAAAAGTGTCATGCCATTTTTTATTCAAGAATTCAAGTATAAATACCCCTCAAAACATCTCATAAACCACACAACTAAATCTCAATCCAATATATAGAGGTTTCTAAGCACTAGAGTGTAAGCAAGTGAGCGGAAGAAGCTCGAAAGCCTAACGAAGGAGTTATAGATTCTGACGAATGGTCATAAGGTAACTACAAACCTTTCAATATAATTAGGTATTGTAAAATAATTTTTGTATTAAGAAGTAGAATATGTAATAAGTATAACATATTCATTTCCAACAATAGTAAATAAAAACCTTAAAAACGTCGTTATAACAATTCGTAATTCTGAAAATAATACCGATTGATTTACTTACGAGGACGGTGCCTAGGCCGATTACTTGGGATCTGGTTATTGGATTTTCCGAAAGGCTAAAATGCTGAAAGGATCCTGCCACCCCATCTAATCTTCTACCTGGCCGTTCTTTACTTGATAAATCATGGACTATCATATTGGAATTATTGAAGGGTTTAATGATGCGACTATAATATAGTTAAGGATTAAGAAATGATAGATTTATTATTATGTTAACAGTTAAAGTTGAAAGGAAATACAAAGGCGAGAAAGATAAACGATATAGTCAACTACAATCAGGTGAGTCTTCTCACTATACTATAGGTGATATTGCATGCGTAGGAAGGAAGATATGTTAGACTAAGGTGATCTTACCTGTTATGATAATTGTATGAATTATTGCTATGATAATGATTGTTTGTGGACGGAACGGGATAGCCCGCGAGCCAATAGGCGGAACGGGAATAGCCTGCGAGTCATTAGACGGAACGGGAAAAGCTTGCGAGCGATAAGACAGAACGGGAACTGCCCGTGAGTCTTCAGGCGGAACAGGGATAGCCCGTGAGTCTCGCAGACATATGAATGGTTATTGTGTGTTGTATGTTATTTGATGGATCGTATGGTATTTTGAGGAACTCACTAAGCTCCGTGCTTACCCTTTCCCTATATAAACTACTGTTTCAGGTACATCAGGTACAATGGATGGCAAGGCGTGACGTGTATACACTGTGCTGCTTCATTGGAGGACTGTTTTTGAATTAATATTCCGCTATATTGTGATTTCGTTAACTTCTGTTAATCCTGGGGTGTTTTCATTAAACTTATAAGTTATGGAATTTTATGAAAATTAATTAAGTGGCTTTTCTTATATTGAAGTTTTCGTTTAAAATTTTTTAAATTTACTCAAAAATTTTGGGATGTTACAAGTTGGTATCAGAGCACAGCTTGAGAGAATCAGGCTCACTTAGTGAGTACTGGACTCAAGTTGAGGTTTAAGAGTTTTCTTAAAACATTTTTACGAAAGAAAGATGTTTTATGAAGGGTGAACTGAAGACACAGTGTGTACCGCCAGCCGACGCCAGTATGAGAAAAGGGTTAAGTATTTAATATTCTGGATGTTAAAAAAAACATATGATATATGTTTGGTGAAATGCCTGGTAGAGATCACACATTGTTGTATTATTATCTGCTATTTGCTAATAGAACTGTATGCTAGTGCCGATAGGTTGCTTAGAGATTTCCACTAAGTTGTATACAATATGGACTGAATAGTCATAGAATGTGTGAGTTGACCTTATTGCATGTTCCTTGTTTGGTTGTTGCCTTAGGGAAGATTCTCTTATTTGAAAGACTGTTTAGTTCGATATTGTATACAACTACATTCGCGAAACAATCTGTCATCACTGGAGGAAGTTCCGTCTTAGTTAGAATAGCAGGGTGGGGGTGGGATTCCAAGTATCCCTAGAAGGGTTGACATATGCCTTGTAAGGGCATATGTGTTAAAATTATCGGTGAGAAGCGAATTGGATATTTCGAGACGGGTCTTGGAACGAACATGGATAGGTGTGGAAGGTAGTAGTAGAGCTCCTACTATCGAAAGCACAGGATCTGCGTTTGAGTCGGGAGTTCGTCATGAAGGATCCAAGGAGCTGAGTATGTGAGTGTCTAGCATAATTAACTTAAATGCTAGTGTAATGTGGTAAACTTTTATCCATTCGATTTTTGAATGTTGATTGTGAGGTTCAGTAGGAACAATTAAGATGCGATCATACCAGTTTGGTTGGACCGATCATGCTTAAGTTGATTACTGAGCTTAAAGACTGTTGAAAGGGAGAATGCCAAAATGCTATTGTGGTAGCTATTTTTCATGCAACTAATGGGCGCACAAGTCAGACACGGACTAGAGGATGCAAGGGTGAGTTTTCCAACTCACGGTCAAAGAGGTGCAAGCGGCGCCTGAGATGATAGCTGGTATTTTTGAGTCGACTCTGTACATGCCTAGTGCTGTGTAATAGTGGGGCTACCTACCCTTGTATTGATCTTGCTTGAGTGATGGATCAGGTCGTGTGGGTTGAGAGTCTGGATCACTCGCTCGTGATTGAGGTAACTAACGATAGAGGTGTTGACTAGGGTCGCAAGCGGATGAGTAACATATGGTGGTTGATGTAAACGTCTTTACATTATCGAAACATGTTTATTGAGATGGTGTTTGCCCCTGATACAAGTTGTTGGCTGAGCAGAGTGGGCTTGGTTTTTGTTCGAGAGTAAGGGCTCGTAAAAAAATTATAAATCGAATAAACAGACTTGGACTTTAGTCCAAGTGGGGGAGGAATACGAAATTAAGGGAACAACATGAATATTATATTGAATCGATGAAATTATTAAAATTTTAGTAACACGTCAATATATTTAATTCATTACTACAACTTTATATTAATACATTAAGAAAAGTTTACAGAACTACTAAACTGGAGAATCAGAAAGAAGCGAGAGAATATCTTCTACACTCCACTCTTTGTCATCATTAGGTTGACTTGTACCTTCTCGAGGATTTGGAAGTGGTATGCTTTCAGTTATTGGAGGAGGAGCTCCAAGGTATGGGGTCTCGATAGGGTTGGAACCTGTAACCCCATGATTAGGGGCTAAATATTGACTCATTTTGGGGCGTGTGTAAGTAGGGCAGT
This sequence comes from Cichorium intybus, assembly GCA_023525715.1. Lineage (NCBI taxonomy): Eukaryota > Viridiplantae > Streptophyta > Magnoliopsida > Asterales > Asteraceae > Cichorium > Cichorium intybus. Next base: position 79,655,737 of record CM042009.1, read on the forward strand.
GATGAGGAAGGGCTTTAATTCGGAACCAGTTGGGGGTAGCTATAAGAAGGAGGAAACCAGGCTAGGTCACCTACAAAGCCTCAAAAATTCTCCTCACTCGAAGACTCGAGTAAACCAGGGTTAATACTACTCATACCAGAATTAGATGGCGGAGATTGCTGCTGTGTATGAGTTCTTGATGAAGTTTCCCCCTTTTCCTGAATTTTTCTTTTCCTAAATACAACCTTATGAGCAGCTTGTATTAGCTTCTTTGTGCCGTCTGTTAGACCCGATTGTGACCCTTCAATTATCGCTTCTTTTTCTTTTTTTAGGTTGGGTATTAAATCTCCCGATAATTCTGTTGCCTCAATAAATTCATTACCAAATTCATGTGGCACAAATAACTTTAGTAATTTCAACCTTATGATATAAAGGAATTAAAAAAATGTAGTTCTTTACCTCAGCACGATCAATAAGGGTTTGCAAACTCGTAAGTTGTCGTTGGGGCCAATGATTGATACCTAATTCTCTACAACGTTTTTTTAATTGTGTCGTTCCAATGTTGAGTTCCTTCGCAGCTTTCTCAATTGGTTCGTTAAAGTGTTCAGCTATTATTTCCCTACTTAATAAATGTCTAAAACCTCTTCCACTGCCGCCTGCTATGTTTTCTGAACTAGAAGGTTCAAATCCAATTGTATTGTTATCATTCTGGATCATTTGAACATGATCCTGATTTTTTGACCCAAAGATGGACATTGATTCATCAAAATTAGTGGCCTCTATCGGTAATAATTGTTGGTTTTCAACTAAAATCCCAGGATTTTGAAATCCTTCTAGGTTCCTTTGAATCACCTGAAGGTGATTTTGGTATTGAAAACCAACCCCAAACTCGGGATTCATATCAATATTGATGTTATCAATTGTTTGTAATTGATTGTCATTTTGAATGTCAGCCATGAATCCTTGATTCATGGGGATGATCTCACTGCTTATTGAGGGTACGTCGATGAATGGATTGTACTCAGTTAGACCATCCACAAATGGGTCTACAAATAACACATGTCAAATGATAAAACAAAATAGAATACTTATAAATAGATCATTTAAAAGAATTTAACCTGGTAGAAGGCATGGAGTCTGATCAAGTGCAAAGTCAGATGCATGCACCGGATCATCTGAGTTAATGTTTAACTCGGGAAAAATTTCCGGCTCATCATGGAGAGGCTCTATTGGTAGTATATCTGGAAGACTGTACCATAATTCAAAATCAAACAAAACATTAGCAAGGTAATCGAAGTATGGATGATATATGTCTAGAATGTTAGAGTCACCAAACTCTATTAAGAATGCTTGGTTTGAAGTACCCTCTCCTTGCGGAAAACCAGGTCCAGGGTTCGACAGATCGCCCATTGAAGATCTGTTTTCCATGACTCGACTTTAAATATGAGTTCGTTTACGAACAAACTAGTGATAAGAGAGGATGAGACTGAAAATGAATGATACTACATACTTGTATATATAGTATCTTGCAGCTGGAACCAAAAGGACACACGGAACTGAAAGGACACCTCACTTTTTAATTACCGAAATTCAAACTAACTACAGTAGATGCGACTTTTCACTACCCCAAGTGATATTTTTTCAAAATTCCCTGCTTGACTCTGGTGAGAACGAGATAATAAAGAGACTTTTGAAATAAAACAAAATTTTATGTCTCCATATAATGGAAATAGTTTAAAGAGTGTTCAGTACTCCAAAAAAAAAAAAAAAACTTACAAAAGATTATGTAAATTTTATATTTCGGTGAAACACAAAAATTTGGAGATTCTACAAAAATAGACTTATTTAGACAAAAAGTATTTAAAAGAAATGTTGAATTGAGGCAAATGTGTATTGAAATATGACGAATTCATATAAATACGAAATAGTGTTAAAATTAGGTGTTGCAAGTTAACTAGGTTAAATATGTATATAGGTAGATTAGAAAGTACTAAATATGTACTATAAATAGTAGCCGGTCAAGTCGATGTGTGGGACTGTGAGAAACAGTTAGAGTTTTTTTTTTTGTACATCTAGAGTAATTAGAAGAAAAGAAGTATGGAGTGAATGAGAATAATAGGACCTTAAGCATTATTACAGAGGTATGTGAATGTTGAAAGGGAAAGATAATTAAATCTTGTAAAGTTTCGGCAATAAGACGAGAAGGATTTTTGAAGGACACAAGGACTCGATGGGAAATACATAGAGGCGTTCGAGAATGCGGATTTCGGGACGAAATCCAAATAAGTGGGGGAGACTTGTAAGACCCGTATCCTGATTATAACATATACTTAAAATAAGAGTGTTGGGAATTATATGGCCATTGGTAATTATAAAGCTAAGAAAACCTTTAGTTACAATTTCATATGAAAATCAGCATTTTGTGTCGTTTTTAGAAAAATCATAATTAATTCTAGAAAAATCGTTTGGACCTCAAACCAGTGCACAAAGTTTACAAATTGAGTCTAGTACAATTACCAAAAATAATAGTAAGCGTGAAAATGACATTATCGATGGTAAAAAATGCAATCTTTACTGATTAGTTCGGAATTGACAGATTAGATAGTCTGTTTTCAAAAATTCATAATAAATCATAGAAAAATCGTATAAATACGTAAAATACATCCCTGGAAAGGTATTGAGATAAATTTCTGGAATATCAAATAAAAACGTGAATTTCATGGGTTGAAAGTCGGCTAAACCAGTCTTGAACAGACTGATTCTAGAAGGTATTAATTTCAACAAAGTTATATTATTAAAATCTTTTGTCAAAAGTGTCATGCCATTTTTTATTCAAGAATTCAAGTATAAATACCCCTCAAAACATCTCATAAACCACACAACTAAATCTCAATCCAATATATAGAGGTTTCTAAGCACTAGAGTGTAAGCAAGTGAGCGGAAGAAGCTCGAAAGCCTAACGAAGGAGTTATAGATTCTGACGAATGGTCATAAGGTAACTACAAACCTTTCAATATAATTAGGTATTGTAAAATAATTTTTGTATTAAGAAGTAGAATATGTAATAAGTATAACATATTCATTTCCAACAATAGTAAATAAAAACCTTAAAAACGTCGTTATAACAATTCGTAATTCTGAAAATAATACCGATTGATTTACTTACGAGGACGGTGCCTAGGCCGATTACTTGGGATCTGGTTATTGGATTTTCCGAAAGGCTAAAATGCTGAAAGGATCCTGCCACCCCATCTAATCTTCTACCTGGCCGTTCTTTACTTGATAAATCATGGACTATCATATTGGAATTATTGAAGGGTTTAATGATGCGACTATAATATAGTTAAGGATTAAGAAATGATAGATTTATTATTATGTTAACAGTTAAAGTTGAAAGGAAATACAAAGGCGAGAAAGATAAACGATATAGTCAACTACAATCAGGTGAGTCTTCTCACTATACTATAGGTGATATTGCATGCGTAGGAAGGAAGATATGTTAGACTAAGGTGATCTTACCTGTTATGATAATTGTATGAATTATTGCTATGATAATGATTGTTTGTGGACGGAACGGGATAGCCCGCGAGCCAATAGGCGGAACGGGAATAGCCTGCGAGTCATTAGACGGAACGGGAAAAGCTTGCGAGCGATAAGACAGAACGGGAACTGCCCGTGAGTCTTCAGGCGGAACAGGGATAGCCCGTGAGTCTCGCAGACATATGAATGGTTATTGTGTGTTGTATGTTATTTGATGGATCGTATGGTATTTTGAGGAACTCACTAAGCTCCGTGCTTACCCTTTCCCTATATAAACTACTGTTTCAGGTACATCAGGTACAATGGATGGCAAGGCGTGACGTGTATACACTGTGCTGCTTCATTGGAGGACTGTTTTTGAATTAATATTCCGCTATATTGTGATTTCGTTAACTTCTGTTAATCCTGGGGTGTTTTCATTAAACTTATAAGTTATGGAATTTTATGAAAATTAATTAAGTGGCTTTTCTTATATTGAAGTTTTCGTTTAAAATTTTTTAAATTTACTCAAAAATTTTGGGATGTTACAGGTTCTGTGGCTTCAGAATCTGAATCTGAATCCACAATTTCTTGTTGAACTTTATTCTCAGCTTTTCTCTTATTTGTTTTTGATGATGAAACATCGGATTTAGTTTTTTCCTTTTCTTTCTTCTTCTCTCCTTTGTCCTTCTTTCTTTTTTTCTCACCGCTATCTCCAACATCTATAAGAAATGCATAAATACATATACAATTTCATTAAGCATTGATTAAAAAAAAATAGTGCATTATGAATCATATACGATTTGATAAAAAATTGAAAAAACTCATATATGATTTTATCAAAATAACATAAATCACATATGAGTTGAACAATACATTTGTCGTTTTTTTGTTTCGATCGTCTCTCGTTTACTTTCTCTATTTTTTCCTTTTTTTGTTTTGTCGTATTTACTTTCTTTGCTTTTTCCTTTCCTTCTTTTTCTGATATGTGTAAATATATATTGTTATAAAATCACATATGATTTAAATAAAGCAAAGCTATAAGTATTAGTACTATTAATGTATAACATTAATCACAACTGAATTGAAAGGTACCTTTGTCATTTTTTTCTTTGGACCTTCGTTCTCTTACTTCTTCATCACTTTTTTCTTTTTGCTTTTTTTGTTGTTTTTTTGGATTTTCCTTCTCTTCTTTATCTTGTTTGGCTACTTGTTTATGAGTAAATAAAGCAAAGTTATATTATTTATTACTATAAATTAATAAGGAAGGCATCAATCATAAGTGAAAAGGAGAGTACCTTTATCATTTTTCTTTTTTGATATTCTTTCCTCTTCTTCGTTGTCTTTCTCTTTTCGTTTTTTTTCTGCTTTTTTCCTGATTTTTCTCCTGCTTTTATTGCATGTTTGATCGAATGTAAGTTATAGACAGAATGTATTGCTAATTATATTCTATTTGAAATCATATCATGTTAGATAAAGATATCATATATAACATATACCTTTTTCAGTGGTAGTAGATTTTGAACCCCTTTTTGAACTTGATCTAGTCAATCTTATTTTAAGATTGGCTCCCGTGGTTTTTTTTTCTTTTGCTGTTGTTTAATTATAAATGGTTAGAAAAATGTTATAAGAAATCATATATGTTTAAAACTTTTCGTTACAAATCAGATATGATTAATCAAATGGTTAGAAATCACATATGATTAGTCAAATGTTCACAAATCACATATGAGTTTTTTGGTTAATCACATATGAGTTATGGTTAAGTATTTATGATTTTAACAGAACATAAGATTAATCAGATGGTTACAAATCACATATGATTAGTGGTTAATCAGTTTAATAAAATACATATCGAATCACATGTGATTAAGAATTTTTCAGTATAACAACATTTACATTAAATCACATGTGGTTAACGATTTATGATTTTTAACAAAATATATGATTAATCAAATGGTTACAAGTCACATATGATTTATGGTTAATCAGTTTAACAAAATACATATCGAATCACATGTGATTAACCATTTTTTTACTATAACAAAATTTACATCAAATCACATGTGGTTAACCATTTATGATTTTAACAAAACATAAATAAAATCACCAGCATCTTCGTTCTTCTGCTTTTTCTTCTTTCTTTCGTATATATTTTTGAAGCTTTTTTCTTTATCTGCAAGTAAGATCAAAAAAACGTTTGTGAATATGTTATTATTTAGTCGATTTCATATGAACAGAAGATTAGTATAACAGTAATAAGAAAATGAATGTACTGATGGTTATGTGGTGGTTTTCGGATGAAAAAAATTCAAAATCTAGGGTTTTAACTTTGAAAACATTAGTTTTTGTACAAACATTTGGGTATATTTAAACGATTTCGTATACTAGGGTTTTTCGGATCAAAAAACATTCAAAAAATTAGGGTTTTCGGGTGAAAAAAGTTCAAAAAATAGGGTTTTAACTTTGAAAAAAGTGTAGAATAACTCGATTCGTACCGTTTTTTGCTGTAAGTGCTTCATCTGTTTGTTTACTTGTTGACATCTTCGATTACGTATGAAGAATTGCTGAAAATTTTTGGAAAAACGGTAGAAATTGTATGAGGAAAAACGGAAGAAAATTCAGAGGTTTTATGGAAATACAGAGAGAAATCGCATGAGATCTTGGAGAGAATGATAGTCTGACGTATAGTGAAACGTGCATGGGCGGTTTTGGACGTGACTTGTGTTTTTTCAGTAATACCCGCTTATTTCGAATCCGTTGTCATTTAGCCCCTAAAGATGTACATATTTACAAAAATACCACCGTGTTTAATCAATGGTGGATTTTTGTTCTTATGTTCTCAAATTATAATTTGTTCTCATTTTAACCCTCCCCTATATATATATATATATATATATATATATATATATATATATATATATATATATATATATATATATATATATATATATATATATATATATATATATACAAATCATAAAATCGAGAATAGTACTATATCATTAGCAAAAAAAAATTGCATCATTGCAAAACGTAATGATGCAATTTTTCTGTTTTTATTTTGGATCATTATTTCATTATAAAAAAAATAATGATCGAAAAGTTTTTTTTTTGAATCTTTTTTTCTCCGATATAGTACTATGATCCATTTTATTATTTATATTTTTTTTATATTTTTTTTCAATTTTTTTAAGGTGTCCTTGCAAGTCCTCACTTTAAGAAGAGTACTCATCCGATCCTGATTCTATATATATATATATATATATATATATATATATATATATATATATATATATATATATATATATATATATATATATATATATATATATATATATATATATATATATATATATATATATATATATATATATATATATATATATAGGAGCGGATTCAACATAGAACCAAAATTAGGCATAGAACCATAGAACCATCTTCTTGACCGTTAGATCAAACTAGGATGATAAGGGTATGATGGGTAAATTACACTTATATGTTCATTGATAAACATATACGTATGTTTATTGATTAACATTGTCTTGAAAATCCTAGAATTTGTTCAGAAATGAACATTCATAACATCAACTATGTTCAGAAATGAACATTCATCAGACCTAATTAATATCTATCCAAAAATATCCAAAACATACCAAAAAATATCATAGAAGAACATATGTTTGTGGATGAACATTCATACAAAAACTCAAAAACTAGTCATTTGTGAATATATGTTCATAGATGAACATATGTTTGTGGATGAACATTTATACATGGATGAACATTCATACAAAAACTCAAATGTTCATAAGTGAACATGGATTAACATTGATACAAAAACTAAAAACTTGATCACTTTTGAACATATGTTCATCGATGAACATATGTTCATTGATGAATATGTATACTAAAAACAAGAAATTATTCATGTTCATAACCGAACATGTATACAAAAACTAAGAAATTAGTCTCGTTCTCTCTTATGTTGCAATCAAAACAGATTACCACCATCATCGTCATTCTCCTTTCTTCTACAATCACATGACTTCTTCCTCCTCTCTTCTGTTGCAATCGAACACCACCATCGTCATCGTTCTCTCTATAACTGCAATTGCATGAACATATGTTACTATGATCGATTGCTTGAGCACATGTTCATTCATGAACATATGTTCATGAATGAACATATGTTCATGAATAAACATATGTTCATCTATGAACATATAACTAGCTAAACAGAATAAATACTGTAAACATGAACATATATTCATTTACGAACATTCTATCCAAAATAACATAATACTTGGTCAATGGTTGTTATCCCAAATTATATAATAGCAAGTTATGTTATTTAAATGGAGCGATCAAATAGTCTGCAATTGTTTTTCGAATAGTCTTTACAGGTCTAAACAAATGTAACCTAATCTGATTATAAACAAATAATAATAGCAGAATTCGATTCTAAACAACCATATTGAACGATCAACACTTTGTTTCAGATTGTCCAAGTATTCAAATGCGTCTGTAAAATTGGCAATTAAGAATCGCAGTTATACGATAGCAGAATTGTATTGATTTAGAGCGATATGAAATCAGAAATTTTTTTACCTGCGTAAAACTTAGAAGGAAGGCTTGATTCTACTTGCTTTTCTTTAGAATTCGACTTTCAATAATCTATGAGGAAGAATGCGAGACTTTGATTAATCTGTCAGGAAGAATGCGATTGATGTTAATCAATCATCGTGATGGTCTGAATTGGAAATTAGAACGAGAATTTCGTAAGGAAGGTAGTTGAGTTGGAAATTAGCGACACCGTATTGAAGCAATTGGAGATTAAAGCAATCAGACCTGTTAATCAAGTTCATAATCGGAACTTGGTAATATTCATCCTTTAACGAACCTGCAATCAATTACATTCCCGTCGAACCTACAATCCATCATTAATTTGAAGCTGCAATCGGTAATACAAAATGTAAGCTTCATCGTTCCTTGTAATCGCAAGTCACGATCGAATATAGATCTGCTATCATCGAACCTGTTGTTGAAGATCAATCACCCACAGTGGTGATCGAGAAGACTGTGGTGGTCGAACTTTGTGAGAGGAGAAAAAAATCAGATCTAGATTTGAAACTAGATATGATAACATGTTTATGAAAAGCTGAATACCAATTTTACCCTTCCAGATCTAGTTTAAGAAAAAAAATTAAATCAAAAATCATCTTTTAATCACAGTCATTGATTGAATGATCCAGTGGCTTAAAATGGGGTTTTATGGTTCTACGGATAAAAAAAGGTTCTATGTTGATCCTCTCCCTATATATATATATATATATATATATATATATATATATATATATATATATATATATATATATATATATATATATATATATATATATATATATATATATATATATATATATATATATATATATATATATATATATATATATATATATATATATATATATATATATATATAAATCAAAAATCATCTTTTAATCACAGTCATTGATTGAATGATCCAGTGGCTTAAAATGGGGTTTTATGGTTCTACGGATAAAAAAGGGTTCTATGTTGATCCTCTCCCTATATATATATATATATATATATATATATATATATATATATATATATATATATATATATATATATATATATATATATATATATATATATATATATATATATATATATATATATATATATATATATATATATATATATATATATATATATATATATATATATCGGAGTCTCAAAGACTTCGATACCTGAGGTCTTCGAGTGATTCATAAGGAAATGATGCGCATGTTGAGTGTTCAGGTCGAAAGTAGTTCGACAGGTTTCGAGTTTATAGTCGTTACAACGGGCATTTCGTATTGGGCGGTTACGGTTGGACGGGGCTATCATTGCGGTACCACTACTTCTAACACTTTGCAAGCCACATTTCACCACAAGATATATAAATTCCCCAACCGACTTAGCATACCTTTTACATATCTATTGCAAGTCTCAAGCCCTAGAATTTCTCTTTACACTATCAACTCTCTCAATCTCTCGCATTCACATATTTTTCTCAAATCCTTCATAATCAAATGGCTCAGTTAAGCTAAAGAATTTTATTCGGTGATGAAGCATCTTCTCCACTTGTATTGTCCCTGCAATCAAGCAACTGTGTCGTCGATTTGAATGTCAAATACCTTGAGATGTTTCAGGTGATGGTAGAAGCTCTCCGTCACTCGACAGTGTTTAAGGCGATGAGTTTGCACCTGCTATACCTGTCAAAACAGTTTCAGATGCCTATTCTACAACTGTGTACAACAAGCCCACCGATCAAGTGGTTTTCTTCTTAGAGGGATGTAACACCACATTTTAATTTTTAGCGCTAATATTTAGCATTAATTAGTTAATTGCGTGTTTTAAAAGAAAAATGAATTCGATTTAGGAAAAACAATTAAAAGAGTTACATCATAATTACAATAAACAATAATAATAATAATAATATTAATATTAAAAAAATTTGGATAAAGAGGTTTTCCTCTGGCAAATTTTAATATAAAAAATTTAATTATATGTTTGAGGGTATATTATGTTATAATATGAAACTTGCTATTATGAGTAATTTGGTTTTGGGACATTTAAAAATTAACCTAGAATGCAAATTTGAGTGGATGAATTCCAATAAATACTCTATATGCCCCCCTACGTCCAAAATAAAGATAGAAAAGGAGAAAAGGAAAATATGTTTGTAATATGTGTGTTTAAAGCAAAAAAAATTGAAATGAAACACATTAAACATCAAGAAAAGAAAATAACAAAAGTGAACATGAATATTAGCAATAAATCGTAGTCGCTAATAATAAACAACTCTTGAAAAACTTATTATACATAATTACATTATTTATCTAGGTGCACAATATTCGGATTTTATCCGGATCGCAACAACCCCATTTTTTCAATATTGGGTTCCGGATAGTCCGGACCAAAGTTTTTTGGACATTTGTTAGAAATTTAGGATTTAAGATAATCCGACGGTTTAGATTTAAAGGTTAATGTCATAAGATGGAAACCAATAATACATAATTTGTTATTTAGGTCATTTATCTTTTAATTGTATTCAATAGATAACTAAATTTTTTTCTATTTTCTCATTACATCATTGAAGTATGTTTTATCCAGATAAAACTGATATTAAAGTCTACGTGTTGTCAACTGTGACATTCAATATAGCATAATTTATTTATTTAATTTATTGTGACACTGAAATTGCATCCATAATGACATCGAATTTGTCAGAATACTCAATTTAAATGCATTTTAATGGTGTTATGAGAACACAGAAAAAAGTTTAGTGACTACTGAATACAATTAAAAGATAAGTGACCTAAAAAACAAATAATGTATTATTAGTTGCCATTTTATGATATTAACCCTAGATTTAATCGTTTTTTCGGTTATGGAGTTTGGATATAATTATCCGATTTTCTAATGAAAAACATCTGGTTTCAATTTTTCAAGGTATCCAATTCATATATTTTGACTGAATATTCAAAATTTGGATCTGGTTTATGCAATAAATGAAATATACCAAATCAAAGCCCACATGTGTTGACCTTAGCCCAAGTCAAAAGTTGATGCCTTATGGACCTTATGGGCCAATGAATTTACCAAAATAGGTGTTAGATTTTAGTAAAAAGTCGTTATTATTCATCTGATTTGCAACAGCTTTTTGTATACCACACAAGTTTGCATGATAGATTATTCCTTTTTGTGACAATTAAGCGACAAAATTTCAATCACTGTTATGTTAGTAATTGTATAAATTGGAATCTTAATTACGAAGCCCAAATATGAATTCTAAATATAAAAGCTTATTATGTACAATGACAAAAAAATGTTTAAGAATGTGTTGAAACAACAAATCAACAATGGTACCACATTATAATTTTCTTACCTTGTATCATCGGGCTTGTTAGGTTTGTAGGGTGGTTCTAAGATATTCTCAATTTTTCATTGTTGTTCTTCTATTAGATGCCACATTACTTCAATTTCTTTATGTACACCTGCAAGACAACAAAAACCATGATAAGATAAACAATAATTTTTTTCCAAGGTACAATGTCTTAATAGCATTTTACTTTTATTTCTTACTATTAAAGTGTTGTATTGAGAATGTTATAATTCATTAGTTTTTTAAAGTACAATGTTTAATAGGGAAAAAATTTGAGTACAACACTATAATTGGCAAGATGATATAATAAACAATAAAATGGTACATTTGCCAAGTGAAGTACTTCAATAAGAAAATTTTGAAAGTACAATGCTATAACTAGGTTGATTTTTTAAAATACAATGCCTTAAAGTATAAATGTCTTTTACTAAAGTAACAAATAACAACATATTTAAAATGCCCACTTCGGTTTATTACTATTACAACATAATGCAATAATATTGGTAAGATGACATAATTAACAAATAAATGGGTTTATTGACCTAGTTCAATGCCTTATTAAGAAATACGATCACGTTAATTAATGCCAAAAAAAAAAAGCATGCTTATCATGTCTTACGTTCCTTTCTTACTATTACTATAACATTAACTTTGGGAATAGTATAATGGGCAAATTACGAAAAATGCATATATTTAGCATTTTTTTTAGTTTAATCATTAAATTTTCATTTAAAATTTTAAACCTGACATTATGACCTGAAGAAGCCGGTAACAGTAATTTCCGAAAAAACTTTTTACCAAAAAATTGTGGTTTTTCCGAATTTTAAATATTGGAGGTTAAACCGAACTTTTGGCAAAATATAGTGTTTTTTTCGTAATTAGTCCTAGATAATGTTTACACTTTACTTTATTTAATTACAGGAAAAAACATTATATTTCATCACTTTTTTTGGTTTAATCATCAAATTTTCATTTGTTCTAATAAACCATCAATTTTTGAAAAAAATTTAGCCCTACCATTATAACCAGAAAAACTGGTAATAATGATTTCAATGAAACGTTTTTACCAAAAATTGGTGGTTTTTTCCAAATCTTTTAAAAATTGATGGTTAAACCAAACTTTCAACAAAATATATATTTTTTTCATAACTAACCCTAGTATAATTTGTTAGATTGTGAGAGTAGAATATCTTAATATGATATCATGCTAACAAAGCCTAATACATACGATAAAAACAACATCGAGTACAAGAACAAATATTTTTAACTTTGTATTGATGGAGATAGGCCCAACAAACATTATGGATTGGACGAGCAACGCATCCATATAATCTTCCTTTGTTGACCCACATACTAACATAATGCCAAGTATTCAAAAATCAAAGTTCGTATTAGTGTATTTTCATAGTATACGTATTATCATAGTATACAAGGATTCAAAAAGATACGACCACTTTTTGCACCTTGCTATAATGTATTACTTGTTGCTTTATCCTCGTTCTCACTCTTTCATAATCTTTTCTTCATGTGTGTTTTATTTTTACTTTTCCTAATGATAATAGGAGAATGTTAGAGCTTTAATGCCTATAATTTTTTAGGCAATTAGGCATAAATATAAATTGAGAACATAAACCAAGCTAAATATTTTAAAATATTATCGGTGTATTCATATATCGTGGAATTAAAATACGATTGGCATAGTGTTTAGACATTGATCATTCAATAAGCATGTTTCTATTTTTCTCTTTTGATTTTGACTTATTTTATTTCTTGATAGGGTTCCGTTGTTTATCGCTCATTTCATTCTAGTGAGTGGGTTTATCCAAGTGAAGTTAAAAGGCCTTAAGACTACAAGATCATCACGAACTTTGCCATTTACTTTAGATGCTATTATGGTTGACTTGTTTAGCATCTGGCCAGACTAAAACCTTTTTCAAGATTTTTCCTAGCGTTAGATACCATACCGGAGCAATTAACTTTATCACTATACAAATCATTTATTAACGTGTAAACACTACGAACTGCAAAACTGAAATGCATCCATAGCACTAATGAGTTTCCTTGTCAACCTCTTTCCATGTGTTCCAAGATCCATCATGTAAACGGTTATACGGAAAAATTGACCTAAACGCAAATCCAATAGGCCTGGCAATCCCAACCCGAACCCAACCCAATAATTTGCAGGTTGGGTTGAGATTTACAACCCGTTTAATTAAACGGGTCGACCTGTTTAACCCGTTTAATTAAATTGGTTAAGTTAGGGTTGAAAATATCAACCTGATTTCAACCCACCAATCCGTTTAATAAATTTTAATATATATTTTAAAGTATTGATGTATTATAATTATTTTTATTTACAAATTGTACTTATTTTATTTACATAATTAGCTTTTAATGTTTTTTTGGGAATCCGGAATCGACTAGTCAACTTACTAGAGACACAAACGCTATATCGTATCCTCTTCTTGCCGCTTCCCTATACTTCTCTCAAATCAAATTGGAGTTTCAAAATTCAGATTAATTCTGAAAGTGGAAGTCGTAATCTAGTTGGTGATGGTGAAAATCGAGTTACATAAAATTTGAAGACTAATTCGTGTTTGAATTATGATTTATAATTTCTCATGGTTGTAAACACTTGATTTGAGTTTTGTTATGAACTTGATTTGTGGTTGACTTATGGATTTATAAATTAGAATGTTTGAACTTTTAAGGAGTATTTTTGAAAATTTTAAATAGGTCTACCCAGGTTTAACCTATTTGTTAATCAGGTTGGGTTGGAAAAATGTTAAACAGGTCAACCTGATTTCAACTCATTTAATAAAAAGGTTGGGTTGGGTTAAGATTCATCGACCTGTTTACTCAAACAGGTTGTGTTGGGTACATATTTTCAACTCATTTAATTAAACAGGTCGACCAGTTAACGACCCAACCCAACCCATTGCCACCCCTAAAATCCAAACCACCATTTAGTAAGAAATCTTAACTTTTCACAATTATAAGAGCATAGCAATCATACTTTGAGGTATACTTGTCAATGTGTGTTATATATCATCTAGTAAAATGGTCTAAAGGAGCTCCCCCTATGTTAGCGGACTCTCATATTAGTCCATGTATTTGTAGTCCATGTATTTGTATATGTTCCTTGTATTAGCCCAGTGTTCATTACCTGCCCTTGATCTTTGGCCCATTGTATTATTGTATATATTGCTTACGTATCAATGAAATCAGTTTCATGGGGAAAATACTTGTTAGCATGGTATCAGAGCCATCTAACAAACCCTAGCCTAGCCGATACCTCTCTGTCGATATCCTCTCCCTTTTCCCTCTCATATTTCTTTCCTTTTCTGCCCAATTTCCTCTCTTTCACGCCCCCATCATGTCCGGCGAAACACCCATACCTCCCAAACCAATTCACCGTGCGTACGGTATCACCAACATTAAGACTTTTGTTCCGATTATTCTCGATCTAGAGGCTCGGAATTACGATCCCTGGAGTGACCTGTTCCAAGCCCACTGTCTTACGTATGACGTGTTAGACCACATCGATGAATCCTACGATGCTCCTAAAAAGCCTCCTACCGATCCCGAATGGGAGAAGCTCGACTCGATGGTAAAGGTTTGGATCTTTGGATCGATCTCTCAAAAACTCATCACTTCTGCCTACTCTTCTAATGCATCTGCTCGTAAAGTCTGGCTCAACCTTCACTCGTTGTTTTATGATAACCGGGAGTCCTCCACCATGCAACTGGAATCGGAACTTCATAGCATCTCCATGGGAGAACTCACTGTTCATGAATATTGCGATAGAATCAAGAAAATTGCAGATCTTCTCGAGTGACTCGGTGAACCGGTGAAAGGGAAGACCCTCGTCGTTCACGCCCTAAACGGACTCTCCCACAAATTCGACGGTATATGACACGCCTAGGTCGTCGTGCGGTCAAAAATAAGAGAATTACCTAACACACACTAGCACAGTGGTAGTCAGGGTCGATCCGCATGAGCTTCGTGGTTAGGCTAGATGAGAGATTACCAACTAATAGTGTCACAGCTATAGTCGGAGGATCTGGTTTCTATCTTCCTAATCACTAATGCCAGAAAGCAATGATCAAACACACTCAAGCCAAGCTAAGCTATGCTCAAGTGAACCTAGTCACTTTCTGAAATCAGAAGTACATCTCTGAATCAGAAGCAATCAAAGGCACCCAAACTAGCAAAACCAAGCAAAGCATAAACTAACCACTAGCTAAAGTTCTACTGAACAGTTACTAGCCAAGGTTTAATGCTTACAACCTAACCTAATTAGCTACTGATTTCAGCTAAGGAAAACAGTCCCAACAAGGTCCAAAATACAATTCAAACACAACCAATCAATCAAAACCAAACACAATCATCAAAACACCGAAAAGCTAAGATTAAATGTAACCAAATGCTTCTCATTCACTAAATCCGAATTCCAATCACAAAAACAGTAACCAAATGTTTCAAAATCAGAAACCTAAGTGCTCAAAGTCAGTGGTTGTCACTCCCAAAGACTTTAGCTACAAAAACTAATTGCTACTAAAAGGAAATTAACTCAAAAATCATAAAATACCAAATGAGAGCTTGCTGAAATGAAATCCTGGAGTCAAAGAGCTTCAAGGTCGATTTTACACCCGGTTCTTTGCTAGGGTTTTCGGATCGAAATGCATCTATTTATACTTGCAAATTTCCCGCAACCGCGCCGCGCAGAAGTGAAATCCGCGGCGCGCGTACTGATCTCTTCCCGATTCTTCGACATTTGAATGTGTTCCACCGCCTTAAGCCCGCGTCGCGCAATTGATGTTTTTGCGGCGCGCGTACGAATTCTCTTGATTTTTCATTCCTTCCCAACTTCTTCCTTTTGCACGCTTTTAGTCCCTGTTTCTATTCTTTTTCTCCAAACAAGTCCTGGCACGAAAAGTGAGAATACCCAGACATATTTGATATAATTTTATCAAGAACAGGGCTCAACAACGCCTAAAATACTTGATATCACTAGGCGTTGTCAAACACCCCACACTTGTGCCTTGCTTGTCCCCAAGCAAGAGAGTTTTTAACAAATTATAATAAGGAATCAAACAATTTCTGACTGTGTTCAGTTTCAAAGTTTATTGCTTCTTGAGTTAGAGTGGAATAGTTCACGAAAACATAATTGACTTGTTCTTTGGAATTCATGGCTTTCTAGAGAACCCTTGATTACAAATTTTCTGTCCACAATGAAGTGTACTTACTCATTCAGATTCTAAAGGCCATTAAGGAATTGTCCATGACTTTCGATGTTGTCCGTGTAGCGAGCTTTCAGAAATACCATCCCAGACCAGACGATCTTAGGTGATAAGGTGCATAAGTCCACCCATTTTAGACCTACCGGCTCGAACAACAAAGGCCACCGATTGACTTTTCCTTCCTAAATTCCAATCCTAAAACAGATCAATCTTCTAAACTCATAAAACTCAACTTATTTGACTAACTAATAGCATGATCACAAATAAACAGTATTTCTTGAAAAATACTAATGCTATCACAATCACAAACCATTCATTTCAAAATTGCAATTTATTAAAAATTTTGAAAAATATTGCTAAAAATTGAAAAATTGATCATTTCTGCAAAAATTTCAAAAAATTCCTCTTTCGACCGTCCACACCACACACTTAAAACCGTACAACGTCCCCGTTGTTCAAAAATTATTTCAAAACAAGGGAGAAAGAGTTACCCCTTTTTGGACGATAGACTGCTTGGTGCTCAATATCACAGGTATAATTGCGTACAGATGGATCCTCGATTTCGTATTCTGGAGTTGTAGCGCTACAGTGAACACGCCGGTGGTCGAGACAAGTGGAGGGGGCACAGTGACCCCACACTTGTCTGAGACAACTCCTTCTCAAATTGGTATATCATGCATAACTCAACAAACAAATTAAAAGCACACATGACAAATAAAACATGAACAGAAATATACAGATAGAAGTGTATGTGTTGCGGATGACCGCGGCGCGTAATTGAAGAATGCGCGTCGCGGTAATTTCGTGAGATTAAAACAGCGTCAAATGAGAAATGACCGCGTCGCGTGATATATGGATGCCGCGGCGCGGTAATTTCAGCAGCTTTGCCTCTATTTTAACAAGTCACCAAAACAATTCAACACAAAAGAATTACCATTGCTTTATTATTAATATCTAATGCCTGTAGGAGGCTTATTGTCCTAACCACTTTCTAAAAACAATTCTTTAAACTAATTCTAACAAAATGCAAATCAAAATGTACTAAAAAGAAATCAAATTAATTACATCCATTCTTTTCAAGTATGCGCAGTATCAGCATAATCATCTTCATCTTCTTCAGGGTCCTCCTCCATGGGCTCCTCCTCTTCTTCTCTGATCGTTGGCTGGGGTCTTGGTGGAACACACCTATGCTTTGCCATGAGGGTGATCATGCAATCCGCTAACCACAGGAGCTGCGTCTGTGTATTCTCTGTTCGTCTATTGACCTCCTGTGCTACAGCCGACTGCAGCTGGTGTTCTCTCATATGGGCCTGCAAGGTCGTTTTAACATCCTTCACTTCATCAGCCAAGTACCGTGATTCCATGGTGGCCGGGGAAAGTCCTCGGGGTGGATTAATAATCACCCGTGGTCGCTTTTTGGAAGTGGATGGCTCGGTCTTCAGCACCGGAAATGGTGATCGCTCAGTTGCGGTGACCCCATCGTCGACATAAATCACATCTCGGGAGATGGTGGTCAGTGGACTGAAGGGAACTGGCTGAACAACTGTCAACCCATGGGTAGTATACTCGGATATCAACCCATAGGATCGGGCTAGATTCATCACATAATGTCCCCCGCCGAGAGCAATTTGCTTCAGTGGCTCGTCTGTGATCTGTTTAAAGTAATCGGCCACGAAGTATGGCATGTTGCATGTCTGAAGCATCCGTGTCAAACACCACATGAGATGTAGCTCACGTGGTAAGACCCGATCCTCGTCCGCACGAGGCCAGATCATGGTTGATATCAACCGATGTAACATGCGATGCGACAGTAGATGCATCAGTCCTTCGCGTACGGTATTCTCATGATACCGCGTGGATGATATGGTGCTCCAGTAGTCAGCAGGAGAGAATGAGTCATCGGCATCATAGTTAGCCCGTCGGTGGAAGGTGTCGAACCCTGGTGCCTCTGATTCTTCCTCAGTATATAACCCGATGCGATAGCCAAATTCCCATAAACTGCAGCTTCGGTTGTGATTACCCAACCGGAATTGCACCATTTCTTCCGTATCCATTCCCAGCGGCTGACGATCAAACTGGTAACTTGCGAGAAATTGCAAGAATACCTCCCGATAGATAGGCCCTTCCATGTGAACAATGTTCTCAATAGCCCGACAAGTGTAGATAAGTTCGCCTTTGTCGTAACCCCCTTGAACCAGCCAATATTGCAGATGTTCCATAATCCCTGATTCCTCGGTTAACTGCCAGTTGACCGGCCGGGCGGGGAGGATTCGTTTTTGTTGTTGAATGGATCTACGATTGTAGAAGCTGTAAGCTCGCGTTCTACCTACTTCTGTAGCCAAAGAATTCCAGTCGATGGTTTCAGTACTGCCTGAAGAAGACATCGTGCCTGCAGAAATCACAAAAATTGAAGAAATCACTGCACTGTTTTGACGTTCGTCGTGGCGCGCACGTGACAACCCGCGACGCGCTATATGAATATTCATATGCCGCGTCGTGGACTGCACATCCCGCGGCGCGGCAAACGATTTCAGTCAAGAAAATTCGCTCAATCTGTCAATCTAAGTCCAATTTTTCTAATCTGGCACTTGGGTTCCGCGTAATACAATACTATAATCCTAATTCAGCAATTAATTTAATCGATTAAACATAACATTGTGGATTACAGTAGCATCTAGTAAGTTTCAAGACTTCTAAAACTAAGAGAGAGAGAATCGATACTTACTTGAATTTCTTGCGAATGAAAGACGAATGCAGTCGTTGGATTGATTGAAGGGTTGAAGCACGGTGAGAAGAACCAAAATTTTCCGCAATTTATTTATATGCAATGTGGGAATTTGAATGACTATCAAAAAGCTCTGTTTAAGTGATTATCTTTAATTTCAAATTAAGATAAGACCGCGGCGTGGGAAGCTTTCTATCCGCGTCGCGTATAAAAATCTGATTTTAACTATAATCGCAAAAATCTGATTTTACCAAAATGACCCCACACTTGCCTTTTTCTCACCGTGATCAAAAATTGGATGTAATGCATTGAATATTAAGAAAATATGCAATTGTACAATGATGATCGGGTTGCCTCCCGACAAGCGATAAGTTTAACGTCTTCAGCCGGACGTACACTTACCTGATTATGTAGCGTATGTAGGAATCTCTGCTATGAGTTCGACTGTCTCTACCTCTAGTTTCTGGAACGTGCCCGTGGCGATGTATGGTTTGAGTCTATGGCCATTGACTTTAAATGGTTGCCCGCCTTTCAAGTCCTGGATTTCGACTGCACCATAATCTGTAATGCTGATCACTTCGTAGGGACCAATTTATTTGCTTCTCAGTTTCCCTGGGAACATCTTCAGTCTTGAATTATACAGCCATACTTTTTGTCCAACTTCAAAGACCTTCAATCGTAGCTTGGCGTCATGATATCGCTTCATCTTTGATTTATAGGTGGCTGCGTTCTCATATGCTTCATCTCGTAGTTCTTCTAATTCAGACAACTGAAGTTTCCTTTCTTTCCCAGCGTCAGTATAGTCCATATTGACTTTCTTAATGGCCCAAAGGGCACGATTGGCGATCTCTACTGGTAAATGACATCCTTTTCCATAAACCAACCGATATGGAGTAGTCCCGATCGGTGTTTTATACGCAGTTCCAGACGCCCACAATGCGTCATCTAGCCTTAGTGACCAATCCTTTCTATCAGTCTTGACAGTTTTCTGAAGGATCTCTTTGATTTGCCTATTGGACACCTCCACCAGTCCGCTAGTTTGTGGATGATACGGTGTAGCAATGCGATGATTCACCCCATAGTGTTTCAGCAGCCTTCCGAATTTGAAATTCTTGAAATGAGATCCTCCGTCGCTAATGATTACTCTGGGAACCCCATGCCTGGTGAAGATATTTTTCTTCACAAATTTGCAAACCACGTGATGGTCATTTGTGCGAGTTGCTTCGGCCTCAATCCATTTGGAGACATAATCTACTGCCACCAAAATGTAAACATATCCATGTGATGTGGGGAATGGACCCATAAAATCGATTCCCCAGACATCAAAAATGTCTACCACCAAAATCGGATTCAAAGGCATTTGATCCCTTTTCGATATATTTCCTAATTGCTGGCAATCGATGCACTCCTTGGCAGTCCTGTGCGCATCCCGAAAGATAGTCGGCCAATATAGTCCAGATTCGAGAACTTTATACCCGGTTTTCCTTCCACTGAAATGTCCTCCGCATGCTGATGCATTACAGAGATCCAGCACTTTACCAATTTCGTTGTCCGGCACACATCGGCGAATTATCTGGTCCTCACCAACCTTAAAAAGGTCTGGATTATCCCAAATGAATCTCTTTGTATATGTGCGAAATTGCTTCTGCCTTTGTTTCGTCCAATGTGTTGGTATTGCTCCTGTGGCCAGAAAATTTACATAGTTTGCGTACCATGGAGCTCCATGAACCTCTAACAACTGCTCGTCAGGAAATGAGTCCTGAATTCCTGCTTCCAATCCTTCAGCTGGTAATCTAGAAAGATGATATGCCACTACATTTTCAGCTCCCTTCTTGTCTTTGATATCTACGTCGAATTCTTGCAGCAAGAGTATCCACCTAATTAAGCGAGGCTTAGACTCCTTCTTTGTGATCAGGTGCCGAACAGCACTGTGGTCAGTGTAAACCACCACCTTGGATCCCCAGATATAAGATCGAAATTTATCCAGAGCAAATACTATAGCAAGTAATTCTTTTTCAGTAGTTGTGTAATTCAATTGAGCTTCAGAAAAAGTTTTACTAGCATAACAGATAACAACAGGTTTCCTGTCGACTTTTTGTCCTAATACTGCACCAGCAGCATAGTCGCTAGCATCACACATTATCTCGAAAGGTTGCGTCCAGTCGGGCGGCTTCAGAATGGGGGCCTCAACCAGTTTATTTTTGAGAATGTTGAATGCTTTTACACATTCTTCGTCAAAAACAAATGGTGCGTCCTTCAAAAGAAGACCACAAAGGGGCTTAGAGATAGCACTAAAATCTTTAATGAATCTACGATAAAACCCTGCATGCCCCAAGAATGATCTAACCCCTTTCACTGATGTTGGAGGCGGCAATGTGGATATGACCTTAACTTTAGCGCGATCGACTTCGAATCCTCTTTCCGAGACCACATGTCCTAATACTATCCCTTCTCTTACCATGAAATGACTTTTCTCCCAGGACAGAACCAGGTTTGTTTCTACACATCTTTTCAGTACCTTTTCCAATTGAACTAAGCAAGTTTCGAATGTAGGTCCAAAATTTGAGAAATCATCCATGAAGATTTCTAATGCTTCACCAATCATGTCAGAAAAAATTGCCATCATACATCGTTGAAACGTTGCAGGCGCGTTACAGAATCCAAATGGCATTCTGCGAAAGGCAAAAGTACCATAAGGGCAAGTGAATGTTGTCTTTGCCTGATCTTCTGGATGAATTGCGATCTGGTTATACCCAGAATACCCATCCAAAAAACAGTAGTACTTTTGTCCCGCTAACTTCTCCACGATTTGATCGATAAAGGGTAATGGGAAATGATCTTTGGATGTGGCAGCATTAAGCTTTCGATAATCAATACAGACTCGCCATCCGGTTACAGGTCTCGTGGATATCTTGTCACCATCCTTTGTGTCTACTATAGTGATCCCTGACTTTTTCGGCACAGTTTGTGTTGGAGTAACCCATTCACTGTCAGAAATGGGGTATATGATTCCTGCGTCCAACCATTTAAGAACCTCCTTTTTGACAACTTCTTTTAAGTTGGGATTCAACCTCCTTTGCGTATCCCTAGCAGGTTTAGCTCCTTCTTCTGTGATAATGCGATGCATGCACGTGGTCGGACTAATCCCTTTTAAGTCCGCGATTGTCCAGCCAATAGCCTCCTTGTGTTTGGATAATACATTGAGCAATCCTATCTCTTGTTCCTCTGTCAGATTGGCTGCCACGATTACTAGTAAAGTATCTTTCTCTCCTAGAAAAGCATACTTTAAATGTTCTGGTAAAGGTTTTAGATCCAATTTTGGTGGTTCTTGTAAAGAGGGCTTTAATGTCTTGGGAATCTCTGCTGGTAACTTCTCTATATGCGCACATTCTTCAGTCTTGAATCCCTTTTCTTCTTCTCCATTTTGCGCCTCTTTTCTTCCAACAATTGTTTCTTCCTGAGTTTCTATTTCTTCTGCTTTAAGTACCTCTGGAGTGTATCGCTGCACAAGCTCGTCTATGATGTCCACTTGACAGCATTTCTCTTCTTCCATGGTGCTTCCCTTGAGATCAGCATTGAAAATGTTGATCTTGGCTTGTCGGTGTCCAAAAGATATTCCCATTTCTCCGGTGCGACAAGCGATATTTGCGTTAGCCGTGGGCAAAAACGGCCGCCCTAGAATGATTGTGGGTTGCTCCCCATTCATTGCTTGACGGGTGTCCAAAACAAGAAAATATGTTGGGTAATAAAATTCTCCTATCCTGATGATGACATCGATTAACATGCCCCTGGGAACCTTGGTGGACTTGTCAGCTAACTGCAGAATCACATCAGTAGATCTCATGGTGCCAAACTCATGCTTGTCAAATAACTGCCCAGGCAATATGTTCACACTTGCACCTAAATCTAAAAGAGCCCTTTTGATATGCACATTGCCTAAATCTACTGAAATAAGAGGAACTCCCGAATCTTTCATCTTTGGAGGAAGAGCATCCATGAGGATAGAACTTACATTCTCAGGTAAGCTAATCATCTTAGGCAAGTGGGACAGAATATGCTTCTTGTGTATACACATGTCCTTGAGAAACTTAGCATATGCAGGAACTTCCTTGATGAGTTTGACTAAAGGAATGTTAACATTAATTTGGCTAAATAATTCCCACATGTCTTCAGCTTGTGGTCCCTTCTTTCCATATGGTCCTTTCTCCGGCTTTTCCAAGGCCATCGGAAAAGGAACTGTTCCACTTGATTCTCCTTTTTCCCATGTACTCGTCTGCTTCGTCTTCTGTACTTGCTCCTCCTTATCCTTTTTCTTCTCTTTTTCTAATTCTTCTTTTTCATCGAAAACTATTTCCACGTCACTATCATCATCTACAATCGGAGCTGTAACCTTGTTGTCTACTTTCTTCCCATTCCTAAGTGTGATGACTTCATTAACTTGCATTCTTGGTGACTGTTCTTGCTCCCTCACTTTTTTTTCTTCCATTTTGACAAGTGATTCTCCTAATCTCAGAATTGCTTCTGAATTAGACTTCTCTACTTCCTGGAGTTGTACTAACAATCCAAAAATTTCTTGCAAACCAATGTCCGTGCTTCCTGATGGAGATGGAGGTTGCACCTGTTGCTCCCTTATAGGTGGTTGTCTCGATTCTCGTTGCTGATTACTTCGGAATGGTCTTGGTGCGTTGTGAAATCGACCATATCCATGCACTTGACTTATTTCCTCATGAGTCATTGAGCACTCATTATGATTGTGTCCTATTTTTCCACATGTATTGCAGATATTCTGCCCATGCAACACGTATGCTCCCTTCTCTTGTTGAAACCTCTCGAGCATCTGGTTGAACCTTTTTGTAACAGCAGTGAGTTCTTTCTGAATTTCAGCTTTCCATTTGTTCTCTGCTTCGACATTAGCTACATATACAGTCTTATCTTTCATGGATCCACTGACTTTTGATCCTAGACTCGGCTGCTCCAAAAATCTCCAGGCATCATCTGGCTCTTGCCACATAAATGTCCCACTTGATGAGGCATTTATCATAACCTGGTGTGTCTCATTAACTCCCTCGAAGAATAATTTGACTAGCTGCCACTTAGGAACTTCATGATGTGGACAGGATCGCAGCAGCTCTTTTAATCTGTCAAACGCTTCATGAAAAGCCTCTCCAGGATTTTGCTGGAAATCTTGTATCGCTCGTCTGACCTCCGTGGTTTTACTGACTGGATAGAATTCTTGAAGAAATTTCGCCTTGAGTTGTTCCCAACTAGTAATACTATTTGATGGTAAAGATGTAAACCAATATTTGGCTTTATCCTTAAGAGTGAATGGAAACAATCTAAGCCTATAAATATCTCGATCAGTATTTCTAGGAGTATTGGCGTTGGAAATCGCTAAGAATTCATATAAATGATTATACGGATCGTCAGTCTTGTATCCCCTAAACTGAGTCAATATTCCTAATAACTGAGGTCTTATCTCTACTTGCGAATCAATGTTATCAGGAATATAGATTGGCGACGAATCATCATATTCCCACGGTTGGAAATGTGATGCAACCGATTGCCGTCTCGGTTGTGCAAAATGTAAAGGTTGAGCGGGGTTACCGTAAAGATGATCATTGTATTCCCGCTGACCTGGTGGTGGATATTGTGGCGCTCTTCTAGGAGGTCCCCGACCTCGGTTCCATTGTGGTTATGGTGCTGGTGGCACCCATCCTTCATCTTCCTCGTCATACACTTCCTCCGTCTCTGGGTAATGGTATTGTGGCTGAGGCGGCTGTTGGAAGTGTATAGGTTGTGTTGATTGGTAGGTGGGTTGAGGTTTAAAGAGGGCTGGTTGTGGTTGAGATGTTGGTGTCTGCTGTCTAGGAGCTGGGGTGCCATCTCGGGTCGGCTCTCCCCAAGACATAGCAGAAGTAAATGGATTGGTGGACTGTGGTTGTGAAGCGGGTGTAAATGGTGGGATAGATGGTGGAGTACATGATGGTATGGGTGCAGGGGCTGAAACTGCACCACCAGAAGCACTCGTGCTCCCAAACTGAAATTCTGAAAGTGGGGGAATGGAAAACATCCCCGTTGCCTCACCTGATGGTTCCTGGGCAACACTTATCGGACTACTGCTAACTTGACTAAAATTCATGATGTTTGAACGCCTACGAGCACGGAGTTTGCGCGCAGTACGCTCAATTTCAGAATCAAACTGCAATGGGGATAATTGCTTACCCCTTCGGGTACGCATGCACTAATGCAACACGCCCACAAAAAAATCAAAACCAAAATGAAATTTTCAAAAAGCAAGAAACAAGTTCCTACTACTCACCTATCCTAAGCTCACAGCTTCCTGGCAACGGCGCCAAAATTTGACACGCCTAGGTCGTCGTGCGGTCAAAAATAAGAGAATTACCTAACACACACTAGCACAGTGGTAGTCAGGGTCGATCCGCAGGAGCTTCGTGGTTAGGCTAGATGAGAGATTACCAACTAATAGTGTCACAGCTATAGTCGGAGGATCTGGTTTCTATCTTCCTAATCACTAATACCAGAAAGCAATGATCAAACACACTCAAGCCAAGCTAAGATATGCTCAAGTGAACCTAGTCACTTTCTGAAATCAGAAGTACATATCTGAATCAGAAGCAATCAAAGGCACCCAAACTAGCAAAACCAAGCAAAGCATAAACTAACCACTAGCTAAAGTTCTACTGAACAGTTACTAGCCAAGGTTTAATGCTTACAACCTAACCTAATTAGCTACTGATTTCAGCTAAGGAAAACAGCCCCAACAAGGTCCAAAATACAATTCAAACACAACCAATCAATCAAAACCAAACACAATCATCAAAACACCAAAAAGCTAAGATTAAATGTAACCAAATGCTTCTCATTCACTAAATCCGAATTCTAATCACAAAAACAGTAACCAAATGTTTCAAAATCAGAAACCTAAGTGCTCAAAGTCAGTGGTTGTCACTCCCAAAGACTTTAGCTACAAAAACTAATTGCTACTAAAAGGAAATTAACTCAAAAATCATAAAATACCAAATGAGAGCTTGCTGAAATGAAATCCTGGAGTCAAAGAGCTTCAAGGTCGATTTTACACCCGGTTCTTTGCTAGGGTTTTCGGCTGGAAATGCATCTATTTATACTTGCAAATTTCCCGCAACCGCGCCGCGCAGAAGTGAAATCCGCGGCGCGCGTACTGATCTCTTCCTGATTCTTCGGCATTTGAATGTGTTCCACCGCCTTAAGCCCGCGTCGCGCAGATGATGTTTCCGCGGCGCGCGTACGAATTCTCTTGATTTTTCATTCCTTCCCAACTTCTTCCTTTTGCACGCTTTTAGTCCCTGTTTCTATTCTTTTTCTCCAAACAAGTCCTGGCACGAAAAGTGAGAATACCCAGACATATTTGATATAATTTTATCAAGAACAGGGCTCAACAACGCCTAAAATACTTGATATCACTAGGCGTTGTCAGTATAGCGGGAATACTTCGCTACAGTAGACCCTTTCCTTCATTTTCTGAGATGAATTCAATGCTAGCCATGGAAGAAACCCGTTTAGCAACCACCCGTGTTCCCGAACCATCCCATCAAAATCACGCCTCATCTCCCTCCCTTCTCCACGTCACTTCTGCCACATCCAATCGAGGGGGTGGTGGCACCTCCTTTCGCCGGAACGACCGTCGTGGGGGCGGCAATAATAACCGCCGGAATGAACGCCGCCAGTCGCCCTCCAATTTCGCCGGTCAACAGTCGAACGGCACCACCGGATTGTCGCCCAATAACAGCCGCTACGGCTGGGTGTACATTCCGCCTCCCTGGAACACGTCGTCTCCTCAGTAGGTTCCCAATGTACCGCCCAATCAATGGGCTGCTTTATCTGGACCTCAACAACAATCCGCCCATTCGTGGGGACGGCCCACTCACAACAGCAACAGTGCTGGTCTTCTCGGCAGCAAGCCGCACACCAACCAAAATCAATTTAGCCCACAAGTGAATGTTCAAACTACTGGATCGGACCAGCCCCCTTGGGCCTGGCTTGGAAGTGCTGACCAGCCCACATCTCTTCCTCAAATGTTCAATATGATGACTCTCAATGATCCGGGTACCGACGGTTGGGTTATGGACACCGGGGCTACCGACCATGTGCACGGCAACGCAGGTATACTCCAAACCGCTTGTAATAATCATTTTATGCCTCGTTCTATTTATGTTGGAAATGGATCTGCAATTCCTGTGACGACCTCGGGACACACCATTTTTCCCAAACATAACCCTTATCGCCCACTTCATTTACGCAATGTCCTTATCACACCAAATATTATTAAAAACCTTATTTTTGTGCGAAAATTTACCACTCACAATAATTTTTCTATTGATTTTGATCCTTATGGCTTTACTGTTCTTGATTACCAGACGCGTCGTCCTCTAATCCGATGTGATAGTACCGGGCCGCTTTATCCCGTCACCAGTTCCACATGTCATGCCTTCATCTGCACCCCCTCCATCACCTGGAATCAACGACTCGGTCACCCCGGCGATCAAGTATTGAAGCATCTCTCTTCTAGTAGTTTAATTTCTTGTCATTTGTCAAAAAATAATGGTATTTGCCATGCTTGTCAGCTTGGCAAACACACTAGACTTCCGTTTTCTTTGTCTGATTCTATTGTTTCTGCACCATTTGAAATTATACATTCTGACTTGTGGACATCTCCTATTACTAGTTGTGGTGGATTAAATTATTACATATTATTTGTTGATCATTACTCGCATTATCTTTGGGTGTATCCTTTAAAGCAAAAATCCAAAGCCTTTGAAAAATACTTACATTTTTCCAATCTCATCAAAACTCAATATGGGGGCACTATAAAACAGTTTCAATGTGAGAACGGGGGGGAATATAACAATCAATTGTTCCACCAACACTTTGCGAAATATGGCATTACTTTTCGTTTCTCGTGCCCCCACACCTCCTAACAAAACGGTCGATCTGAACGAATGATTCGTACCATCAACAATATGATGCGCACTCTTCTCTTCCATTCCCACCTTCCTCCTACCTTTTGGCCTGAGGCGCTTCATATGTCGGCCCACCTCCTCAATATTCTTCCCTCCACATCCATCTCTTATGACACACCACACTTCCGCCTTCTTCACCGTCACCCAACGTATGATCACCTTCGGGTGTTCGGATGTCTATGCTTTCCTCGCCTTCACACTACCATAAACTTCAGCCTCGCTCCACACCGTGCATCTTCTTGGGCTACCCCACATACCATCGTGGGTTTTGCTGCTACGATCTCTCCACTCGGAAGATCATCATATCTCGTCATGTCATTTTCGACGAGACTGTCTTCCCATATGCCTCTGTCACACCCACTGCTCCTCCATCCTATCATTTCCTCTCCGACTCAGACATTTCTCCAAACCTGCGTAAAATTTTGGACGCACAAACCACTCCTCCCGAGGACGACGCCTCTGTTGGATTAGGTGTCTAAGCCATGACTTGTAATTGAACTTTTATCTTATGGTTAAAAGCAAAGTCCATTTGGGTTGCCCTCATGGGTGGAGGAAAGATAGTTCAGTAGAGAGAATAATTGATTTATTAATTGTATAATAAATCAATAGAAAATATATATATGGTTTATTAATATATTTAAGTGCTAATATATTAATTAGAAACTATATTAATTAATTGAGATTTAATCTAGAATTAATTGTATTTAATTTGGAGATTAAATTAATTAATTAAAAGGTGCAGGGACTGGGTTGGTATTTATTCAATAGTTGAATAACTGGCCAGGAAAACCTGGGACCAAAAGTGGCACCACCTTGGAGGCTTCTCCAAGGGTTTGGCGAAACCCTAATTAGGGTTTTGGTAAGTCTGGTCCAAGTGGTCAAAAGCCTTGTCAAATTGGAGGCTCCTTAGGGTTTCAGGTGTAACCCTTGGAGGCTATAAAAGGAACCCCCTGGCACCTCATATTCACGCCATCTTCTCTCTAGATTCACTCTGCTGGACTGATTCTTCCATCCCCTGGGTGTGACTTGCATTTGAGGCAGGATACTTTTGCTGCTGCTTAAAAGGATCATAAGATCAAAGGTTGGTTTTCTTAATTCTTCTTTAGAATTGAATTGTATCCTTTAGGTTCTTAGTTCTAATCTTCATAGAAGAAAACATAGATCAATATTAGGGTTGCATGTGAACCTTAGGTTATTTTGTGTTCATTGATTGCATAGAAACCCTTCAGTGGTATCAGAGCTAGCTTGTTTTCTTGTGATTTGATTATGAACTGCTTGCATGATCTTGGCCTTGGTGTTTTTTGCGAAATTTCACCTCTTGGAGGCTTTGAAGTCGACGGCTTGGCTAGGGTTTCCTAACCCTAGCCGCCATGCCCTAAATGGTCCCCTAGATTGCTTGATTTGCTTGCCTTAATTGTGTGTTGTTATTTTTGGTAACTAAATCAACTAAAATAACTTGAACCCTAATTGCTTGGCTTGTAATTTTCGAGATTCATAGGGGTTATACAGATAAATTAATTTGATTAATTTGGTAATCTGTAACCTAGATTTAATTAGTTTAATTAATTGATTAATTAAAAGACCAATTAAATCAGCTTTAAGAATTAATTAAAATTTTCAAAAAAAATTAGAATAATTTGAGAAAATCAGAATTTAATTAATTCTAAAATATTTTAATGAGATTAAAATATATCTTATATATATTTAAAATTAAAAGTTAATTTAATATGTATAAGAAAATTGGTTAGTCTACCGCTAGTAAGCCTCATTCACAAAACTGTCCTATAAAGAGGGTATTAGGCGACTGACTATAAAATGTTAGTCTAATGGGTATCTACTCTTACCCACCGCTCTCCTGGTCAGTCGAGTGTCGTTAGCTGAACGGGTATGATAGAACCGTTAAGCCTCTTAAAAGTATAATGCTATAATTGAAAGTACTAGAACCCTAAAACAAATCCCAATCTAGTTACTTTAGGTTAAAAATGTGAATTGGTGCTAATCCATGAAATTGCACATTGCACTTTGTGGAACGTTGGTGGAGCATGTGTGGTTTACCGGCACGCCAACTGGGGTCCGCAAAGAGTCGCAATGGGTTTCTTGATTTTGTCATTATTAACGGAGCGTGTGTGGTTTACCGGCACGTTAATTAGAGATGACAATTGACTTCAAGAGTACCAAGCAATTTGCATGGTTATTCACACCCGGTTTGTGATCCTCGGTATCCCAGTCACAAACAGCGGGGCATTCCCGAGATTAAAACATGCTATCGAACAGTTCGGTAAATCTCAAAGAAACTAGGAATTCCATTATAATATCGTTATGTTTCCGCGGTGGAATTGGCTGAATCGTCATTCGCCTACCTTGTAAAATTTGCAATACTGATTACGGCATCCCTTTTCGGTATTGTAGATTGTTATTGTAGGATCCTAGCCTCGTATTTATTCTTGGGTGAATATGAGGATCATTATTATTACTCTATCTAATTAAAACTACCTTCTTCTTGTTCAGATGTCTTCTGACCAATCCGTTCCCCACTCAAATCCCGGTAATGTCACCTCGATTCTGTCATTATGCTCAAAGGTGACGTTGGACGGCACCAACTACAATGACTGGATCTGTAACATCAAAATGGCTCTAAGGTTTGAACATAAAGAGTATGTTCTAGAAACCGAGCTTGTTGATGTGGACACTGAAACCGCTACTCCCGAGGAAATCGCTGCGTACACTAAACACTCTAATGATGCGACCAAAGTGGCCTGCATCATGATCGCTACTATGAACCCTGAACTGCAGCGTATCTATGAGGACTATTGGCCTTACGAGATGCATAAAGAGCTTGTGGAAAGGTTCCGCAAGCAAGAGCGCATCGAGAGGCATGAGGTTGTAAAAGCTTTCACTAACAGCAAGCCCAAAGAGGGCGAGTCCATCTGTGCACATGTGCAGAGGATGCATGGTTACGTGGAAAGGCTTAGAAAGCTGGAAATGCCGGTTCATGAGGACTTAGCAGTTGACATAGTGCTGAACTCCTTACCCAGTTCTTATGACCAGTTCACACTGGCGTATCATTTGAACAACAACCAGGCAAACCTAGCTGAGTTACACCGCATGCTGCATACGGCTGAGGACGGGATGAAGGGAAAAGTTGTGCTCCCTGTCAACCCGCCTGTCCTGGCTATTGGCTCCGGAAAGGGAAAGAAACGGAAAGGCCCTCCTAAGCAGAACTGGAGGGAAAAGACTCACGTCGGGTCATCTAGCGGTGCCTCGAAAGGTAAGTCTTCCGGAATTCCACATGTGCGGAACCCCAAAGAGGCCGACTGCTTTTACTGCAAGCAGAAGGGTCATTGGAAGAGGAGCTGCCCAACGTATCTGCAGGATGTCAAGGACGGTAAAGTGAAACCGTCACAGGCAGGTACGTATTCTATATCTAATAACTCATCTTTTTCCCGTTCATGGGTCCTTGACACAGGATGTGGTTTTCACATCTGTTCTGATTTGCAGGGCCTAGAGGAAAGTAGGGAACTGGAGCATGGCAGACTGAACCTGGTCATGGGCAATAGGCGAACGTCACCTGTTACCAAGATTGGTGTTTATGGACTGATACTGAGCAGTGGAGTTAGATTAGATTTACATAATTGTTGCTATGCGCCAGATATGGCAAAGAACATAATCTCTTTTCATGCAATATTTAGACAAGGCTTTTATTATGAGTTTAATAAATTGAATGGTTCAATTTCGGTTTTCAAAAATGATGTTTTTATATTTAATGCTATGCCTTGTGATGGTGTTTATGAATCTATTATGTGCATAGATAATTATGGTAAAAATGTGTTGACTATTGATGCTTCAAGCGGTGTAGAAAAGGCATGTCTGTGGCATTGTCGCCTTGGCCATATAAACAAGAAACGCATCGCCCAACTCCAAAAGGATGGAGTGTTGGAATCATTCGACCTCGGGTCAGATGATGTATGCGAATCTTGCTTACTTGGCAAGATGACGAAATCACCATTCAAAGGTTCCTTTGAAAGAGGTGAAGGTCTGTTGGATATCATACACACTGATGTGTGTGGTCCCTTCAGAACAACCACTAGAGATGGCACGCGGTTCTATGTGACCTTTACCGACGATTTTAGTAGATATGGATATGTCTACTTGATCAAGAATAAGTCGGATACCTTTGAAAAGTTCAAAGAGTTTAAGAATGAAGCAGAAAATCAATTGGGCAGAAAGATAAAGATGCTTAGATCCGACAGAGGCGGTGAGTATCTTAGTATCGAGTTTCTCGATTACCTCAAGGAATGTGGAATTGTTTCACAGTTGTCGCCTCCAAGAACACCTAAGCTGAATGGTGTTGCAGAGAGACGCAACCGAACCTTGTTGGACATGGTTCGTTCCATGATGAGTCGAGCCTCACTTCCAATCCATTTCTGGGGGTATGCCTTAGAGACTGCCGCCCATATCCTAAATCTTGTCCCAACCAAGAAGGTTGCGAAAACACCGCACGAGATGTGGACGGGGAAAGTTCCCTCGTTGGCACACATCAAAGTCTGGGGCTGTGAAGCATTCGTGAGACGAGATACTTCAGATAAGCTCGCAGAAAGAAGTGAGAGGTGTTACTTCATCGGATACCCGAAACAGTCTTTTGGATACTTGTTCTACAGGCCAAGCGAGGACGTGGTCTTTGTAGCAAGACGGGGGTTCTTTCGAGAGAGAGAACTCATATCCAAAGAGGACAGTGGGAGTACGATCGATCTCGAAGAAATTCAGGAGACGCCCGATGAAACAACCTTAGAAGAAACTAGCAACCAACATGAGGAAGAAGTTCCTGTTGGACCTACCGACATTTCGTTGCCCCTTAGGCGTTCAGGTAGAGTTAGCATGCCGCCCGAGTTCTATGGTTTCCATATTACCTCGGACGGAGACACGTTAGTCAGTGATCGTACATTGACTAATTTGGATGAGCCAGCTAGCTACCGTGAAGCAGTGGCAGGCCCCGAGTCTGCAAAATGGAAAGAGGCAATGGACAGCGAGATAAAGTCCATGTATGACAATCAAGTTTGGAACTTGGTTGACAATGTACCGGGTCGAAAGACAGTCGGATGCAAGTGGATCTTCAAAAAGAAGACCGACATGGACGGAAAAGTGCATACTTACAAAGCTCGGTTGGTTGTGAAGGGATTCACTCAAACCCCGGGGGTTGACTATGATGAAACCTTCTCACCAGTAGCCAAGATTAAGTCAATCAGGATAATGCTTGCCATAGCTGCGTTTCATGATTATGAAATCTGGCAGATGGATGTCAAAACCGCTTTCCTTAATGGGAAACTGACTGAAGATGTTTACATGAGTCAACCAGAAGGTTTTGTAGACACTAAGCACCCTGATAAAGTATGTAAGCTTGAAAGATCAATCTACGGGTTGAAGCAAGCATCTCGCAGTTGGAATCTTTGCTTCCATGAGAAAGTCAAAGAGTTTGGTTTCTCTAGGAGTGAAGATGAGTCATGTGTATATGTCAAGGCTAGTGGGAGTATAGTCACTTTCCTGGTGCTGTATGTTGATGACATACTGCTCATGGGAAACGACATTCCGACCTTGCAGAATGTTAAGGCTTGGCTCGGGAAGTGTTTCGCCATGAAAGACCTAGGGGAAGCTGCTTATATTCTCGGGATAAGGATACTCAGGGATAGAAAGAGAAAATTGATAGGCCTAAGCCAGTGTACATATTTGGAAAAGGTGTTAAAGAGGTTTAACATGGAAAGTTCCAAAAAGGGAGAGCTACCAATCCTAAGTGGTGTAAAATTGAGTAAGACTCAAAGTCCGAGTACCGATCAGGAAATAGCTGAAATGAGTCGAGTACCTTATGCTTCGGCTGTAGGGTCGATCATGTATGCTATGACATGTACTCGTCCCGACGTATCCTATGTACTAAGCTTGGTTAGTCGGTACCAGGGTAATCCTGGAAAAGCACATTGGATTGCAGTCAAGAACATACTCAAGTATCTGCGAAGGACAAAGAATATGGTATTAGTCCTTGGTGGCAGTGATGAGTTAAAAGTGAGTGGATATACAGACGCCAGTTTCTAGACAGATAGGGACAGTGGACGGTCCCAGTCGGGCTGGGTTTTTCTTTTGAACGGTGGAGCGGTCACTTGGAAAAGTTCCAAGCAGGAAACGGTGGCTGATTCAACGTGCGAATCAGAGTACATCGCAGCGAGTGAAGCGTCTAAGGAGGCGGCTTGGCTGAAGAATATCATCGGGGATCTTGGAGTTGTCCCGAGCATTAAGGAGCCGGTGGAACTTTTCTGCGATAATGAAGGAGCGGGCGCCTTGGCAAAGGAACCGCGAGACCATGGAAAGTCCAGGCATATCGAAAGAAAGTACCACTACATTCGACATCAGATAGAAGAAGGGCACTTACTGGTTAAGCGAGTATCATCCGAGGACAATCCTGCATATCCTTTGACTAAGGCTCTGAATAGGATCAAGCACAATATGCATGCTCGGAGCATTGGATTGAAGGATGATGTTAGTTTTAGTAATTAGATAGATTAGAAACTTGTAACAGTATAAATGTAATTGACTCGGTGATTTTATAATAGAGATTTATAAATGAGTATTACTACTGCCTTTGTCAATTGTTTATTTCTGTGTTTCTATATTTGCATGTTTAACTTCCTTAATAATTGGATTATTTAAAACTCCACAGTCGATCATACTGTTAGGAAGTAAGTATGAATTAAGACTGTCATGAAATGGTTGCAGACTGTCTAAAGAGTTAGACATTGCAGTAAGACTGCTGCAACGTTCATGAGTACTTAGAAATAGAGATTTGAGTATTGGATAAACCCGCGCTTAACAGATTGCTTCATGGATTATATCACGAGCAATGTTAAGACGATAATATCAGGTGATCTTTAAGTGGAGAGATATGATCTGTTATTTGCGATACAAGCACTTATTGACAATACGAAACCACGCCAGTAACTCGGTGCTATAAAACGCATTGTTGTATGTATTTGGACCCACAAAAGTTATGGACATATGAGTCGAAACTTATCCGTCCCATGACCCGATGGGAAACAGATATCTGTAGGCCTCTCGATGATTTAGAAGTTGACTGAAAGTGTTGGCCAACCGGGACTTGATTGATGTGTTCAATTAGTAGTCTCTAAAGTCATATGCAAATCAGAAATCGAGGAACAGAGTGTCAGACCAAGATTGATGTTAGTCCATGTCTTGAGTCTGAAAATATCCTGTTGGACGGAGGATCATCAGATCACTTATCTTTGGACAGAACTGACTGGGTCAGAGTTCAGACAATTAAAGTCATAGACTTATCCAAGTGGGAGACTGTTGGATTAGGTGTCTAAGCCATGACTTGTAATTGAACTTTTATCTTATGGTTAAAAGCAAAGTCCATTTGGGTTGCCCTCATGGGTGGAGGAAAGATAGTTCAGTAGAGAGAATAATTGATTTATTAATTGTATAATAAATCAATAGAAAAAATATATATATATGGTTTATTAATATATTTAAGTGCTAATATATTAATTAGAAACTATATTAATTAATTGAGATTTAATCTAGAATTAATTGTATTTAATTTGGAGATTAAATTAATTAATTAAAAGGTGCAGGGACTGGGTTGGTATTTATTCAATAGTTGAATAACTGGCCAGGAAAACCAGGGACCAAAAGTGGCGCCACCTTGGAGGCTTCTCCAAGGGTTTGGCGAAACCCTAATTAGGGTTTTGGTAAGTCTTGTCCAAGTGGTCAAAAGCCTTGTCAAATTGGAGGCTCCTTAGGGTTTCAGGTGTAACCCTTGGAGGCTATAAAAGGAACCCCCTGGCACCTCATATTCACGCCATCTTCTCTCTAGATTCACTCTGCTGGACTGATTCTTCCATCCCCTGGGTGTGACTTGCATTTGAGGTAGGATACTTTTGCTGCTGCTTAAAATGATCATAAGATCAAAGGTTGGTTTTCTTAATTCTTCTTTAGAATTGAATTGTATCCTTTAGGTTCTTAGTTCTAATCTTCATAGAAGAAAACATAGATCAATATTAGGGTTGCATGTGAACCTTAGGTTATTTTGTGTTCATTGATTGCATAGAAACCCTTCAGCCTCACCCTCACCCACCCCTTCCCCACCCACCTCCCCTCCGCCTCAGGAGGCCACCCCTACCACCTCTCTTTCTCTCGTGGTCCCACCTCACGTGGCACCACCTCCTGTCACCCATCACATGCACACCCGTTCCAAAAGCGGCATTGCAAAACCCGTTCACCGTCTAAATCTCCTTTCTACCACCATTTCCCCTGTCCCGAGGTCTCGCATACAGGCTCTTCAAGATCCTAACTGGCATAAAGCCATGAACGAGGAATATAATGCTCTTATCTCAAACGACACTTGGGTTCTTGTGCCACGTCCTTCTGGCGCAAATGTGGTACGATCCATGTGGCTCTTCAAACAAAAATTCAACGCAGATGGCTCTCTATCGCGCTATAAAGCGCGTCTTGTGGCTAACGGGCGGAGCCAACAGCAGGGGATTGACTGTGAGGAGACTTTTAGCCCGGTGGTCAAACCGGCTACTATACGCACCGTTCTGAGTCTGGCAGTGTCCAGACACTGGCCCATTCATCAGCTTGATGTGAAGAATGCATTTCTTCATGGACACCTTCAGGAGACGGTATACATGCACCAACCACCAGGATTTCGGGACTCGCAGCATCCCGATCATGTCTGTCACCTACAGGGGTCCTTGTATGGCCTTAAGCAGGCCCTGCGGGCCTGGTATCATCGCTTTGCTCAGCATGCCCTTCGCATGGGTTTTCAACACAGTGTCACAGACTCGTCTCTCTTCACTTATCATCATGGTACTGCGACTGCCTACCTGCTTCTCTATGTTGATGACATTGTCTTGACTGCCTCCTCCACCACACTCCTGCGGTCTATCATTTCCCGACTTAGTGCCGAGTTCGCCATGACCGACCTAGGAGCTCTGAACTATTTCCTTGGGATTTCTGCCACCCGGTCTTCTCATGGGCTTTTTCTCTCATAGAAAAAGTATGCTTCCGAAATCCTCGATCGCGCACATATGCTTCAGTGTAATCCAGCTCGAACTCCTGCTGATACTACTCACAAACTGGATAACACTGGTCCTCCGGTTGCGGACCCGTCCACATACCGCAGTCTGGCCGGCGCCTTACAGTACCTCACATTCACTCGCCCAGACATCGCATACGCGGTTCAGCAGATATGTTTATATATGCACGATCCCCGCGAGCCTCATCTTCACGCCCTGAAGCGCATTCTGCGCTACATTCGGGGAACTCTGGATCATGGCCTACAGCTCCACGTCTCCCCCTCATCAGACCTTCGTGCCTACTCTGACGCCGATTAGGGGGGTGTCCTGCCTCCCGGCGATCGACTTCAGGATACTGTGTTTTTCTAGGTGACAATCTTATATCCTGTCGTCTAAACGGCAGGGCGTTGTCTCCCGTTCCAGTGCGGAGGCAGAATACCGTGGCGTAGCTAACGCCGTTGCAAAAACCTGCTGGGTTCGTAATTTACTTCGCAAACTTCGGTGCCCACCCACCAAAGCAACTGTTATTTACTGCGACAATATCAGCTCTGTATACATGACATCGAACCTAGTTCAGCACCAACGCACGAAACACATTGAGATCGATATTCATTTCGTTCGCGACCTTGTCGCCCGTGGCCACGTTAGAGTCTTCCACGTCCCATCTTCCGCTCAGTTTGCTGACATCTTCACCAAGGGCCTTGCGACGACACTTTTCAACGACTTCAAGTCCAGTTTGAATGTACGGAACTCTCTTCCCGATCAAACTGCGGGGGGATGTTAACGGACTCTCATATTAGTCCATGTATTTGTAGTCCATGTATTTGTATATGTTCCTTGTATTAGCCCAGTGTTCATTACCGGCCCTTGATCTTTGGCCCATTGTATTATTGTATATATTGCTTACGTATCAATGAAATCAGTTTCATGGGGAAAATACTTGTTAGCACCCTATAGCCTTATTTTCTTTTAAATTACCATCTTACTATTGTTGGGTTTTATTTTCTTTGTAAAAAATAATTCTCCCATTGCCTAAGTTTTATTTTTTTCCCATCTAATTGTTTTTTGGTCATAAACTTTTTTCTTTTTAAAAAAACCTGTTTTTAAAATTTAATTCTTTACAAAATGAGTATAGTCAAGAAATTTTGAAAACATAATTATTTTTTATTTTTTTTATTTTTAGAAAAACCCAAAAACATATTTTCCAAAAATCATGAAAATTTAAAAGATGCTACTACCCATTATACTAGTAAGTTTGTAAAACCAATTTTTTTTTATAAATAAGTTTTCCAAGTGTTCAAATTTCAATTTAAAGTAATATTCGTTTTTATAAATCATAATGCAAATTTTTTTCTCTCCAAATTCAAAAACGGAAATAAAGGTTCTCTTCACCTAACTATTTTAATGAGATCTCAAAACGAAATTTTCAAAAATGTTGTTAAGGGTTCACATTTTATTTTAAAGGAATTCGAGTTTATATAAAAACTAATAGATGAATTTGTTTTTCTTCAAATCAAAAATACTTTTGAAGATTTCTTATTTTATATATATATATATATATATATATATATATATATATATATATATATATATATATATATATATATATATATATATATATATATATATATATATATATATATATATATATATATATATATATATATATATATATATATATATATATATATATATATAATGATCTTTTCAAAAAGAGATTTTCAAAAATAATATCTTTTACATATTATATTTTATTTTATAAGATTGCACGCTTTTAAAAAAAATATTTTAGAAATGATATGATTCAAAGTAACTATGATTAAAAAATATCATAATTAGACATGGTTATGATTCTTAATATTTGTTGATCCATTATCCAAAAAATTATGATCTAAAAAATAATAAATAATAAATGTTAAGAGAAAAAACAGTCTTGTTTGAAAATTATTATGATTTAACATCATATGATTCAAATTAGACAAAATTACAGTTTTGGTCCCTGAAGTTTGCCAAATATTTCACTTTGGGACAAACTATTGAAAATTCACGGTTTTGGTCACTAATGTTTGTGAAAAGCTATAAATCGGTCCCTGGGTCAGGTAAAAAGACTAAAATGCCCTTTTTAATTTCTTTTTCCTTTTTTTTGAATTTATTATTTATTTTATTTAATAAAAAAATAAAATACACCCACCCCACCCCTACATCTCTCTCTCTCTCTCTCTCTCTCTCTCTCTCTCTCTCTCTCTCTAGCCGACAACTACGGAGAAGATGGAAGACCTTGATCTCTAATCTGCCATTATCGTCAAGCAAAGATACAGTGGGTTCCGTACATGTCCAAAATTAACCCGGATTGTTTATGTTGTTGTTAAGCCTGATTGTTTTGATGATTTAGCTTTTGCAGTAATGCAAGGAATTAGCAAACTGTGTTACCGTGTCACAGAATACGACGTTGTTCGTGCTCGAAATCAACTGAAAATTGGTTCCGTTGCTGTACTTACACGCTACGATATTAGGCGCATGTTTTGTTTCCTTTTATTTATTTGTGGTCATATTATTTTTACAATGAGGAATATGTGTTGCTAATGTCCATTTGTATGATGGGTAAGACGTAAATTTATGATTTCTTTCCAAGCGAGAATAAAGCCAAGGCTTTTTTGTATTTTGCCTCTGTACAAGATCGATAAAGCAATT
Organism: Cichorium intybus; assembly: GCA_023525715.1. NCBI lineage: Eukaryota > Viridiplantae > Streptophyta > Magnoliopsida > Asterales > Asteraceae > Cichorium > Cichorium intybus. Next base: position 79,695,948 of record CM042009.1, read on the forward strand.
AGGCAAAGCAATCATTAAAAGTTGAAGACCGAGTACAATAACGCCGTCAAGGTTATTCAAAGAGCTCTTGCTCTTTACCAGTTCGTCTTCTTCGAATCCAAATAACAAGAGTCTACCATAGCTAATCATGGGATAACACCACCGAGTTTAGGATCTTTTCGTTTCCGATTTCGTTAAGTAACTTGAAGAATTTCAATCATAATGATTCAACGTGTTTATCTATGAACACTTTGTTCCTTCTAGATTGCTTTTGTAGTAAACTTATCGGTTTTTTACGTCATCGCTAATTAAACAATTCAATTTATTCATTAGCAGAACATCTAGAAGTGTGGAGATTTCTTGATTAAGATCATGAAATGGCCGGAACGTTCTATCGGACATGGCCAAGGAACAGTTTCAGGGACGACCCACAAGCCTTCGGAGCTCCCAACGACCAACCGTCGTTCACTCAACCTCCATCGCAAAGTTCTATCAGACATGGCCAAGGGAACTCGCTTAATCAGTTATCAGATGAGATTGTCTATCGAGGGTTAGCTCAACCTAATGAGACCGATGACAGTGAAAATGCTCCATCGTTCACTGCTTTCGGCCATGGCCAAGGGATCTCGAATAATCACGATTGGAATTCTAGTCGTGAGTACGCTGATAATGGTCAACCATTGTCTTGTAGACTCGTAGTGCTATGGCGAGGACCGAGCATTCTAATACTTCTGACGGTGGCAATTTTTATGTCGGGGATCAGCGATGTGGAGAGAGAGAGAGAGAGATAGAGAGAGAGAGAGAGAGAGAGTATGTGTGTGTGTGTGTGAGACGTCGAGGGTGGGGGTGCAGGTGGGGTGGGTGTATTTTCTTTTTTTTATTAAATAAAATAAATAATAAATTCAGAAAAAATTGAAAAAAAAAATTAAAAAGGGTATTTTAATCTTTTTACCTGACCCAGGGACCAATTTGTAGTTTTTTGCAAACCTTAGTGACCAAAACCGTGAATTTTCAATAGTTTGTTCCAAAGTGAAATATTTGGCAAACTTCAGGGACCAAAACTGTAATTTTGTCTTCAAATTATTTTGATCCACAAATAATATGTCATAATCCAAAATATTATTATCAAAAAATAAAAAATAGTAATTGTTATAAGACAAATTATTGTCTTATTTGAAAAATGTTATGATCTTAAATATATGACTCAAAATCATATGATTTAAAATGCAATAAGATCAAAAATGATATGATACAAAAAACTATAATCCGATTTGTATAATCCAAAACATTATGATCCAATATTAATCCAAAACGTTATATTTAAAATGATTAGATTAAAAAATCACAAAGGAAACATTTAAATGATATAAAAACATTAAAATTTAGAAATATAAATAGAAAATAAAAAACAAAAAACAAAAAAGTCAAAACCGAGTACTGTGGAATATAAAAAATTATAATAATTAAAAAACTTTAAAATGATAAAACCGAGTATGATACAATTTTTTTTTTGAAAAAATTAAAAAAAAATAAAAAACAGAAAAAACCTACTTAATTCACGTTGCACGAACATGCGTCACATATAATCGTATCCCCGAATATATATGATGTTCCATGAACACGCGTCGCACGTGATTATGTCACGTCGAAGGATGACGTTTTACGTTTGTGCCTTTAACGAAATGAGTGGTTGAGAATTTTACTCAGGGTTTTACCTTTTTTGGGTTCTTACTGAATATATATATATATATATATATATATATATATATATATATATATATATATATATATATATATATATATATATATATATATATATATATATATATATATATATATATATATATATATATATATATATATATATATATATATATATATAGAATTTTTTATTCATCTAGTGATTTATTTTGATGGTTCGTCAAAAAACCAAGTAAATAAAAAACTTGTTACCTTCTTTTATATATATATATATATATATATATATATATATATATATATATATATATATATATATATATATATATATATATATATATATATATATATATATATATATATATATATATATATATATATATATACGGTAGGGGTGTATGCGGTGCGGTGCGATACGATTTAGAGGCAAAACCGCAGACCACACTGCATATACAGTTTGAGTTTTTTGGAAACCGCAAACCGCACCACAAAGATCCTAAACCGCATTATACGGTACGGTTTGTTGCAGGCGGTTTTTGCGGGTTTAATACGGTAAATTCCATATTATATATATATATATATATATATATATATATATATATATATATATATATATATATATATATATATATATATGTGTGTGTGTGTGTGTGTGTGTGTGTATATATATATATATATATCGTGCGGTGTTGTTTGAGCCACGGTTTTGTGACTATAAACCGCAAACCACATCGCATAGTGCGGTTTACAAAAAACTATGAACCGCAAACCGTATCGCGGAGTTTCAAAATCGCATTATGCGGTGCGGTGTGGGCGGTTTTTTTTTTTTTTTTTGAACTGCAAATCTATCCTACTCCTACTCCTAAACTATTCCTTGTTATGTTAGTGCCAGGGTTTGAACCCATGACCTACTTGTTAGTAATCACCTTGTTAGCCAAGTGGGCTAGCCCCAACTTGTGGGCGGTTTATGTGGTTTGGTGCACACCCCTAATCCACAGTATGGGCCTAGTAGTTTTGGTTATTTTAGTGGGAAATTTTGGAAAATAAATTAAACAAATTTAAACAAGTTAAATAAAATTCAAAAATAGAATAAACATTTAAAATAAATAAAATAAGTTTATAATAAGAATAATAAAGTCACTTAGATGTTATTCATAAGTTAAAACTAGAATTTGAGATCATTTGGATATAATATGAGATGAGGACGAAAATTGTCAAATTAAATACAAAAACTTTAAGGAATAATAATACTAATAATAATTAAATGAATATTAAATATGAGATTTCTAAGTTAGATATGGGTTTTGTATCCTTAGAGACATTTATGAATATAGCGACTAAAAATGTCATTTGACCAAAGTTTACTTTGACCACCTTTGAACTAGGTTTGTCGTAGGATTTAAATGAAATATTCTTAGGGACTTATTTGTGAAAAATAAACACATTGTTGACTTTTAGAAGTTCCATCTAAGGTCATAGTGTAAAGACAGTAAATTAGAGGGTTAATGTTGTCAATAAGCAAACCTAAAAAATCCAACTTGTTAGTTGTCTTCCCTATTTGAGTGATGAAAGATATTTTGAGAGTTTAAGAAGCTCCAAGTCAATTTCCAAGTGAATATTAGTGATTATAGGTTGGATTGACGAGTTCAAGCAACAAGTTCTAGTTCCCAGGCTTTATTTACATATAATATCCTTATCATCTTCTTAATTTTCATCCTATGATTAGGGGAAAGCCCCAAATCTGAAAATGTTCATCTAAAAATTAATTGATGTTTTAACTTAGTTTTTTTGTAAGAATGCTAGTTTATATCCATTTATATCATCCATTGTCTAAAATTGTATATATGCCGACTTTTTAAAGCTTTGAAGCTTTATCAATGATGGATCTTCATTTGGAACCTTAGATGTTGAATCTAATGGTGTTTCTAAATTGATTTCATAATTTATAATCTATATTTGATGGAGGAAATCCACCAGTTTATGATTACTTCAATTTTTCAGTAAATCATTGCTTCAACGGAGTTTTCAAAGAACATTTATGTTGGATTTGAGCTTTTGATCCATTAGCACTTGTGTTTTCCAAACAAAATTTGTTTATTAAGTTATTAATAGGCCCAATTTATGATGATATAGTGTTACTCAAAGCATTGATGTGGTTTTAAACCTCAAATCAAGTATGTAATGTTCCTTCTTTCTTTGTGTTGTACTAAAACTTGAAGATCATCATAATTGTGACGTAAATCAAGGTTTAATCATGATTTTTAAGTGATTTAGATGAATCAAAACATGAAATTAATAAATAAAATGGCTTGTTTGTTTTTCTTAAATGAAAATGATAGTAGAATAAATGGTATTCTTATATGTTGATCAAATACAAAATAAATAAATGTATTAGACTATTGTATTTTACTTGTCTTTATAAATTCTTTCATTTATTATTTGATGTAAATGCTTTGTATATATATTGAGTAACTCCTTAGCCTTTTGGCATGGAGATCATTTATCTCATGGTATCAAGAGCTTAACCCCTCCTCTCCTCTCCCTCATATCCGATTCTCTCCCTCTCCTCCCTCCTCATCTTCTTCTCCTCTTCTTCGAATCACCATGGCTGCCGCCTCTCAAGATTCATCTCTTCCGATGAACACGATCCTTCACCTTATTACTATCCGGCTCTCCTCCGCCAATTATTTGTTGTGGATGAATCAAATGCTTCCTCTCTTCAAATATCAATAACTTCTTGACCACATTGACGGCACCTCTCAAGCCCCGCCTTCCGAAATTCTTGTTGATAACAAGCCGACCATGAACCCGGCCCTTGCAGAGTGGCTCTCTAAGGATCAACGTGTCTTCATCCTCCTCCAAGCTTCTCTCACCGAGGAAGCCTTCTCGGAAGTTGTGGGCCTCTCTTCCGCCCGCGAGATTTGGTTGGCTCTTGAGGCCGCCTACGGTAACTCCTCCATGGATCTTGTTCAATACCTCCGTGATCAATTTCGACTTCTCACCAAAGGTACCACCTCTTTTTCCGACTTTGGTCGTAAGTTTAAGACCCTATGTGACCAACTCGCGGCCACTGGTCATGCGGTTGATGATTCGGACAAGGTCCGTTGGTTTTTATGTGGTCTCGGTGGTTCTTTTGAGACTTTCTCCACGGCGATCCATGCCTCTCGAACCACTTATGCTTTTCGTGATTTACTTGCTCAAGCTGAGGCTCATGAAATGTTCCTCCGCTCCATCCATGGTGACTCCACTCCCACGGTTGCGTTTTCTGCCTCCTCGGTTCCGCCGCAGCCCCCACAAAACAGCCGCTCTCGGGGTGGTGGTGGAGGCGGTCGCGGTTCTCGAGGCGGGGGTGGCGGTGGTCATGGTCGCGGTCGCCGGTCTCCCCATTGCCAACTTTGTCGACAAAACGGGCACTATGCTAATGTTTGCCCCGACCTTGCCTCGTTCACCTCACCGTCTCCTCCAAATAAAGCCGAACTTGCCAAAGCTTTTCTTGCCAAATGTCAATTGAACAAATCCGGCCCGGATTGGTTTGTTGATTCCGGTGCATCCGATCACATGGTGTCCTCCACGGCTTCGGTTAATCAACCCGAACCGTTTGGCTGTGATGGCTGGGTTCATTTTGGTAACGGTAATATTCTCCCTATTTCTCATATTGGGACTTCCACACTTCCCAATGGTATTCGGCTGCGTGATGTTTTGGTCGTCCCACGGCTTACTAAAAATTTATTGTCTATTAGCAAACTTACATATGATAATGATGTGGATGTACTTTTCTCCAAACCATTTTGTTTCATTCAGGATCGACACACAAAGTAAGTTCTAGCGCAAGGAAGATGTGATCGTGGGCTTTACGTTCTTTCCACCTCCCCGAAGGCTTTTTCGTTTTTTGCACAAAATAACTCTAAGGCTTCTTTTGAACTTTGGCACTCTAGATTGGGGCATGTGTCTTTTGACACAATTTGTGTTTTGAATAAACTTGGACACTTAATGGTTTCTTCTATTTTGCCCAAACCGATTGTTTGTGGGCCATGTCAACTTGCTAAATCTCATCGTTTACCGTTTGAAACTAATAATAAACGTGCCTTGCATGTCTTAGATTTGGTCCATTGTGACTTTTGGGGGCCTTCCCCGATTACCTCAATTGATGGCTACTGGTATTATGTCTCCTTTGTGGACGATTCCTCACGGTTCACGTGGTTTTACCCGCTAAAATCCAAATCGGATTTCCATATTGTATTTGCCATGTTTATTACTTTTGTGGAAGCACAATTTTCTTCTAAAATAAAAATATTTCAAAGTGATGGGGGAACCGAATTCTTAAACAATCATGTTAAACACCTATTAATCAAAAATGGCATTTTTCACCAAATCTCGTGCCCGTACACTCCTCAGCAAAATGGACGGGCCGAGCGTAAGCACCGGCATATTGTTGAAACCGGGCTCGCTATGATGTTTCATGGCAATATACCAGCCACCTATTGGGTTCATGCTTTTAGCTCCGCGGTCCACATCATCAATCGTCTTCCCACCAAAGTACTCAATATGAAGTCCCCGTTTGAGGTGTTATTTGACCGGGTTCCGGCCTATGCCAATTTTCGGCTTTTTGGGTGTCGGGTGTACCCTTACTTGCGCGATTATTCGGCTAATAAGTTGTCCCCTCGGAGCATACCATGTATTTTCATTGGTTATAGTTCTCAATATAAAGGCTATCAATGTCTTGATCCGGTGTCGTCCCGCATCTTTATCACTCGTCATGCCCGATTTGATGAGTTATGCTTTCCTTTTGGTGACTCTCCTTCGGGTGCCTCGCTTGCCACCTTACCATTACACTCCTTTTTAGCCGACACCCCCCACCCCCGTCCATTGTCTCGCCGACTCCCGCCTCGGCCACCCCTCCACCTATGTGTACTACTTGCGAGGACCCTCTTTCACCACTAACTCCGACGCCGGACCCCGATCCCATACCGGACCCCGAACCCACGTCGGACCCCGATCCCACACCGGTCCCCGAGCCCCCACCGGCTCCCGCTGCTGCTCAAGATCCCGATCCGCTCCCGCCAACTGATCCAACACCGCCGGTTGCGCCACCTAGTCACCCCATGGTGACTCGTGCTCGTGCGGGTATTTTTAAACCGCGTTATCGGGCTGATCTTGCTCACTTGCACCGCTCGGGTCTCTTTTCTGCGTTGCTTTCCACTCGGGATCCCTCTTCTCACACCAAAGCAATGTGTGACCCCAAGTGGTGCGATGCCATGCGCTCCGAAATGCATGCTCTTCATCATAATCGCACTTGGGTCTTAGTACCCCCGTCCTCCGGATACCAATATTGTTGGATGCAAGTGGTTGTTTCGTACTAAATATCGGGTTGATGGTTCTATTGATCGACATAAGGCGCGTCTTGTTGCCCAAGGGTTTAGTCAGGTTCCGGGTCTTGATTACTCCCACACTTTTGGCCCAGTTGTCAAGGCGGCTACTGTTCGTGTGGTTCTCACCCTTGCTGTCATCAATGGGTGGCGTTTACATCAGCTTGATGTAAACAATGCTTTTCTACACGGCACCTTGACTGACATTGTTTATATGTGTCAACCTCCGGGTTTTGTGGATTCCCGGCATCCGGACCATGTGTGTAAATTGACCAAAGCTCTTTATGGTTTGAAACAGGCCCCACGAGCGTGGTTTCATCGCCTTAGTGCTTTCTTAGTGTCCAACGGGTTTTCTTGCAGTCGAACTGACCCCTCCTTATTTGTTTTCAAGAAGGATGCGTCCATTCTCTACTTACTCGTCTATGTGGATGACTTGATTCTCACCGGTTCCGATCCGACCGCTATTTCGTCTTTCATTTCCACCCTTCACGCTGAGTTTCGGATAAAAGATCTTGGTCACCTTAATTACTTTCTTGGGCTGGAAGCCTCTCATGTCCCAACCGGGCTTTTCATCAGCCAGGCCAAGTACGCTCATGACATTATCTCACGTGCGGGTCTCCTTGATTCTAAACCTGCTGCTACCCCTCTTTCCACCAGTGCCTCCTTGGTTAGTGATGGCACCCCTATGCGGATCCCACACATTATCGCTCTTTGGTTGGCGCGCTTCAGTACCTGACGATCACTCGGCCTGACATCGTGTATGCTGTGAATCAAGTCAGTCAGTTTCTTTCGGCTCCTACGGTGGCTCACTTCCAGGCTGTCAAGGGCCTCATTCGCTATGTCAAGGGAACCATTTCTTTTGGGTTGTCGTTTTCTCGTCCCAAGTCCACCACTATTGTCGGGTATTCTGATGCTGATTGGGCCCGTTGCCTTGACACTCGTCGTTCCACCTATGGGTACTCGATATTCCTGGGGGTAACCTTGTATCCTGGAGCGCGAAGAAGCAGCCCACCGTCTCTCGCTCCAGCTGCGAATCTGAATATCGAGCCATGGCAAATACGGCTGCCGAGATTATTTGGATCACACACCTCGTACGAGAGCCTCATGCTTTACCGTCTGGTCGCCCGACTCTGCTATGTGACAATCAGAGTGCGTTGTTTCTTACTCAAAATACAGTGTCTCATAAACGCGCCAAGCATATTGACCTTGACTACCACTTTGTTCGTGAGCTTGTTACTTCCGGGAAGCTCATCACCATGTTTGTTCCAACCAAGCTTCAAGTGGCAGACATCTTCACTAAGAGCCTCCCTCGTCAGCAGTTTGAACAGTTTCGCTGCATGCTACGCCTCGGTCCGCCACCTTTCGCTTGAGGGGGGATATTAGACTATTGTATTTTACTTGTCTTTATAAATTCTTTCATTTATTATTTGATGTAAATGCTTTGTATATATATTGAGTAACTCCTTAGCCTTTTGGCATGGAGATCATTTATCTCAAAATGGTTTATGTGTTCTGAATTAAATAAAAGTGATAGTAATGGTTCATTTGGGTTTTATTTTTAGTTGGTAAAATGGCTTTAAGAAAGCTAATCATCTAAACTTAGAAAGAGGGTTTTGTGGTCATAAGTTATAGTTGAAAGGAAATTGAAAAAAAAATCCTTATATATTTGCTACAGATGTCGAAGGTGTAGTCCAGTTTTCTCTTACCCTCTCTGTGTCGACTTTAAATACAAGAAATAAAAAGAAAGAGTATGGTGTTTATCAGTTGGGAGTCTATCAACTACATATTCCTGCTTTGTATGTATGCACAATAGAAGTTTCCTATTTTAATAACAAGTCTCCAATTTTATTAAGGTAGTATTACAAATCATATGGTTGTAAAAGGATGATGATGATTATTCTAATTGGATTTATGGCTAGCTTTTGGGATCAAAATTTTAAAATATTGATTTTTTGCTTGTGTTGCAGTTTTTTATTAGTAAACTAGTTTGATCATCAATCCCATTTAGTGGTATCAGATCCAAATTCAGAACATTAGATCATAATATTATTTTGTATTTTGGCTGTTCTTAATCAAGTTATTATGCGTTCTTGGAAATAGTAAAGAAACACTTTAATAAACTAAAATTTTTCTACAACATTTTGATAATCTTAATGCTTTTACTTTCAGTAAAGTATGAACATATTTTTTACACATGTGAAAACAATATCATCATCAAAATCATTTTCAATAGGATTGAATGCATTGTTCTAGCTCGAAACTAGTTTTGAGTTTTGAATGGTAGAATGTGTTCTTGGTTGTCCTTTTTGGTTTAATGATTAAGTTGTAATTGTTAGCCTTGTAATTTTTGAAAACATGTTTGTAACGGTTAGGGTTGTAATTGTGAGGATTTTAATTAACCTAAAACCATTATCAAAAACAGCTTTTATATCAGAAATAGAAAACTAAAATTTTAACCTCAAAGTTATGGATCCAATTAGACATAATCTTTTTCAACATAAAATACAACCATACAACCATCAGATGATATACATCTCTTGAAGCATACGACAGTTGATATAGGAGACATAACCAAATTAGGTTGTATCGATGTGTATCCACATAAGTAAATATTGATGACGGCTAAATCTCCAACTAATAAAAGCTAAAACCAACTGCATCTTATAAGCATGAAAGTTAACATTCAAAAACACTTCCTTCAGACATCTATAAAATCAGAATTTTAGTTAGTTTAATTTTAGTCCTTTTAAACAATTACCCATTTATTATTTAACAAGGCTAGGATCCAAAATCTTCCAGTTATGATGTGAAGAGGGATGTCATAATCACACCATAATGGTCATTAAGGTAGATAAACTTTTATCAATTTCAGTCTCTATGAATTCCTAGATCTATGAGATTCATTGACTAAGGTCAATGGCATGTTAATTTGGTTATGCTCATATCTTATCCATGATAGGGATGTCGTGGTTCATGGATCAGATGGTGAACGGACCATGCAAAAACCACGTGATCCCCGACTCAAGTTATGCTTGAGAATCGCGAGTGCCACATCACCTTCAACTATGACCTAGACTGATGTGCCGGTTAACCATACAGCTCCTCCAGCAGATCATAAAGAAGATGTGCATTTTCATGGGTAGCATATGCTTCACATTTTATTTTAATTAAAACGGGACTTTTGTTTTAATACTTTTAAGTTAATACTTTTTAACTTATAAACATTACCCTATCAAACCTTTTCGGTAACTCCACTATGTAAAATGTGACAGGCGGTAAAGGTGGTAGAAAATAAATGTCATTTAAAAACCGACATCATTAGAATTCTAACGAATCCTTCTTCAAACCTTCAAACACATTTAAGTAGGTGGGGTTTTCTCAACTTTTGTCATAAACTAAAACAAAAGAGCTACCTTTTTTAAAAACTTGCCTTAATGACGGGCTTTCAGCTAAAACCATTAATCAAGTAAGCTCCAAACCTAACTAATTAATTATTGGTTTTTAATTAAATAAATCTTATTTAATTATTTAATTATTTAAATAAAACTCTTTTACTTAACTTTTATTTGTTCTTTATAATTAGTAACTAAAAATTTCTCTGTAAATATTTATTTTGTTGATAAATAATAAACTATTTATTAGATATATATTCATTCAATATTTTGAGAGGGTTCCAAATGAGCGAACTCGATCAGTTTCTTGTTTGGATGATATTCTATGTGTATTTCTGCATTTTTCTGCTATGGTCTTGGATATACTTATCCAATCATCAACCTTTGCTTCTTATGGATTTGGACCATGATTATTATTACTTTATTTAGTTTCTTTTAATTGTAGTTAGAAATTGACGGTTTTAATGATGTTGTGTGGTCTTCTTGGAGTAATAAGGTGGAGGGTGTTACCATTAATATGGTTGTTTTAAGAAGAAGTTAAAACTCCTTAAAGCCAACCTTAAAATTTGAAGTAATGATTTGTAGACAAATTAATGATGACGAAAAAAATCTTGTTAAAGTCTCAACTCAAAGATATTGATCATTGGCTTGAGCTTAATTCAGAATCCACTTAAGATTTAGAGGCACGGGTAAGAATTATTAAGGAGTTTTAAGAACTTGACCATTTATTCAACATTGATCTAGCTCAACAAACTCAAGTTACGTGGGGGTGAGGGTGATGAAAACTCTAAATACTTTCACGAAGTGCTTAATTGCAAAATGAATCAAGTTGCAATTCATGGAATTATGGTTGACTAGGAATAGATCACTAATCCTTATCTGCTAAAAAAATACTTTCATACATATTATGAGAACATGTTTAAAAGGATGAATTTTGTTTGACCATGCAGACAGTCGCCTTTATTCAAATCCCTTACACGCCCGACCAATGTTTTCATTGAATCACCTTTCTTCTATGATGAAATAAAGAAAGTGGTGTGGGATTGTAGAACGAGTAAGGCCCTAGATCCAGATGGTTTCACTTTCAGCCTCTTTATAAGGTATTGTTGGGATTTGACAGATTAACACAATTCAATCAGGCACCAGAAGACAAAACAGATTAAATCCCACAAACTGAGCAGATTAACTAACAAGATCATATGATGTTCATAATCAGGATCATAAGTTCTAAGAAATTGCATCAACAACAAGATGAATATTAATTCATACATTTTTTGGATTTAAGGATCCAAACCAGAATCCCTCTAATGATTCGCACCCAAGAACACCAGAAAAACAAGCAGATTAAAACTCTTTAAGCTGAAGAAATCAATCCAGAAACCCTTGAAGGGTTTGTGGATTTCGACAAAGAGCGGGGAGGAAGGAGGAGTGAGGATGGCGGCTCACTTGGAGGGTTTGGGATGCCTTAGGATTTGACCCCAAGGCCTTTATTTATATTGTAAGACTCATAGGGTTCTAAACTTAAGGAACTTTCTGGCGGCCGCACCCCCTGGACTTGTTTCTATTAATTAAATCTTTAATTAATTACAATCCAGTCCCTTAATTAATTTCTATAAATTAATTTCACAATTAATTTATCAATTAATTCCTGATCCAGTTTCTAATTAATTTATTTCTCAATAAATTAATAAACTGATCAATCCTCTATTATTTCTGCTACTATTTGTTTTTACTAGGTCGTGAGGGCTACCCAAAAGGACCCTCCTATTATTAGTAATATCACAACAGTTAATGACCTTGGACACATTTCCAACAGTCTCCCATTTGGACATGTCATCAACTTTTGTGTGGTATGATACTTTCAGATAACCAGCAAAGAGTATAACATCCGATGCAACTTCCGAACTCTGATCAAGATCACGATCACGAGATGACCCTTAGATAAGAGATCAATTATTCCTCCATTATAGATATATTTGATGAACATGGGACATGGATAATGGTCAATTCCCTAATAGTTCAAAATTCTGTTTCCCGATAGAGATTCATGATGACCACATCAGACTACGGAATTGAACACATTAATTTAGTCCAGACTCGGCCGAGTACTTAAATGGCAAGTATCAAATCATCGAGGAGCCCA